>WBMV01000301.1:865795-1047549 GCA_013396655.1 Campylorhamphus procurvoides | reverse complement strand
CCTTCTTCTTGCTGCCCTTGGAGGCCATGGCCGCGGGCCGGGCCCGCCGCGTCCCCCGCGTTGCCGGGAGACCCCGCCGGCCCGAGCGGGGGGACGGGCCCGGCACCGCCCTCAGCGCAGCGGCAGGGCCGGGGTGGCCGGGGACCGCGGCAGGTTAGAGGGAGGGGCTGTCACCAGTCATAAGAAGTTTTACAGAGAGAAGGACCGGGTTCTGCGCCTGGAACGGAACGGAACAGCGGCGGATGTTTGTCCAGGCGGGAAGGAGAGGCTGGAGAGCAGCGCTGGGGAAAGAGACATGGGGGTCCTGGGCGAATATGAGTCCGCAGTGCCCTGGACGGGCAGCCTGGCTTTAGAGCGAGACTGTGCAAGGCTTTGTTTTCTCTTTTTAATTTCTAACTGATGCAGCTAATTCATTCCTGATTAGCCACCAGCATGCTTGTAGCAAGCGTGGGTAGAGGCCTTCCCAAATCTTCGTTTGGCGAAGCCTAGCTATGATGATCTATATATATATTTATACACACACATTCCCGCCTATGATTACCAAAGTGAATAGACTGCCACCAAGGTCAGGTAAAAACTAACATTAATCTGCTGGTTTTGAATTCAGGAGATAACTGACTTCAACTTTGTTTATACACAGACTTTTTCCACAGATTACATTATTACTAACAGCTCCTATTTCTAACTCTCAACCTATTTGCTGTTTCCCAGTCTGTAGTGAATGATAAAAAATTCTTGATAAAACTGAACATATTTCTTTACTTATTCAGTATGTCTTTTTGAAATGTATATAAACAAATGAAAACTTATTTGTCAAATTGCAGAGGGCATGAGAAAAAAATATGAGGAAAAATATGCAGTTGTTGCTACATCTAGAGGCTTATTTTAGACAAATGTCAGATCTTGATTTATATGAAGATGACAGGCAGCCAGATATATACTCACAGATTTCAAAGTGGAGAATTCTTCCATATCTTGGCATTTCCTTCAGCATTATGTCCAACAACATCCATTTTAATAAGGTCCAACAGTATCCACTTTAAATAACTTTGGGACACTTCTCACTTGGAAGTCAGGTAGACATTTCAAGTTTATTTATTTCTTTTCACACTAAACAGCTGGTCTTCATACAACTGTGATATCAAATATTGATTAGGGCATACAGATAAGAAAAATAGCAGAGAGAGGAGTTCAAACATCTGGCTGCTGATGCCAACTTGTAGACTGGGCTGGAATTTACAGGGCTGAGCTTGTGATGCAGAATGCGGATAAAAACACCTCAGATAATGTGCATTTTCCATCTATTCCTCCGAATCTCCTTTCCTTTCTTACACTTACTGGGCAGAGACAATACTATGGACAAGTATCTGTAAAACACTGGTGTAAGAGACACCTGTGAAAGTTTTTCTAGCAAGAAAACTTCCTTATCCCACTGCAGGTTTGCATTATCTCAGCATATATAACTCCTGTAATACAGTTATGTGAAAGACAACTGTCCTAGTTCAGCAGGAGGGACCAGTTATCACTGTGTGGGGGTGATTAAAGCTGTGTATTCTACACCCTCTATTCATTCCCCAAGAACAATGGACCATTTGCAGTTTCTGCCCAGGAAGCTGTTAGCACCCTCACACCCGGCCTGAGGGGGCATGGGTGCTAATGGGCCATCACCGGTTCACCAATACCCCATGACTCATAGAGTTAATCACCCATTGTATGAGTCCCCGCCCTGGGGGAGGGACTGGGTGCTCCCTGAGGGTATATAAACGGGGCTCAGAAGGCCTCGCGCACGCCTCATCGGATCCAGAGGAGCAGCAGGACCTTGACAGGAGGAAACCACAACTCTCGAACGGACTACGACCATCACTTCCGACCAGACCACAGCCATCGTCTGCACCAACAAGATTTCTTCACTTCTTTCTGCTTTGGACTCGGGGGAACCACGTGGGTCTCAGCACCAGGGCTAACAAACCCCTTTGGGCTTGTGCCCTGGGACACTGGGTTATACTGTTGGGGTTTTGGTGAGTTGAAAGCAGTGTCAGTGTATTTATGGTAATATCTTTCATTAAATTGTAACTCTGACTTATAATCTCTCTTGTGGTGGGTCCATTTCTCCTGCTGGTTTACCTCTAAACCAGCACAACAACATAAAAGTAACTGAAACTTGACTGCAATTACTGTCAACATTTTTGATTGGCAAAGGAAAAACGACAGAAATCAGAAGAATTTTTGAGGGGTCAAATTCATAATTTGAGAGTCAATTCTATCACTTTGGGCATCAACTCCATAATTTGGATGTCAATTCCATAACTTTTTTAATCAATCTCATGATTTTGGGCATCAATTCCATAATATTTTGAATTAATTTCATAATTTTGGGAGTCAATGTATTCAACCTACAGAGCCTTCCATTCTTTTCTCTGTTTAATGGTGGTTGCTACATATGACATTCAAAAGGCATCTTTTACCATAAAATCTAACAATAAATTTGTTTGCAAAGAGGGATGGCATTAAAAACATGTATCTAGATGATTTGTGAAGGAAAAAAAGGATGCCAAGTTACATCTTTCTATTTATGAAAGAATTTAATTTAGATTTTCATAACCTAACAGCAATGACAAAGACAGCTTGTTTAGAAAGAGAAGTTAATCTGCATTTCAAAAAAGCTAGTTTCCTCCCTGGCAAAGAATCTGCAAGGTCACATCAGCTGTTTCACTGTCCTAGTGTCTCCAGCCATGAACTCTATCTGACAGACACACCCTGGAGGGAGAAAATTGTTAGGGTAGAGGCAGCTGGCAGTTAGAAAACACAGAATAAATACACAAGGCAATATAATGAGCTTTGTCTGTTAGGAACCCATTGATATGTCACTAAACAAATGCTAAGGTAATATGTACTGATTAGCAGTAGATGGGTAGCATTCTAGTCATCATTCCTCCAAGACACAATTCAAAACACGAGCTTTTTTCTTTTTCCTTAAAGCATCACATCAACTGCTATAGCACACATGCAAGTGACTTGCAGGAAAATATCCTTTTACTCCTAAATATTTTGCAGTTTTTTATAGCTACAAGTACTGGCTGAAGAGAGCAGAAAGAGTAACTGTGAACAGTAACCAAAATCCCTCTCAGGGATCTTTCAGTTCACAGAGTTCAGACTTAACTCTCCTCTGAGTTTATAGAAGGCACAAGGATTTCAGAACAAGACATGGAAAAAAATTTCCTTAAGAAGGCCTGGGACTGTGATAGGGTGGCAAATCTTAATTAGAAGTAGATGATAAGTAGGCTAAAGACAATCAGATTCTTCTCAGAGGTGCCAAATAGCAGGATTAGAATCAATGTGAAAATTTAAATATGGAAAGCTCGTCTTTAAAATAAGATTTATTTTTAAATTACAGCAAAGGTGGTCAAACAGTGGAACAGGTTTTCCAACAAGGCTGTGGAGTTCTTGTCAAACTGGACATGACCATGACCAACCTGCTCAAGCTCTGAGCAGGGTTGTAGGACTACATGATCTTCCAAGGCCACTTCTAATGGTACCTATTCTGTGGTTCTGGGAATTTTTCCATGAAAAATGAGTTAAGCTCAAAATCAGACAGAGGCCTCTGTGAGAACAGATGCTGCATCTTCAAGCATGAGGTTGGAACAAAGTTAAGAGATAAAAATAAAATGGATTTTGATCTTGTGTTTAGGAGACTTTTTCCATTTCTTTTATAAAATAATAGGAAAACTCAGGTTCTGAAATTGTCATTTAAAAATAATAAAAAGGCACCCTTACTTCGCTACTCTCTTCTGTCTGTTTACAGAAAGAGTAGGTGGGAATGATGTAACAAAGGTACAGGTCAGTGGGAAAACAGTGAACAGGGAGAAGACAGCAGTGCAGTGGCATTTCAGGAGCAACAGACAGTGATGGATCAGAAAAAGAGTGAAGGGTGAGGGAAAAAAAAGGGCAATTATGAGTGGAGAATGACAATCCCTGAGAACATGAAAACCCTGCTGTATGTGATAGAGCTTGGGAGGAGCAGTCTGTGCACAATTAGGAACAGTCAGATGCTAAGGTAACATAGGCCACGGAACTGAATTTGAGCAAAACAATCCTCAAACAGATGGACTGAAACTATTCACAAGCAGTTGTATTCTGTTAACTCTTAAGTAAGCCTGAGGTTAGGGAGCAAAGTGAGGAAATTGATTATGAGAGATTTTTTGGGGTAAACTGATGGAATACAAACAAGGTGTAGGGGAAGAAAATTGCAGCCAGCTGCATAACAGAAAAGTCTTTGCCTAAGCACAGGACTTTCTGCCCAGTGCTATTTCAAAAATATCTTAAGGCACCACATCTCATCTGATTTTGTCAGGAACATGGTTTTTCTACTATTCCAGCCTCCCCTCAATTTGACATGGTGCTAGAAAGGATTCTGATGAACTCCAGCTGTGTTATTATCTCCACTTATCTTTCTTTTAAAAAAATCAGATTCTCATGCTACAGTCTCATTTTGGAGAAACACAGACCCAAAATATTCAGTAAAATATCAAGCCACTGTTCACATCCAATTTAAATACCATAATAACATCAAGTCCCATGAGACTGCTCAGGGCACATACTTAACTTTAGGCTAAAGTGTTCCATGAATTAGGGACCACCACAACTTTGATCATTTCTCCACTTAAATATTGGGTGGAACATAGTGTAGCTACCAAGAGCAGGCAGCAGAGGAAAATTTAAGTAGCTCAGAGAACCATGCAGAGCCATTGCCTTTCTTTTGTTAATTTTATGTTTGATGATTCATAACAGGAATATCTTCATACATCAATATGAAAGACTTCCTGGGTTTGACATTGTGTGAAAACCCAATCTGAAGTTTAGAGTTGTAGGCAACTGTGGTACTATAGCTATTGGAATTGTTACAAAATGGGAATACAGACAGAAGAAGTATTCCAAATATTTGGGTAAAAGATGCAATGAAATTGTGACTGCAACCTGAAGGACAGAAGAAAACTTTTAAAATTAAAATACATTTTGTTAATGTAGTGCAACCTTTTTGCTGCAGAGCCTATTTAATCCCGTAGTATACTCTTTTACTCTAGTATTTTCATTTTTTATGATTAGAATGTAACCTTTTTACAGGAGATTTAAAAAGTTAAGTGTTGTTCTAAGTAAAGGCATGCTGCAGATCATTGTATATCCTTTTTAACAGTGATTAACTTCAGTGTGGTTTTAAGTGAGGTTACAGGCTAAAAGCAAAAAGTTGTACTATTTTAAAAATGCAACATGTATGATTGTTAGATACGTATTTTTTAATATAAATGTGATTAACATTCTTCATGAAGAGTCAAGAACAAGACCATAAACTGGTATGTCTGTAAGATATTTTCAAACTTGTTTACCAAGTAAAAATACATTATCTTCTTTAAATAAAAAAAACAAACCCCTGCAATGCAGTTTACATTCTCTGACTTCTGAAACACAAAGTGACAGAAGTTATTGCAACACTTGTGCCATGATACATATAAACAAGTTCCATTATAACCATTTGAGCTACAGCAAGTCTCATCTAATCGTGCTTGAAACAATAACCTAATGAAAGACAGCATCCCAATGGTCCATCTGACAAAGTCCTTGCTCCTTAAACTACTGAATGGCAGTCATTTTTGGGTATCTTGAGGCAAAGTACAGTTGAAAACAAATTCTCTAAGTTTCAAGTGAAGTAGTGTGCCTGTGTGGTGGGTGGACTCTAGCTGGACACTGCGTGCCCATCAAAGCCACTATGATTCCCTTTCTCAGCTTGACAGAGGAGAGAAAATACAATGAAAAGTTCATGGTTCAAGATATGGACAGAACACTCACCAGTTTCTGTCACGGGTAAACAGACTTGACTTGGGGAAATTAGTTTATTACCAATCAAATTGGAGTAAGATAAGGAGAAATACAAACTAAATCTTAAAGACACCTTCCCCCACACCTCCCTTCTTCTTGAGCTTATCTTTACCCCCAGTTTTCTCTACCTCTTCCACCTGGTGGCAGAGAGGGATGGGCAACAAGGGTTGCAGTCATTTTATCACACATAGTCTCTGCTATTCCTTCCTTCTCACAGAACAGACTCCTCACATTGCCCCCACTCCAGCTTGGGGCCCCACTCATGTGAGACTATCCTCCCTCCACAAACTTCTTCAATATGAGTTCTCCCCATGGGCTTCATTAACTGCTCCAGTGTAGGTCCGTTTCTTGGGGTGCAATCCTTCAGGGACAGATAACTCTGGTGTGGGTCCCCCACAGGGTCCAAAGTCCTGTCAGAAAACATGCTTCAGTGTGGGCTTACCACATGATCATAGCCTCCTTCAGACACGTACCTGCTCTGGGGTCAGGTCATCCATGGGCCGCAAGCGGATCTCTGCTCCAGTCCCTGGAGCACCTCCTCCCCATCCTTCACTGACCTGGGCTTCTGTAGAGCTGTTCCTCTCATATATTCTTATTCTTCTCTCCAGCTGAAGTTGCTGGGTTTTGTGTTATTTTCCTCTTCTTTTAAATTTGTTATCTCAGAGGTGCCACTACTGTTGTTAATGAGCTTGGCCTTGGCTCTGTCAGACATAGAGGAAGCTTATAGCAGCTTCTGACAGAAGCCACTGCTGTAGCTCCCCTCAATACAAAAACCTTGTCACACACACCAAATATAACACCTGTACATAAAACCACAGAAACATTAACACTACAACTAGCCAGATGCTGTCCAGGGAAAAAGAGGCTAGAAGCAATCCTTGAGCACAATACACCTATTTCAATGTTTTAGTGTACTGCATAAGTACTGACCAAGTATAAAATCATGTTTGAGACATAGTAATTTAAAGTTAATACTGAATATGTCTTGATGCGACAGACTTTTTGCTACTTTTTGCTGGGATAGTACTGTCAATTAAAATTCACTCATTATAATAACCAAAGATGCTTGGACATATTATGAACAATGGAAACGGATAACATGGCCCAAGTACTATACTACTTCAATACCATAGTCTACAGGGCATTTTTGGAATACAGAAGTTAAAAACTATGCCCATCTAAATGTGAGAGACTGAAAAATCCATTATTCTGGATGGATACCACATACTACTTTGATACATACCAGTAAAGGGCAGGGGAGTTTAGAAACAGCATGGACAATCTTAACTCTAATCTTTAGGAAGCCAAGAGCTTTCCAACAGGACCAATAACTATGAGCATAAGTTAAGCTTTCAGAAGTCTCATATTAGAAGTGTGGAGTTTTTTTTAACTTGGGAAAACAGTAAACCCAGAAGCCTGTAAGTTTTATCAAAAGGCTGAACAATTCGCTTCCTTAACTAGAACCTGCAAAAGACAAATACTTTAATGTTAACATGCCACATGAAACATAGCAGCTACCTTTTACTACCAGTGACATGGGCAGTAAGGCCAGAAATCCTGTATATTTTAATTTCATTTAGAGTTCAGGCCAAATGAGGATCTACCCAGTGATAAAGAGAATAAGATATGTGTGGTGGTTTCATGTATCTTGGCAAAAGAATGAACAAACCAACAGAGATGCTGGCCTTCTATTTGTACACTTATCACGACAAAGTTATCTGAAACACCATCTCTACCTAAAAGAGGATATTTTTCTTGGTTTACTTGGGGCAGAAAGCATTCTGTATTTGCACAGACTAGAATGATAAGATAGCTGTCTAGTAACATTTATTCATATGAGTATGAAAGTCAAATAGGATGTCTAAATGACAAGTTTTCACTAAATGAATGCTGTATTAGGTGGTGATAAAAGAGGCCATAATCATGTATTTAAAAATACACCAAATACTTTTCCTGTTTATACACAAATTGAAACAGATATGAGCTGCCAACAGAGCATCATGATGGCCATGTACAATACAGGCACAATTTCTTCTAAATAATCTTCACTATATAGTTATTACATAGATCTGAATCTAGTATATTTCTTATACTCAATATTATTTTGCTACAGGACAAAGAACTCTGAAGCAACCTTTTGCGTACTGCAAAGTGAATGATATATTTCCATTCAGAGTCACTATCACCTCTCTAGGATTTTGTTAATATAATTTTTACCCCTGGCATACTGCTAACACTATTTCTTCAATCCTTTAGCAATTCATCATATGAAGGTTGAAGGCGTAAACACACTTAGAGAACTGTGTTTCCATAGCTTAAATAAGGTGTTCTGTTTTGAATCAAGGTCAGTACAAAGATGTTACCACAAAGATAAGGAAGCAACAGTTTAAGAGAAAAATGTTTCACTATTCAATACTATGGTTTTAGTGCACACATTTCTTTTCTAATATTTCCTTGTATCACCATATATCAAATGGTTACTCAGGCATTGTGTTTCTGAGAATAACTTAAATTATATCCCATTCATGCAGAGGTTTAGAAGTTACAGAATAAGTAAAGTGCTTTAATATAGCAGCAAAAACTCCTCAAGCAGAAATTTAGACATTCTTGAAACTAACCTGTATAGGATTACCTTGAAACTGACAGGATCCAGGTGAGATTCATGCCTTCAGGTACAGTACCAATGCTTCAGAGTTTGGTCTCCATTCTGCTGTTGAATCTAAATACCAAAATCAAGAAAAGGCACTATAGCTGTTTGGGAAACAAGACTACCTCCACTGGCTGCTTCCCTAGTAAAGTAAGCATTTACATTTTTGCAGCTTTAATTAAAGTTTAGAAGAAGACAGCCTGTGGGAGATTAAACACCTTATCAAGAGTGAGTTTGCAGTCTAAATGGAGTTGTTCAACTGATTGAATAGGAAGACTATGGTAGTTTCAGATTAGCTAGAAAGGTTAACTCAGAGAAGCCAGCAAACAAGGAACATGGATGGGGTGCATCTTCCTTTCTCAAGTGCTACAGGGTTTCAAAGGAAAAAAAAAAGCAGTTAAGATTTACATATACAATAAATCTGCACAAATCTAATGAACACGTTCCTTACAGTGGTGCACAGTAGCAGTGAGGACACCATGGACATAAATGAAAGTTACAAAGGTTCAGACTAATTAAACTCTCAGGAGACAGGCATTGAAACAATTTTCCCACGGACACACATTCTCCATTGTTTAAGATCAGGCAACATGAACAACTAAGCACCCTGCAATGACCTTGCTTGGAGAAAGAGGCTGGCTTAGAAGACATATTAAGAACCCTTTTATCTGAATTATCTTAGGATCTTGAGCTAATTAAACCCAGTTTTAGCTTATGATGAAGCCTTACTGTAGTAATTTTAAATAAACTTTTAACATAGCAGGTACTAGAAGATAAAGTTGTTTTCAAATGTCAATGAAAGCATTTGACTATAGTGTGCAACATATATGAAGATTCATGTTCTCAAAAGCATACACAAACAACATACATAAGATGCCCAAATATATTTATTTATCTCTTAAAAAGTATGTTATTCTTTAGAAAAAAAAAAGACTAAGAAATCTCAATACAGATTAAAGTATATCAAATCCTGCCCATACTTGAGTCTGATGTTTACTTAAACATCAGCACCATCAAACCAAGCAAGATAAGACTTCTGAAGTCAGTAGCAATGAGGTACCAGGACAGAAGAAACCCTTAATATAAAGAGGAGCTTCAAAGCCTTTGAGCCAAGCAGAGCCAGAGTTCCAGAATGCATTCAAGAACCATGAAATCTCTCTAATCCTTTTGATCTTCATTTGCAAAAATACATGAGTGGTATAACAAAGAAACCAGCATCTCATTGTACAGTTACAAACTGGTAAGCCAGTTCATCAGTTCAAAGTGGGCCAAAAAATACAGCATTGTTCTAAAACCAAAAAAGATAGAGCTTGGGGCAGGGGAGTTGACAGGCTAGCATGAACCAGTTAAGCTATTTCCCTCCAGACCTCCCTCCTTCCTTATGGCATTCAGAACCATCTCAAGACAAAAGAAAAAAAGCAAGTTCATTATCACAGGACAGTATAAGCTATCTACTTTTTCCACTCTTGTTAAAGTTTTCAGTGTTAGTGCATGAAAAAATTACTGGAAATTTATTTCTGGATGTGCATACAGGTGAGGTTACCATAACTATGTGCCAGCAGTATAATCGTATCATTAATGTGTTTCATATGTAAAGTATTAGCTGAAAACATTCTGTCTTAAATGGCTGGAGATTCATTTTTGTTAGGATCTCTATAACCACATCTTTCCCTTGTTAAATACAGTAATTTAACCATCTTGGTTTTATACTCAGTGGTAAAAGCCATCTACTCCACTCAGTCCTCGTAATCACACTAGGAAAGATACCTCCCATCTGTCATTGGCCCCTTCAAGATTTCTGGGATGTCTCGATCCAGGAGAAGTAGCAATGAGACTATGTCCTCATAGTGGGGGATAATAAATAGGGACAATTGTGCAGGTGAGAAGGCTAAAGTGGGACCTTACTGGTGACAGGAAAAGTTTTCCTTAAAGGTGCAAGTGTCTATTCAGCTAAAACCTTGACAAGTGAGTCCTATTTGGAATTTAGCATATGTCCTAGAAGCAAACTAGACACTGAATGTTTTTGTTCCTCTTTAGGAGTGTAAACACTACCTTATGTTCTCAAGTAAAAAGACACTAATCAGACTTGGATGCAGCCACTTAAGCAAGTGGAATGATAACTCATAAGATACTCAGTTTCATACTAAACAAGAATATGTAAACACCCAAATGAGTCACCGATTCAGATAGTACCAGACACCCCATATGGATTGTCACAACACAGCACCATAGCAGCATTTTGATTTAAGGAACAGTCTTGCTGCTCATCCGGTCACATTTACTTAACAGTGGTAGCATTAGCAGCACTGTGATTTACTCTCTGCTTTCAATGGATCTAGGTCCAGTTTTGGTTTCCCCACATCATTCTCTTCATTAGGAAAGGTTTTGTAGTTGGCAAGGATGTTTTCCACCAAGAATCGAGCAGCTTCATCTATGTTGATGTTGTCCTAAAAATGTTGAAAGCAAAGAAGTCAGTGATTTTTTGCAATAAGTCACACATTAAAAAGCAATCCAAAAAGAAAAACTTTTCAGTCTCATCAGCATGATGAGTTTAGATGCATCAGGTCACTGCTTATACACTTTTTCTTTTGAAAGAGTTACCAAAAAGGTTTGAGACAAAACTATTCACCCATATTACGAATTGAATACTGTGAGGCTAATCTAGTAGGCAGTCAATATAAATATCACCTGTGTTTGGAAGACTCGCAAATGCCAAAGTGCATTTTTCCATCAGGAAAAAGATCACTGGCAATTACACTGTCCATGGTATTGTAACATATTGTGGGGTTTGTTTCTGTTGCAGTTTGGATGCCCTTATTTGTGTAGAAGGATCTTTTCTATGAGCCACAAAACCACAACTATTTCCAAGTGCCTCATCTAGCCACCCTACATATTCTTGTGCATGCTTTGAAAAGTATCTTCACATACACTCTAAAGAAAGCGTGTATGCAGCATACTGAGTGACGTACTTCATCAGGATACCCGTTACTGAGAGTCCATGTCTCTAGTACCAAGGGGTCTTTGGCCACAGCTCGTTTGACCTGGCTCAGCCATTTGTTACCTCACCACAGGGCTGCCACGTTTGGAATCTTTGGTTCCAAAGGAAATATCAGCCCAGTACACTCTTCTACCTCTGTAATTGTAGATCTAAACTCTACATGAGCAAGATTAGATAAAAAAACATTTTACCCATCACTACTACACTTTACAAGTTTGTGATTGTCAGCTACAAACTGCTTTTAGCAGTTTACAGATAGACACTTTTTCCTGCCCAGAGCAGAGAAGGATTCTCTTCATTTTAGTGTAACTATGTCCATAAGGTATTTCTATGAAAACTTATACTGTCTGCAGTTCTTTCACTTCTAATACTCTCCCTACAGATAGTGGGACCTATATTACTGAAGACTAGACTGAAGATTCAAGTATCAGTTACAGCAGAAAGGCAAAAGCAAATTAACAAAATATTCAAGTGGGCGGGACTTAAAAGCATAAAATGATTTGGCATACTTAGAAAACAAGAAAGCTGTCCTCCATTTTTGCTAAGCAGTTTTAATTACACCTCTTCAGAGTCCTAAAGTCAATTAATAACTGAGCTAGGACTGTTAGTGTCTGGATTCTTCTCTGCACCAAGAACCTTGTTTTATATCATTATGTCTTAAATGCCACCTGAATTGCAAGCTGTCACTACACTTTCACATTAGGTTTTATTTCAATGTTAATTGCATTTATTTTCTCCCCATGATGAAGCATTATGGGCAGATAAGGCTTCAGGGAAGATGTAACCCAAAGAACTTTCATATTCTTTTTGAGTAGGGAAAGCCTTAATTTGTGGTTTTAGTAAGAGATAAGTGAGTTTGGGAATATTTGTTCCAACGCAAACAAATTCTTAGCAAATTTATCTAATTTTTTTCACTGTGTATCCTTCCTTATTTTAAAGTGATCAAGAAGCAACTTGTTACTTTTGTTTCTTATATTCTTTTTACAGACTTTTTTCTTTTAAAGAGTTGTCAAAGCATCGCTATGTGACAGTTCAGCAGCAGCAGCTACAGAAAGTAGGCAAGCCAAGTGAAAAGTTGGACCTTGAAGCTTAGCTTACTTTACAAGCTATCAGCCAGACCAGTAATTTGGTCTGTCAGCCACATTGTCTTCATCTAGAAGAATTTTTCATTTTAAGGATCACTTGAGCTTTAAGAAAATCCTGGATTTCACTTTCAACTAAGCTGCTGCAAGTTTATCTCTGCATTGATAAAGCCTGTAGACTAAAACCGTACAGTATACAAAATTACTCAAAGTTACCTGTTAAAATAAAGTAGCTTAACTTAAATTCCTATATAGAATGATTTGTTTTGCATCCAGTTCAGTCCTGACATTGCTTGATAAAATAGAAAAGTGCTTTAGCAACATTGTGGGTAGGTACCAATAAGTGAGCAAATAGCTTGTTCAAGTCTTGCTATTTCCTACATACAGTGAAGACAGAAGTTACAATTTAAAAACCTGCATCGAAAGATTACCTGTACCTTTTAGATAGATTGAACAGCAATCAGTGGTATTAACATCTAAAGAATAAACTCTGATGCTCATGCATGCAAGAAGAAAAAAGGTATCCAACTCAGATAATCAAGGTCTCCAGATAGTTTTAAAGTTCTCTGAATTTAAGATGCATTTTTAACCTAAACCAAATATGCCTCATCTTCCTCAGAAGCAAAGCTAGCCTTCACACCACTTCAAATGTTTGCTGAACACTGGAGAGTTGACTGTCACTTCCTATACTTGATAATTTTATTTTCTGCATGGTTATATTAATCCATTCTTATGCCAATACTCAAGAAACTGAAAACATGTTTCTTTTATGCTCACCTTGGCAGATGTTTCAAACCATCCAACAAAGCCACCTTCTCTGCAGAACTGGTCCATTTGAGATGGATTCTGGCTGCTATCTTTCTTCTGGTCACATTTGTTTGCAAGAAGAACAGCAGGAATGGGGCTGCCATTGGGAAGTAGTACTTTACTGTCCAAATCATGCTTCCATTTTGAAACAGCCTCAAACGTGGAGCCTCTTGTGACATCAAAGACCACAAAAGCACCAACTGCCTCTTTGTAGTATACTCTGGTCATATTTCCAAAGCGCTCCTGGCCTGAAAGAGAAGACAGCGACAGAGTATGTTTATATTGAAGCATGAAATGTAGTCAATATAAATTAATTACCATACCAGCTTAGTTCACAGAAGTTTGGCATTTAGGTCTAGTCACCTGGTCCATAAAACATTGCCTCTATGTAAGCTCATTGTAGCAGCCATTATGTATATTACCCATGACAAGTCAGATGCTAAAAGTAGCTTGCCATCTCAACTACCACTTTGAATTTTTTTAAAACTTCTTTGTTGAGCAGTGTTCTTTGAGAGGTAATGCCTAAAAACACTACCAGCACAGCTATGCACATCATTCATTCACCAAAAAATATGAAGATTTCTATCTAAATCTAGTTAATTCAGCTAGAGATTTAAGCAAACGCAGCCTTTTGCTGAAGGGTGAGCAACAAGGGTTTCTGGAAGCTTCAGGGCTAACAGCCTTCAAAGCATCTTCTGAAGAAGTCACCTCTATTATAGATTTTTCCTTAAGAACAAGTTCAAAAGCAGCTAGGTTAACAGTTCTAGCTAAACCTGTTATCTTTGGCTTCATCTTTTAAGTCTAAGAGTTTCTCTGGATCAATTTCCAACTACAGAAGTTCTAAAGCAATGCGAGGATTTTAAGCAACATTATCAGAACAGTTAAAATAGTTATTCACAACAAAAAATTTTAAAAAAAATCAGTTGTCAGTGAGTTAACCAAAAAAGTCTTTTCTTATGAAGTACAAATATTATAGTCAGTATATTTGAAATATAGAATTAGAATGTGCCAGTTCAGTTATTCTGTTTGGAAGGTTAGACCATCATGACACATTTGTACTTGAGTGCATATAGCTCTGACAAGCTAGGACAAACAGATACAAGGAGAACTAGGCATTCTAATCTTCTCATAAAGAGCCAGAAATTCAATAGATGAAGGAACTTTACAAGAGATTCTGTTCAGCAGCATGCTTTTCTAGCTCAATTGCTTCATTTTAATGTCAGTACTTCAGTGTATGATTAGCTCATTCCCTACAGACGTTTTCAGAAAAGGTTGCCTAAGCAGCTGTTAGAATTGCCTGAAAGCAGCAGCAGCGACAGTAAATTTCCAGAGAGCCATGAAGAAGCTGACTTGATTTCTGGCTGTTCCCTTTAAAGTATGATGCTGCCTAAAACAGCATAAAAACAAAAACTAGTCAGCATGTTCTTCAGAATGGAAGTGACACGTGAATTTCTTCAGTACCAGCTGATTACCCCATGTGAGAACAAGCACCATTCAAGAGGGAAGCTCAAGTTTTGAAGCCATAGAGTCTAAGGTCAGGCACCAAGCCTGCATCTCTGATTATGCCACTGGAAGATTCACGTTACTAATACTAGTCTCCTGAAGAGTGTACACAAGTAACTCATATTGCCTCCCTAGGTCTTTCCAGGCTGGACTCATGCCTAAAAGGCATTTTCAGTATAACCTTACTACAAGTTGTACCACTTGACTACTGTTTTCACAAATCAAATACCATTAGGAAAGAGGTCAGAAGGCTTTTATTACTTCTGCAGGTGAATTGTGTCGCTTCTGAAGACGCTTCACCTTTAGATTGTGGAATTCTGGGGTTTGGCATTTTTGGGGTTGTTTTTTGTTTTATTGGTTTTTTTTTAAATGGAGTTTTAAACTCAATTTTAGTTATATTAAGCCAATCACTGCATAGAGTACCACACAAGCTATGAGGATCTCCTCGTCAGCTTCCCCAATTGTTTAGATGTCAGTCTAACCACCAATTCCTGCCACATGGGAACACCTCAGACTATGTTAAAGTGTTCAAGTCCTGTGTCCAATTCAGGCAGTATATCCTTTCACATCATAGGACAGGCATACAAAACAGTGTAATCTCAAGGTCTACAATACTCTAGACCAACCTCAGTCTTCTACAGAAAGATTTCTTTGGTTCATCCCCAAATGGCCCAGAAATGAACACAACTTGCTGTTATTTACAGGAGACTGAACATGAATCTGAAGCAGCAAGGGAAACAGTCCTGTTAATCCTCCCTAATGGAAATCTGGGGAGCTTTGAGTCTTTACTTAGGCTGTAAGTTTTCCAAAAACTTGATGAACATTTACGTAAGAACATTAAGTGGTATTGATTAGTTGCAGAAAGGGTTACTAGACTGTTACCAGCAAGGAGTAGACACAGCACAATCACTACATATGAAACTAAGTTATTTAGGATTGCAGAGAAGGTTACCAGATAGTTACCATTTCTCAGATAGCTGTGCATGCTGCAGGTAACCATGGCTGCAATCAGTTACCACTGTGAAGGACATTACCATCAATTGAATCCCTTCCTGCCTACTGCCCTCCCATCCAGAAAAGCTTTAAAGAAAAACAGGAAAGTGGCCATACTAGCCTCCTACAGCAATAACCCTTGCTGAAACATGCACAACAGTACATTAAAGGTGTATAAGAGGTCAAACTAGTACGGCATTACATATAGCTTCTAAAAAAAAGAAGCAAAGTTACAAAGTATAGCTCATAATCAAACTTGAAAAGTCCTAAACACCAAAAACTGGCTTTTCCTAGGGAAACACCAGGGAGCTAGCCTTCACCCGAAACTCTGATTATCACTCAGCTAAGTTTTTCCACTCCATTTCCAAGAGAAGTCTCAACATTTTACCATAGCCTGTCCTCCCTACCCACCTGGCCCAATGCCTTGACACAATGAGTTGGAGAGCTGTGCTGGCTGATAACTCACCACGGTTGCCTGGCAGGTGGTTCTTTGACACTGGTAACTTCTCATGCCCCAGTATCTCCCAGCCTTTGTGAAGCTTTAATACCCTGCAACTGTCTGCCAGATATGCTGTATCAGGAAAGCAACAACAGTTTTGCAGCAGAACTACAGATTCACAGTAGCTGAATCTCCTCACCAGGAGAGGGTGCTATAAATGGGGTTGTGCTGCCAACTTGAAGACTCAGGAGTTCTAGAATTATGCAGGTGCCAAGGTTAGTCTTGTACAGTAGTTTTTCTGATCATTTAAGACAGCAGTTTTGGTAGGAATGTAAGCCTGCATGGAACTGCATGTTCCTTTGTACTGTATAGCGGCCACTTTAGAAACCATGGGCTTTGGCTGTCCAGAACAATCATTTAAGTATTAGGCTTTTATTGACAGAAGTCAAAACTTGCTCTTATACTAAGTTTTATATTTGGAAAAACATTAATACATATTTTTCCATAATTCTAATTTGGGTGAAAGTAGATAACTTATGTGCATATCACCATGAAAAGAGGATTTGGTATATCTTACACTTAAACACACACAAGCTCAATATCACTGTATTTGTAGAGATTAATGCCTTTTAATAGGACAAATACAGCCCAGTATGAGTGCTGCCCTTTTCTAAAGGAACCAAAACTCCAAAGCAGTTTATTAAAGAGCTATTTTCACCTCTAGATTTCATCCACTAACAAGAAACCTGACCTGAATACTACCTTACAATTGCTCTTCCATCCTGTCTGGAAGCCTAATGAGAAAGCCTATTTAATGGAAAGAAGACAGAAGCAATAACACATGGCCTGCCCAAGAGCTAATAGTTTTGTTTGGTAAAAGGTATATGGCATGAAGCAGGAAGAGAATACTATATAGACTGAATGGAATTTCTTTACAATCCTGTCATTACTAACAATGCATATGCTAAGCTTCTTGTAGGGGGATGAACATTCAAGATAGCCTCTTGAAAATTTAGCAGAACTTTCAGGCAGAGCTTTTGCAAGTGCTTTCCTACTTGCAAAAAAATACTCAAACAGGAAAAGCAAACACACTACTTCTCCAAAGTCTCAAGTCTGATCATCATTCTCTTTGTTCTTAAAACTAAATGTCTTAATTTTTGCCATATACAGTTCAGAGATTTGTCATGCCCCTTCGTATGTCCAGCAGGATGTTTGCTGCACTTATTTCACCATGTGTGACGACAGTATTGAGCAATGCAGAAAGTGGATCATACCCCCAGAGGAGAAAAAGGCTAAAAGTGATCAGATTAAACTAGACTTCAAATCTCCAGTGTGTATAACTTTGGAAAGAAGAGGGCAGGAAGAAAACTACTTGCTTACTTCAACAGTATAGAAAGGACATCACAAGACTAATCATTCTGGTAGGTCTAGTGCTGTGACATAAACCTGATGGGTACCAGGAATATATACTTTGTTTTTTAGGGCTTCAGGTATGAATGAGGAACTAAACTACAGGACAGTCATGAGGATTGAAGGCCTTATTTGGGTTCACGGAAGTGACTGCATGCAATGCAAAGCCACAAAGTTTTCACATCAGAATTACTCTGCACATATTGTCACCATATTTTCCAGTAATTGCAAAAACCTTAAGTGAAATACTTGTGCAATCACCTGCATACAGTTGTCCACAGCAGCACTACAGGAATAAATATGAATTTAAAACTGTATCAGAACTTGGGATCTATTTTTACTCCTCAGTTTACATTGTAATGGGGATGAACTGTAAATGAAAAACTACACGAAAAAAGTACAGCCAGGTCTGAAGCTTTATCTTTGTCCCTCACTTCACTGCAAAAGATAAGTTACCACTGTAAAACTCACACAGTGCCAACCTTGCCTTGAAATACATTTAAAAGAGTTTCTACAGCAATCTTTCTCAGCATTAAGGGAGAAGCAATACTATCCTGTTTATTACAGCAGTGTGGCTTATTATGGCAGTTGTTGCCTATAGTTAGCAAAAGATACTCTCCAACCCTATCATTATTTCTGCTCTTAACTCTTCCTACATGATGGAAAAAAACAATTTAAATGTACAAATGACTGCTGGATATGCACAATACTGAGTTTGTCAGGGTCCCTTATCCTAAATTACTTACTCGATCTGTAAGTCTCAATATGTAGTTTATATGAACTAACAGAACTTATTCAAAGGGAGTAAAAGGGCCTATCTAGAAGCTTCCCCAATTAATCTTTTTTGTTATGAAGGTTACTGTTGGTTGACCTGTCAATAACCACAGTATAGCAAGAATTTCCCTACCCTGTAAAGATCTAAGACTTATCTGAAGCCACACAACTCAAAATAGAATTACAGTAGTTGCATTTAAACCCTTAATATCTCACCAGAAACAATGATGGACAACTGGACAAAGTTCCCCAAAGTTTTTCCTCTTCCAGATGAGACTAATAGTTTTGAAATCCTCCAGAAACTGTGTCATTAATGAGGAAGAGAAAGATGACCAAGGGTTATAAAACCCTGAAAACTGGAAAAATGAGGGAACAAATAGCTTCCTTCGTTGAAGGAACATTAGTTCAAGTCATCACTAACAGGCTAATCAGCTTAATGGGCAGCCAGATCTCAAAGTATGATTTTAACAAGTTTGGCAATTCCACATCAAATATTCTTAACTGTAGATATGGGGTCTCTACTGTGGTCACCCAAAAGTCAACATACAACTACCTGAAGAGTTTTACTCCAAAGTTGTTTGCTGCTAACTGAAGGACCACTGCAATGAAGTCTTGCAGGTTTTTTCTGGACCGAAAGTTGCCAAAAGCCTGATAAACAGCAAAAAGTCATCAGTTCATTAGTAAAGTCAAAGAACTATCACCAATTTTGTCCTTCAGAACACTGAAGATGAGAATTCAAATAGTTGAAAAGGCAGTTTAAGTGCAAGGAAGAAGGAAAGAAT
This sequence comes from Campylorhamphus procurvoides, assembly GCA_013396655.1. Lineage (NCBI taxonomy): Eukaryota > Metazoa > Chordata > Aves > Passeriformes > Dendrocolaptidae > Campylorhamphus > Campylorhamphus procurvoides. Next base: position 1,028,243 of record WBMV01000301.1, on the reverse strand, counting down.
CTGCCAGGAAGTTTGATCTATAAAACCAAGACAAAAAACCCCAAAACTATCCAGTAATACTGCAGTAGTAAAGAAAATCAGGAGATTAGTAAACCAAATTTAGTTAGATTAAGACACGTAGAAGTAGCATCCTGCTAGTCTATTTTACTCATTCTGCTTTTTAATTAGCAACTACTATATAGTGCAGTGAACATAGGCATCACAGGATGCTTATTAAGCTATAGTGACTGGTTGTAATAAACCATTTTTAGTCTGGAAATACTTGAACATTCTCTTTCCATTGTGTGAAGGGTTCTCAACTATTTACCATGACCACTAATAGTCCCTCATACCAAAATTCAAGAAAGGTCATTAGAGGCAGTCAGACTAACTAATTTGACTGCCAAAACCATGGCTCTTAGGTCCTTGCTATCAACTCCTGTGACCTTATAGGCCACACAGCATGCAAGCACAGTGCCAGTATTTGGGCTTTAGTGCCAAACTCCACAAGTAAGTAGTTTCAGTAGATTTCCAAGACCATGAGACATTTGGGCTTTTACTCAACCTAGACAGTAAAAAAAGCACAACAGAACAATATGCAAACCCCCCTTTTCTTTTTTCCAGGGACACCTGAGTGGCAATTCCTTATTTACAGTTGCAGCTCTCAAATAATGTCATTCAGTGCAATCAATTTTAGCTAAAGAATCATCCAAAATGGCTAGCTACATAGTCCAATCCTCTCACTGAGTTGGAACTACTATCACTTTCAAAACTCACCTAAGCCCTTCAGGAGCCACAAGCAGGAACAGACCACACTTTGGACACCAGCTGGATGTTTGGCACAATAAGAGAAAAATACCCAGAAGTGCCCTGAGTGCGCATCTCTCAGTTCTCCAGACATCTAATGTACATTTGAGCATTACCAGGGTCAAGTGAGCTGACTGAGGTTCCTTTTTAGAGCAATATATAAACACATTACTGGCAAGTTTCCATTGCTGATGGCCTTCCCCCATCTCCCCAAACCAGCACAGCTTGTCCCAGAACTGTCTTACCTAATTAGATTGGATCTGTGATTCTGCAAGAAGTTAACTAAACCACTATCAATATTACTGCTCATGTTCAAGTGTGTCCACCTGCTTTTTCCCATGGATAGAAGCCATAGATAGAGTAGGCAGACTCCAAGAGTGTCAGTACTAGATGGCTCTCCCATCCTCACTCTCCCCATCTAAGCTATTAGTGCAAAGTTGCCATATGTTAAAACCACAGAGGAGTTGAACAATACATTTATTGAATGGTACAGACCAAAGCGTTGAGAGGACCCCTTGGTAAATGTGCAGATGACACCAAGCTGAGTGGTGCTGTTGGCACACCTGAAGGACAGGATGCTGTCCAGAGAAACCCAGACAAGCTTGAGAAGTGGGCCCATAGGAACCTTATGAGGTTCAACAAGGCCAAGTGCAAGGTGCTGCACTCAGGTTAGGGGCAACCCCCAGTATCAATCCAGGCTGGGGGAAGGACTTGGGGATGCTGGTGGATGAGATGCTGGACACAAGCCAGCAATGTGCACTTGCATCCCACAAGCCAACTGTATCCTAGGCTGCATTGAAAGCAGCATGGGCAGCAGGTCAAGGGAGGCAATTCTACCCCTCTGCTGTGCCCCAGTGAGACCCCACATGGAGTACTGTATCCAGGTGTGTGGTCCCAAACAAGGATGTAGACCTGTTGAAGCAGAGAAGGGCCATCAGGATTATTTGATAGAGCACATCTCCTATGAAGAAAGGATAAGAGAATCAAGATTACTCATCCTGGAGAAGAGAGGGTTTAAGGGGCCTAATCAAGCCTTTCCAGTACCTAAAGGGAGCCTACACAAAAGATAGAGAACGACTATTTACAACAGCATGTAGTAACAAGACAAGGGGGAGATGGTTTTAAACTGAGGGTAGGTTTAGCTTAGGTATTAGGAAGAAGTTCTTTACTGTGAGGGTGATGAGGCCCCAAAACAAGTTGCCCAGAGAAGTTGTGGATGCCCCATCCCTGGAAGTGTTCAAAGGCCAGGTTGAATGAGGCTCAGAGCAACCTGGTCCAATTCCATAACAGCAGGGTTAGAACTGGATGAACTTTAAGGTTCCATACAACCCTAACTACTCTGATTCTATGATACTAGCAACTTTAGCAGTTATTAGAAACGTGTAAAAGTAAAGTTACCTCTAGCCTGACTTTTACTTTCCACCCCTGCGAAATATTTGGTGTTGGTCACCAGAACCACAAACTCCGCAAGGTTAAAAAGTGAGAACTACTAGAGTATTACGTCTCCCTGTACTAGACAGTACTAGTGTTTTATTGACTGCAGTTCTTATGGTTTCTAACAAACAAAAGCAGCCTCAGGTGATACCAAGTAAACTGCTAGTGTCCTCTCTTACTAAGGGTGGTGTGGGTAAGTTATTTGATCACTGGATGAACCTCTTCCCAACACTGATCCTTTCCCAAACATTTCAGAACAGTCTTCAGAGAAAAAAAATCAGTTAATCCCAGTTCATTTGACTCCCACTTTAAGAGAATCTTTGATCCTCTGGTTAGATCTATATTGGAGAGTTGCAGGTGCAGTTGAAGCAATTCTGTTGAATGATACAGTGTCAGAGACATGGTATTCACAATATATATGCCACTATGTATGAGAGATCCTGTAGTCACTGAAAGGTCACTGAAGAATATCAGTTCTAGTGCAGTAGTCTTTTGATTGTTTATATGATATCACAAATGTTCATAGAAGTCACAATTTTATTCTGAAATGGTAGGAAGCAGTTTACTTTAAAATTCCATTGTACAACACAGCCAGTTTCTAACCTAATAATTTGTTAGCTACCTGAATTTTCAAGATCAATAACTAGTCTTTCCATTCACTGTTTACTAAGATTATACTTACTCTAACATAAGACAGTCCTATTCACTATCAGTGAAAGTGCAAGAGCAGAGAGATGGAAAGTACTCAGACACTAGACACCTGATTTCCACTAGGAACTCTGAACACATTTATCATCCTAATAGAAAAAGTATACCATTATCTCTCACAAAGAAAGTCTTCAAACAGTTGCACAGCTCTCACAGAGAATTTTACAGCAAGACTGATAAACCTTCCATCGCTTCCTAAAGCCTTGAGCTAATCTAATGCTAATCCAAACAGACTTTAACTGCTTATTATCTTGTCTTTAAAAAGTTTAGAGGCAATACCCTGCACTTACAGTTCAATAGGGTTTGTCCAAAAATCAAACATATAATATGTAGAAGTATGACTGTCATGTTTGTATAAGAGTTTCACCTATTTTTCTTGCATCTTTGCTAAACAGCAAGCAAGAGAGAAAGTCCCTGTTTCAGCATTAAATTTCCATCCCCAGAAAAGCAGAATTCAACAAAGCTAAATGATTTCTAACCACCTGTCAAATGCAGCATGTATGGAACAACTCTCCTTGCATTAGTATTAAAAAACTTGACATAGTCCAATTACTGCCAGCAACAGAATGGACTGGTAGTTCCTATGTTGCTTTAACAGGGCTTAGAAACAAGTAAGTTGCCAGAGTTAAACTGTTTCCTGCCTGGGCACCCTCTAATCCATATCCTTTGGTGTGCTGTCGTGCAGCCAGAGCTGCACTGTGTACTTAACAGTGATGCTGCATGGCAATATAGCATTTCATATCACACAGGAGAACAATTCTAAAGTCAGTTTGTCTCAAGAACAACTTTATCACGAGACTGAAAAAATGTTAATCTCTAAAATGGTCAACATGTCATGGCACATTGTGTGTGACTGGAATTTTGTATCAAATAGCTGCCACTTTGCGCTACCCAGCATCCTAGTCTGGGAGCATTTAAAGAACAAGTTCCCACAAGCTGTTTGCAGTGACTTTCAGAGGCTGCTTTTTAATCTATTATTTGAAAAGCTGCTAAAATCCATACAATAAGGAATACTGGTTTTCATTACCTGCTAATGTAGAACACAGTGCTACTGAAACTTTGCCAGCCTTCTTTAGACAGAGTTCAGACATTCATTACTAAACAGGCTCTATAAGTCCCTGAAATCCCACCATTTTTCAAAGCATAATCTCATCACCCCATTTATCCTTTCCCTGGGTTTCCATAGCTAGAAGAAATCTTTGAACATCAAACGTTCTACCACAGGCTGCTTGAGAAGCATGCTGTGCTTTGTAGTTACTGCTTACTGCTCATCATGCAAGCTTTAACACCTGCAAGAATTTCACAAGTGCTATTGATATGCTTGCATGCAAAAATTTAAACAGAAATTCCCTTACTGCAAATCACTTTCTTCTAACATGGCATATCACACCTCTGAACTTCTGAAGCAAGTATTTGGAGAACTGTTTACAGCCAACTACAAGAACAAGGCAATGGTTACCACTGGAGTTCATGGAAGGTCCCTCTGACAGCTTAAGAATGAATCTCAGTAGCTGGCTGAAGGGGAGAACCTTATTTTATACAGCATGCTGGAGCTGTTTCTGGAATCAATCAGCTCAGATTATTTTTTTTCCCTGTAGTTCATAAGACAGGTAACCAGTTGAGAACCACCTCTTTAGAGCAGTTGTGGACATGCACTTCAGTAACACCCTGTCCTAGCGTGCCTACAAAGAAAACCAAACTGGCAGGAGGAAAAGTGAAGATGTAAATAAGGTGAAGCACCAAGACTCTGAAGCTGCAACACTGGTGCAAGGAGAGTTTATAAAGCTTGATTTACATCCATGTAAACTCCATTCATTGAGAAAAAAAAAGTGTATATTCAATATTGGCTACACCAGTTTGTCTCTGAAAGGTAACATGCCTGACTTGTTGAACCAGCTTAATTTCTAACTATTTGAGTCAGTATTACAATGAAGGGCAAGAATTTAGCTAATACTCGCCTCAGAAAAGCTTACGATACACACAAGATAATTATTTCTGCAAAACTTCTTAGTTTGTTTTATAATCTAATACAAAAATTAGTTATGTTGTGTGATATATACTATTCTCCCTCCTGTCTACTGTATTACACATAAGAATTTAGGTGTTGTTTACCTTTAAGGTAGCTCCCCCATTTGAGGTACACCCATCCATCCTTTACTCTGAAGGAGTACTATTTTTATTGTGATCTTGTAGCAGTTTCTCAGAAGTTTTGTGCTTCCTATGCCATGATCCTTATCTATTTGAAAATAAGGCTGAAGCACAATCTATCCCATAGCAAAACAAAGCTCAAGCACTAAGTGCATTTCCATCACTGACAGAAATTAAGAGTACCTGCATGACAAATACACTGAACTTTCTTTTAAGCCTGTACTAGATCAGGTGATCACCTCAGATCACATCTTTAATCACATTTCTTGTAGAACACATGGAAAACCCTATGAGGAAATTCTAAGCATATTTTCAAAACACTCAAAGAACATCTGTCTCATTTCTACCATTTAACTGAAAGTTAACTGAACTGTCCTGCCTTGCATAATCAAATGTTACCATACTAAACTACCTTACAACACCAACTTTGTGACAGCAGCATTTCCCACATGCTTATAGAATTCCATCAGCACACTGCCTTTAAGTTTAGTTCAGGATAACATACAGAGTACTTGAAGTTCCTACATAACATAGTACTAAGCAAAAGAACCTTCACCGATATGAATGATTTGGTACCCCACTGATAAGACACAGAAAGCACTTCATCAGCAAGAAAATAACCATACCTCACCTGAGACCATTTCATTAAAAGTGTACCTAAATAAGAAATTCCTGAAAAAGAAAACATCCAGAGTATGTTTGTATTCAGAGATGTCTGAAAGCTGGAAACACACCAAAACCACCCAAGTTTCAACACATTCAGGACTTAATTGGGTACTTTGCTGTAGAGCTCCAAGGACAGCAAGCTATTCTCAACTGAATTTTCATAACCCTAATCCAGCTATTCCAGAAGAGTCATAAGAAATGACACCCACACAAGATTTCCCACAGAGGGGTGTTTCTAGATAGAAACATTCAGCACACCTTCAGTTCTGTTTCTTGCCTCTACTGCTTCTAAATTAGCATTCAAAATCTTCCAACATGNNCCCCCCCCCCCCCAAACTTTATCTGCTAGTCTTGCATGTCTCCAGCCAACATCATCCTTAAGTAAATTTTCTCTTATGAGATTTATATTTAAACATGTGTGAACAGGAAGGATTCAGAAATTAAGTCACAAGTCTTTCAGGTCTTCTTTATGAGTCTGTAGACAAAGTCACATAAAAGATTCTCCAACCCTGACTAAGTTTTCTGACCTGCATCATCTGTTAGTAAATTAATAGCACTCCCATCTCCATATGAAGGCAGCTGCTCCTGGAACCTTTATCACCGTATAAATTAGGAAATAACCTCAGAAAACTTACCAGTTTCTGGAAAAGGTCTGAGTTCATGCAGTTATTTATGAGCACATTTTTCAGTTATAATGTCCCTTTATAATGGTGAGCAAAAAAACCCCCACAGCTGAGGGCAGGTTATGCCTGGATCATCCTGCCTCCACACTATGTTCACCTGTACTAGGCACACTACTAAGCAATTTTTTTCATGGTTTCTTTGCAGGAGTTTCCATTTTAATCCCTTCAAAATGTGTTGTGGGTAAGGACAAGTTGTTACAAGAACATCTTGCCTACCTTCAGAGACTAGTGCCTCCAAGCTCTTCATACTTAGGAGAGACTCCTCTGCAAAGCAATTAAAGAGTCCATGTCTCTATGGCACAGAGCTGTGTATGGACAGGAAATGGCAGAAGTTTCCTGGTTGCTCCCTATAGACTTTCAGGGATGAATGAACATCACTTAAGGCTTACTTTAGACCTTATTTAAAAAAACAAGTAAAATCAGTCCATAATTCAAGAACCAAGTTAATGACCTGGTGCATAGAAGCAATTTGACAACCTTATGACATGCCAGTGGCACAAAAGTGGACTGAGAATAGTTGCAGTATAGAGCTGTTTGAAACTAAGGGTTTACACAGAGAAGTACACTATCTCACATACTAGAGCAGCCTGAATGCCTTTGAAAGTCAACCATATCCATGGTTCCTTGCATTCTTTCCCATTTGTGGTGGCTTCCTATAGATAAGAGTAAGCTAACTTTCTAAATAATTTAGAAGTTTAACATCAACTCACATATCTAATACTCATATGTCTTCATAGAAGAGATGGGTTATTTAAGCTCTTCAACTTAGAATTTAGTCAAAATACTTCGATTGATTTCTCCATTCTCTTGGGGACTCCTATATACCTATAGCTAGAGTTCAGATCTCAAGGAGACAAACAAGATTTTAGTAACGAATTTGCATGCTACCAGTCTTATCCTTCAACTCCTGAAAGCATGTAGAGCAGATTTAGAATACTAAAGTACAATAGCTCCCCTTCTCTTTGGCCAATTTCATAGCCACACTCTGTTTTAACTTTTAATAAGTTAAAACATTACTTCATTTTTAACAAATATTTTTACAAAGAAATTCTAATAAAGCCCTAGAAGAAGGGTGCCCCTACACTGAAGTTAATTCAGACTTGCTCAGCCAAAGCTTTAAAACCAAGTTTGTCTACCAGTTGCCATTAGAGACATCCTTCATGAGAAGTCAAGCTCAAGCAGTTATCTACGGCCTTTACCACTCCCGCCCTCCATCAAGTTGAATGTTCATACAGGCTGATGTGAGCAACAGTGATAGTCAATTTGATCATAAAGCAGCAGCTAACACTACTTAGTTGCTGGTCTCATTAGATCAGATCAAAAGTTTCTATAATACAGAAAATCCTTCAAGTGTTCTTTCAGTATCATCTGACTAAGTTTCATCAATGTGCTAGATACACCTCCTGACCACATTGTGGTCAATGCAGTATACTCATTCAAACAGCATGCATGTAAAGTAGTAATCTCTAGTGTATTGAAACAGACCATAAAATCACTTCTCTATCATTAAGATTCCTTTGTTTTGCATCTCTTTCCCACAATTACTCATTCCTATCTGCTATTTATTTTGCCAATCATTTATGTCCTTTGATCAAGGTGGTTAACGTGGTTCTAACACTTTCAGAATTTATCCAGAAAGATATTCATCATTACTTCACACATTAAGATTAAAAGAGAAAAAAAAAAAACCCAAACCAAAAAAAAAAAATCAAAAAAAACCAACCCCCCCACCCCCAAAAAAAAACAACCAAGCAAAAAATCCAGAAGTAATGCCTAAGGGCAGCCAAGGTTTAGAAGTTTTGTTCCTGTATGAACATGCATGTAATCTGTTCAGCTTTTTTTGGAATACTTCATACTGTAACCAAGATAATTTGACAGTGACTGATCATTCATGCTCCCAAGCTTTTTCATCTCCATTATTCAAGAAACTACAACCAGTGTCTAAACATTAAAATGCCTGAAGTCTGAAATACGTAAGTCTAGGCACAACAGTACCCTTCCTCCCCCTTCATCATTTCACATCCTCTCACCTTTGACGCTACAGCAAAAATTTCCATTACTTTATACCTTACAACAAGAAGGGTATTTTCATTACAAAAGAAAAAAAAAGCAGCACAGGCAGTGTAACACTGTCATGCTCTATTTGATAGAATTATCTAATCACTAAAATAAAAACAAAAAGAAAAAAACACACATCAAAACACAAACTCCTCAGCTAGTACAAGAATTTGAAGTCACCCAGGAACTTGCTGCATTGCCATACACACCACAATATTCATCATTTTGCCTACAATCACATCAGAAGCCAGCACAGTATCTGCATTATGATCTTTAGCTGATGAATGAACTACATGGTCAGTTTTTCTCACTGACTTAGGTAAAAAACCTTAGATTGCAGCACTCAGCCCTTTAAGGAGAGCTTTTTATTATGAACTGTTACATACAAGCTTTGATCTAGTGAGAAAAATAATCTCTCCTTCTACGCTTAAGGGTTAGACTTTAATTAAGAAGCCTTTTTAAATGCATTAAAATCAATTCAGAATGCCAGCACCATATTGCTTGCAGGGAAGTCACATGTAACATTACTTACCATAAGATTCAGATCTCTTCAAGAGATCTAAAGCTGTTTGCACACACCAGCAGACAAAATTATCTACATGAGCTGTTGAAAGCCAGAAGACAGCTAGGCTTATGAGTTAAAAAGGAATGACTATCACATGCTCACTGTGCTACACACTTCAATAAAGTGCTTTAGGGAATATGTTCTATGATGATATAGAAGCCATCTTCAACCTGGTTCTCTAACAAATAACTTCAATATATTTCTAATATCCTCAGGTAGTTAGAAATATTCCTGATTGTATATATAAACAGCTGCAGAACACAATCCCAGGTTGAGAACTTCAGAAGTTTTAAGACCTTCAAATAACCCTTATGGATACTAAAATGCTCTTTATTTTAATTACTACCCTTCAGACACCAAGTGCTATAGGAGTCCAAATTGTTGCTCTCACACTAGCTAAGCACAGCCCAATCAAAAATTACTAAGTCTAAGATTACTTCTCTTCTTGGTCTTGTTTTTCTACTGCAGAAGAATCCCCAGCCCCTTGGAAACAGAATAGCCTAAACTGTCAGATTAGACTAAGACTTTGGAATGCAAATTGCAGAACAGTTGTATCTTCGTTTTTCATTTTTGCTAGGGAAAGACTAGTCAGGAGTTTCATACAAAAGTACTATGAGACAAGAAAAATATTTCAGTGACAGGAAAAGAATTTAATTCTTCAGTCGATTAGAACAATTAGCACAAGAATCCAGGGATTTATTAGAGCTCTTAACTGAGTCTTCATTCAGCAGTGTCAAAATACACTACAGGCAATAACCAAGAGTGAAAAATACTGTCTTCTGGATCTTGAAATTGACACACAGATCTGTTGACAGAACTTCCCAAAAAGTAAACATGTTCGGTCCACTTTGTTACAAGTTACAGCTCAGTTTCTGCATATCCTGTTAAAACAGATTGCTTTGGAAAAGCATACAGCCTATCCCAGTCTCAGCAAGTAAGGGCTGAGAAGTCAAATGCAAGTGTGGCAGCCTGCCAAACCCCAGGATCCCAACAGCCTCCCGTCTTCGATCTCTGGAACCCCAAACTTGCTAAAACATGCCCAGGGGACTGCAGCAGCTTGTACTGATACAGAAAGTCAAAGCTCATGTCACAGAAGACACACATCGGAAGAGAAAGCTTGCCAACATTTTACTTGCTCCTTCAAAACAGCAATTAGAAAATATTTTCATTTGCCCTACAGACCAGCAGCAGAAAGATTCACGGTGTGTTTCAACATATGGCAGTAAGAAGCAGGCTTTTAAGTCTGAGGAATCATATTTATAGTGTTTTAGAGCAGAAAGACCAGAAGGTGATGTACAGCTGGTCTGTCATAGGGCTATAGCAGCCACATGTTATACTTCCTCATTTCTGAGCTTCCCCTGACAAAGCATAAAAGTTCATGGAAACAGTAACTACCATTTTTTTAACTTGTATCTTCCAGCAGTGTAAGTTTAAACACCAGGATTTGAAATACAGTCTACTTTTTCATATTCAAAACAAGATATATTTTGAACATAGTAGACAGGATGAAGAGAGCTGCAGGGTAACACCTGGGCTGCACATGAAACCAGAAATGCAATACCAACCAAGATGATTAAGCAGCTGACAGGACAGACTTCTTACAAGGCCACAGCAAAACAGAGGTTGTTCTGTGGCATTTAACATGCAGCATAAGCAAAGTTAACCAGGGTAGGTATACCTTTGGAGTCTTTGAAATGGTGGTGTTAAAAACCAGTTTTGAGCTACCTAGAGGAAAGGAATGGTGCACAGTCTGGACAACTGAACAGGGCTTTTCTGCTTTCATGTGTTCAAAGTACCTTTCTAATACACAAACTCATGATTTGACTATAAAACTAAGCATAAGTTCCATTTCCTCATTCCATGTTTCAGGGACAAAGTTTATTTTAAATTAAGCAGGTGACTCCAAACATGCAAAGTTTAGCGTACTTCTCTTGAGGACAACTGTAGCTATTTGCGTTACCTTTAGCTTGTAAAGCATGCTTACTAAGTATTACCTACCTGGAAAAGATATTTATTTCTTCTAGAAGCATTATAGAGCCATAACGACGAATAAATTTCGGCAGCAGCCATGACCGAGGCCAGCAGCGCCCGGACAAGCGGGGCAGGAGGAGTAGTACCAGCAGAAACCCTCCGGGAGCACCAGATCCAGCAGTCCGAGCAAAGCAGCTGTTTGAGGACTGCTACAAAACCCTGGGCCAAACCAAGAGCCCCGTAACATCAGCTAACAGGAGGACGCAAAGCCTCTAAAAAGTCAAAAACTTCACTCCCACATCAAGACCTCCTTCTACTTATGCCTCAAAGGCAGACAAGAGAGGTTGCAAGTGACAGGAGGAAGGAATAAAACAAGAAGGCAGATTTCACAGTCCGAGCACACTTTCCTCCGCAGAGGCCGTGCACCGACAGCGGCATTCACAGCCCCCTCGGGGCTTACCCTGCCGGGAGAACTCCCCCTCGTCCCGTACCTGCTATATCCCAGAGCTGCAGCCGCACCAGGGTCTTGCTGTCCCAGTGGATCACTTTGAGCGCGAAGTCCACGCCGATAGTTGCCCGGTAGTGCTGGGAGAAGAGCTGGTGCACGTACCTCTTGATAATGCTAGTCTTCCCCACGCCCAGCTCCCCGATCACCAGCACCTTGAAGAGGTGTTCCCGGCACTCGGGCACGCCGGACCCCGCTCCTTCCCCGCCGGCCATCCTCGGCCCTCTCTCCTGCGCAGCGCGGCGGAGAGGCCGGGCTGCCGGCGCCGCGGCTCTCCCGCTTCCAAACTTTCCCAGGCAGCAACTTTCCTCCAACTTTCCCCAGCCGGCTCGCCCGTGGGGCCGGCCCTCGCCGGGAGGGGGAAGACGGAGCGGGAGGGAGAAGGGAGCCCCGGCCACCACCTGACTGCAGTCACAGGACGCGGAAACTCCGCGGGCTTATACCAGCGCGGGGGAGGGCGGCGGGGAGGGGCAGGGACAGGGGGAGGGACCCGGCCCGCCCCGCCGGGATACCGGGAGGGGCTGGAGGCACGGCTGGGTAGGTCGGGGGCTGTGTGTCCCCCGGGAGCTGCCCCGGCTACCGGCTCCGCGCCCGGAGGGGGACAGCGGGGCGGAGCGGGGGGAGCTGAGCCCCGAAAGAGCGCTCAGGCCGGGGAAGGTTAAGCTCCCTGCCGGTGCCATCCTATGCCCCTGTCTAGTGGTAGTGGCAGCGAAGTTTTCTCCCGTTGCAGTCTCTGAAAACTCTCTGGTTTTCTCCCCACCGTCCGGCAAAGCGTGTTAGGGCAGAGGGGTCCGCAGGACAAAGAGGGCTTTATCAGGATGCGTGGCAGTCGGAGGGTTCCAGTGAGCCCTGCCCGCGCCCAGGAGCTGGCTTGGGGCCCTGTGGTGCAGGGTGTTGCGCCCCCGTCCCTCCCTGCACTCTCGGGCCCTGCAGCACGGCCTGGGACTGAGCATGGGAAGGGTGGTGCTGAGCTCACCCTGTGCAAACAGGCAGCAGTGACGTAGCATTGTAAAGAAAAGGCTCAACCAAGGAAGAAAATCACCTTCTCATCTGCAAGATTCCTACACCTACAGCTAGATTTGTTTATGTCCAGTTCTTAAACTGATCTAGTAAAATACTTTTTATCATGCTCTGGTTGTTTCAAAAATTAGACCAATCACAGAATCACAGAATGGTCTGGCTTGGAAGAGACCTTAGAGATCATCTCATTCTAATCCACCTGCCATGGGCAGGCACATGTTCCACTAGACCAGGTTGTCAAAGCCCCACCCAACTTGGCATTGAACACTTCTAGCGATGGGACATCCACATCTTCTCTGAAACAGATACATTTTTAGAACCCAACGTAAAATAAGTTTCCTGCCCTTAGGACCATGTACTACCACGTGTGCATATTGTAGGTGCAAGAAAAAAATATCTTTGCTAACATACTCTCCAAATGAAACACACAACCCGAGGCATTTGTACTTGCAATAAGAGGATTAAATTGTGTGACTAAGTGGTACTGTTTCCATTGTGTAATTTGTTTATCATGCAAATGCTTTAACAGAGCTAATTTGTGCTGGAGAACAATGACAGCGATTCCAAAAGGGAAGTATTATATGGTTGGACAGTGTGTGTGCACCCAGGATGGCAAGTCAAGTGAAGATCCAACTAGCAGTGAGGGGATGCTTCCAGTGGGAAAGAAAGTAGTGTTTAGAATATATGGTAACTGATCTGTCAAACAAACATCACTTGCTCCTGATACTGTAGTAGTTTATTCCATATGCTAATTTCTTTACTATGCTTTAAATCATTGGCTTCAGTAAAATGTTTCAAACTTCTTCAAATGGCTTGGAGAATTCTTACTTTCATGCCATGCAAAGATGGTGCATGCATGGGACTGAAAGAAGAGAACAGCTGTTCAGCAAAATAAAGCAGAAAAACCCTTGCATTATTGGAGAAAATTATGGTGAGAGATTTTGAGTCAATTTGGGTAATTTAAATTGTCATGCTATATTAACTTCATCATAATTGCTCCAATTAGTGTTTACTTTCCCACAGTAATGACTTCAGAATATGAACTAGGGAAAATCCGTAACTCAAAAAATAATTCTTTTTTTTTTGTATGGACAGTGGCAAGGGTAACACAGGTTACTGTCAAGAGATGAGGCAAAGACATTTTCCTTAGCTGGGAGGTTGAAGGTGGACATGAGGTTGTTATTTTATATCAAAAAAAGGTACTTTAACCACTATGGACCCCTGTAAACCTCTCTAACTGTGCCTAGACTGGTGTCTGTTTGCACAGCTAGGGTCCATTCAGACAGAGGGTTTGTCTGGCAAGCACTGAAGATCTCTACCCAGACAGGTTCCAAAGTTTCACTTTTCTTGCAAAAAAAGAAGGTGGGATGGAATTGTCACGTGCTTATGTATGGATGTTGTTGGGGTCTAGCATGGATGCAGACGCTTTCTTCTTCAGGCTTAGATGTAGTCTTTGTGCCTTCACACCCTATCTGTCAAATGGCAATGCCAATACTTTCCTACCTTACAGGAGAGTTATGTTAATTACTGGGCACATTCTGCCATTATATGGCAGGGAGCGGGAATACTTACATGTTCTACTTCCAGGCTTCTCATAAAATTAGGTACACAGATATTCTGGTTTTGGCTGGGATAGGATTATCATATCAGATAACTAAGTGAGCAACTGTACTATTATTAGTAAATTGGATATGAGAACTTCAGGATAATTCAGATTTGGTATCAACAGTATAAAAGAAGCCTGTAGGTTAATTTTTTTTTCCTCACATACTGATTTTGAGCTCTTAGAACCCAACAAACAAGCCAATAAAAGTCATGATTTTTTCAAAGAAGAGTCACTAAAAAAAGCCAAGGGCAAAATGTGACTGATAATTTGCCATGATTAATAGTTTGATCAGTACTAATTACATTAAATCATGCCTGGATTAATAATCTGGATCTTGCCTGAACTAATAATTTGCCTTAATTTCATTAATATTAATTTTGTTCAAGCTGTCTGATATCTGTGTGGAATGGCTTGGAAAAATTTGGTCATTTGCAGTTCTGTCTCTCTGGTGCAGTAAAATCAATCATGTATGAGGTTACAGAATAATCAACACCAGCCTAGTGCAGGGAAAGTAATCTTCATACTGTGACATAAATTTCCATATCATTTGGTCTTCTACTTGTAATTATACTTTTTACCTGACTCCCTTTCATCAGCTGAATGTCAACAAATCCCCTCTGTTGAATAAGGGCTGTTGACATTATGATGCATTAATTGGGATTACAACATTGTATTTTACCTTTAGTTGCCTGCACTGGAAGACCAGGAAAGGGTTATTTTGGGCCATATTAACTATCTTTTCTGGTTGGTTGCCTATAAATAAGATACCTGCTTTGTGTTTTAAATATGAAATAAAAGCTTTTTGGTTTTGATGAGGGTTTTTTTTTTTGTTTCTTCACACTGGAGTTCTCAGGAATGAGGAAGAGAAAACATGTATCTTACAAAACAGGCTTTTGATATCCTCTCAACCTGAAGGCTAAAGTTTGATCTGAATAAAAACTATTTATTTATTTTAACAGTTGCAGTTTTCTGGTATTAGCTAGCCCATCCCTGTGTTCATTTCCTAAATCATCTATTCATCCACATGTCAGAACTTTGGCTTCCAACAGCAGCTGCGTTCAAGGAACTGGCTGCTCACTGGAAATGCTTCAGAACTTTTAACAGCCTAATGATTGTTACACAACAAACACCAAGGACTGGTGAAATAGCTTCTTTTTTTTTTTCTCATCCATAATGTCTTTTGTATCTCTCTTCCTTCAAGACTGCTTCTTCTAATCTTTCCCGTGTTAGTCTCTTCTCCACTTCCTCTGCAACACCACTTTGCCTTATCTGCCTTCTATTTTCATCATGCCAACTGTAATTCTTTAGTAACAACTTCCCTTTTTACCTTCTTTTTCTTCCCTCCCTCCCTATTTTTATTTCCTTTTCCCTTGAATGTTCTTCTTCACCTGACCTCTGTTTAGGCCTTTAATTTTTTACCTTTTTTTTTTTCATCATTTCCTTCTTTCATACGCACCATCCTGTTCTGAGTTTTTTCTCCTCTGAAGTGAATGAGAGATTTTTCATGTTTCTACTTGTCAGCCTGTAGTGAGAAAGGGACAGCAGCAGGTTCAGCCAGTTAGACCAGGAACACCATGGGACTCTCACTGTTGCCCAAAGCAGAGGGATGAATTTCATTTACTCTTCCCTGTAGATGCATTTGAAGTGAAATTTGTAGCTGAAGGGGTGGTGTGAGTAGCTGAAAAAGGGAAAAGAGTAGAACACATGGGCAATTTCTCTGTGTGCATATGAGGAAACACAGATACTTGGACACTGTGACTGAGTAGATTTGCACACCACATTATCTATCTCTCTGTGCTTCTCTGATCTGGTGGAGGATGTACAGAACACTGCTTCTGCTCTACGCAGTGTTTCTCAAAAGTCAAGGGCAATAAAAAAGTCTGTATTGTAAAAGAGTTCTGTCACCACAGGGTACTGCTGGAGCAGCATAGGGGACCGAATGCTTTCACTTAACAGTGGTTTTCAAGAGAAATGTCCCAAAGTGCTGCTTTTGGTGACAGTAGCATAACAAACAATAGACACCAAGGTAAGAATGGAAGGCTGGCGTTCTTTTGGAATATGCTTCTATGGTCAAGAAAAACACTGGACAACCAAGCATATACACAAGAGGACTGAATTAATGTTGCTTGACATTTATGAATGAGTTTACAGTCTAAAAATATATGCCTAGATTTTGCCCACTGAAAATGTTCTTCATCAGTTGGATGATAGTAACCATGAACAGAAAGCCAAGATTATATGTTAGTTTTAGCCTCCCTGGGGCTGCATTTCCTGCAAGGCACTATGGTACACTCTTGTCTCCTGACCACAAATTTAACTGAATTACATGGGCTTGAACATACATACACAGCTTGCATACAGGACAGTTTACTGGTACTTTGAAGATGTGGTTGGAGAAATAACAGATACTGTTTCTGTATTGCTTGTAAAATATATCTTAGATGCCTACATGCAAAACTATTATTAGATAACCATAAATGTATATTGGAAAATCCAGAAAATAAATATTAATTTTTATTAAAGCCAGTAAAATAATAGTGTGTACAGTAAAGTAATGGAAGAATCCTTCTGTCTGGAAGATAAAAAGAAACCAACCATGAAGAAATCATGTCAAATAATGACATTTGCCAGGCTTGGGCAAATGTCTGGAGGGACCCCTGATGATCCCAGGGAGAAGCCTCTTTCATAAGGCCTGATGGTCTTGCACAGACATAGAACAGTCTTCCTCAACTAACTCGTCTGTAATCTATGCAAATAAATGATGAACTTGGACTGCCATCTTCACATGGCTATCAAGCTTACTTGTTCCCTAGTTACAGGTTTCCTGTTAACCAAATTCTGTGCTATATTTGTTTTATCATTAGTTCTGTTCTTTTGAAAAGTCTTTGTGCCATTTCAGTTTTCAGGAGGTGATTGGATACCCTACTGCTGAGGCTCTGAGAGACTCTCATCCTCTGGCTGTGACTGCAGAACATAAAGGAGGAGCAAGTGGTAGTGAAAATGCTAAAGATCTGCTGATCTCTTCCTTGAATTCTTTTGGTAAGTCTATATCCGTGTAGAAAATGGATGGAGAGAAACAGCTTTTGAATTGTTTCCACGCAAATACTTATTTTTTCCCCTTTACATATGAGAATGGTAATATTTTTGCCTTCATTATCAGCATTCTGAAGAAGATAATAGTTCAATACTATTGAATGCGCCCCAGAAGTGTTGTTGGCCGGCAGATTTGTGGCAAAATTGGTAAATATGTGTAGAGCATCATTGCAAATTTGAAGACTGAGGGCCAGGAGGGAGGACAGCAATTGACTGGGATTCAGTTAAATAAGATGGAATAGTTGTTAAAATACTGAGGAAATTACTATGGTAAACTCTTTCTCCCTTTACTAACTGTTCACTCCAGCTTGTATGTGGACTTTATTTCACAAAATTCTCCTTACACCTTTTCCCACATTCACTAGCCATGTCCTCATTGATCTCTCAAATACTCCCAAGCCATGTGCTAGGAAGGGAACAGAAGTTCTTCCATATGTGGCCCTTACTTTCCAACCACAGTAATTCCACCTGGTCTCTTCCATAAAGTCAGGGTCATTTTGTTCTCTTATGGGTATAGAAGACTAGGCAATGACCTACATGGTGACGACTAACTAATAGCACCCATAGCAAAATATGGAGGCTGGAGCATCTGCAGGTGAGGAGAGGTGAGAGAATTTCCTCTACCAGCAAAGAGTAGCATCTCCAGCTGGGCAAGGGCAGACTGCAGGAGGCACTAACTGGACATGAGCTGCCCTAGTGAAACATTTTTTGTGTGTTTTAAACACTTCTAAAACTGAAGCACTGGAAAGCAATTGCTAAATATGCTTGTGTTGAAAAGTTATCATAATGTTTTGTGTCATTCTTATCTAAAATCCTTATCGTTCTTAGCTTATCTTTGTTGAGAAGTGTACCTTCTCTTTTCCTGTACCACACAGCATTATCTGCAGCTACGGAAGTATGACTAAAGATGTAACTTGGAAACATAGACACCAAATTACATAGATACTTAGAGTGACAGGAGTGAAAACTGGATACTATTGTAAATAAATCCACGTTGATCCACATAATTTCATTTTAATTAGCTAAAATTTATTTCATTTGTAGCAATCCTTTAAAGCAGCAGCATTTGTTGTATCTTACATGTTGAGCAAAGTACGAAAATTGAAACGAAAAGTATTCTGTGGCCTTCTGTACACTGTCCATCCCCATTCTGCTTACACATTTTATTAGGTGTGGAAGTTCAGACACTGTGAGTCATCCCATCCACTCCACTTTCTAGAGGTCATTAATGTGCATGAACTTTCTCACATACAGCCAGCTTCTTATTTTTTTGTGGTGAGACACACAATGGAAAAGGTCAATTACAGTAGTCCTGGAAATATAGCTCATATGCATATAAACATACATTACACTTAATCATTCACTACAGGTTCAGCTGAAAATGTAAATGGTGTATACTACATTCTTTGCTGCACAGTTTCACAACAATGACAGGAGACATGAATATGACCTTTCTGTGTTCCCATTCCAAAAGGAAAGTTTCTCTAACAAAGTTTATGAATTACACTAACCACATTTGCTGCATTTTTTGCTGACCTCAGGGCTTTAAAGTCTGCTTTAAACAGACTTTAAGCCCACCTCTGGAGCAGGTTATATTATGACCAAAACAAATAATAGTTTCAGTCTATTTCATGTAAAGATTATAATGGAATTTAAGTTGCAACTATGTGTTTTGTAGCTGATTTTACTGTGACTTGCTAAAATTATTTATGTTTGAACTGAGCTGTCTAAAAGCATCCTGACCAATTTTAAGGATTCTTTGTGGACACATGAACTTTGATCTGTATTACCTCTATGTCAGTTTTCAAGATCCTACTGCTGAGCATGGGAGGTAAAGCATTTCCAGTCAAAAGAAAAGCTTTTTATATATGACTTGGCACAGTAATTTTTTCCCCAAAAATTCATTATTGAGAAATGGCTGAACAGGTCTTATTGACAAGTTTCAGAGCTTTTCAGCCTGAGGCAGACACCTGGCATAGATGAAATTTGCTTAAGTTTCAAGCAGGCTAAGAAATAATAATGGGGATTCCCAGTCTTCATAACTGGGAAAGCTAGTAGCTTCCGTTGCAATACTGTATCATCTTATCCCCATTGCTCCTCTATTGTGTAGGTATTTGTAAAATGGTTTTATAGGTATGGCCCTGTTCTCAATCATTAAAAAAAATATTCTTTCTGTTTCCATAATGATGCATTCTTACCATCTAAATGTTCCATCTGATATCCTTTTTTCTTTAAAGACTTTCAGATTTGATGTATCTATGTTAGCAAAACATATTTTGCTAAACAAAATAGTGGATTTTTTTCACTTATCATTTGTCAAGGGAAAGTGTGGAAATAACATATCTAGAATACAAATACAGTGTGTGACTACTGTGACTGTGTGAGAATGAAGCTGGGTTTAATGCCCAATAACTTTATCTGCATTTGCAGGAACAGTCTTTGGGTTCATCATTCACTGAGTAAAGCACTTCTTTTCTTGGGTATTTGGGGGGGGGGGGCGGGATTCATTGGGATTTTTTCCTTTTCTTTTTTTTTTTTGAGAAGGGTTGTTTGTTTGGTTTTGGGGTTTTGTCATTGTTATTGATGAGGTTTTATGTGTGTATGCAGGATTAGAGCGACCATTGAAGCCATTTTCTTTCTTGAGTGTGTTATCCATCACGGTATTCTAGTTCTTGACCTGCCCCTGGCTGTATGTGCCTTTTTTTGCCAGGTTCTTCCTGAGGAGCAGCACTACTCAGTCCACAGAGAGCTGGCAGACAGGGAATTGAGGCTGAGCATTTTTGCCAGCTGGCTGGTCAGCTGAGGGGTAAAGACAATAGCTTATCTATGCTTTCTCTGGTCAGCTCCCAAGACATTTTTGTCCTTCAGACTGGCGTGACTCTTGGGTCAGTGCCAATTTTCATTCTTGTACTGCTGTTCTATGCACACTTTGATCCTTTTCACTATAGGTATTTATAATTTTTCCAATAATTTTACTTTTATTTGTGGTGATCATCAAAACCACCACTGCCTGTTTTCTGCATTGTTAGCAACACTCAGTGAAATCTAAGCTCCTGTCAGTGGGATCTAGCTAAGCTGCAGCTTTATTCCCTCTACTTCTTCTCTATGGAGACCTCATTGCCTACACATTTCTAAACTGCCTGAACATAAAAGGAAATAGAGTTCAGCCTAGGCATAAGCCAGCAACTGAATGTCTGTATTTATTGCTTTTAACATACTCTTTGAAAAAGTCACTGTAGGTGTTTTTGTCAGTAAATGCACACTTGCCCATACCTAATGTTTCAAAAGATCAGGTTCATTGGTTTTTGCTTGTTTTCTTTTTTAATCTGTTAAGCTCCATAGCTAGTGAGAGAGGTGAACTAATTAAACAAATTGTTCAACCCTACCCATATCAGATTGTGATACTGGAAACTTTTTGCTAACTGAATAACAATCATGATAAACATCAGGATGTAAATGTTGCGAATTCAATGAGTACCAATGAGCAAGGAAAGGAGCATCTGGAGGGTTGTCCCCTGGCTGTATGTGCCTGAGATTATTAACGACTGATTGTTATTTGATAGTTTTCAAAGTACTGCCAAGAGAGTACATAAAGCTGCCACTGGGTTACATATTTAGGTTCAGGATTGTTCTTTCAACTGGAGTACTTGGAGTGCAGTTACAATCTTTATCTCATGTTCCATCTCACCATGGTAACATGAGTTATGCATCAAATCTTTCTACTTCCAATTATTTCCTTTTGTGAACACAGTCTGTTTATGTCAGAGATAATATTTTCAGCCTGTATGCTTTACATCATTTAGAAGCAATTAATTCAGCACAGGCATCTCACAGCCCAGTCATGATGAAAATTGTCCTGATAAGACATTCTATTAAAGAAATTTAATTTCTTGAAATATCTTTTAAGATACTATGTTAAGTTTACAAATCAGGCACTATTTGTCTGTCATTTAATTTTATAAGAACCAAAAGTACCCAAATACTTCAGAAATGACGCAGTTTGCAGTTTGTTCCCTGTTTGTTTAATCTAATCCTCTGACTACTGATATTGATCTCAACAATTTTAAAGGTGTCTAATCAATTTTGTCATAGATAGTTCTTAAATGTTAACCTGCCCTCAAACATCCACACAACAAATTCAGTGGGATAAAGTATTGTGGACCACAAAGCTCAAAGCTACTCCTTTTCCTTGCTGTTGCAGCTCTGAGTTAGTGATTTGTCTCTGTGACACAGATACCAAGTTCTTCACACATAGCTTCCAGATGAAAGACATTTTCTTCTGAATAAGCTGGCTGGTTGTAGAGCTCAGAACTCATCTCTTCTGAGGTGCTTTTGCAGTTTCTTGCTGTCATAGATGCAAAATGGCAAAGAATCCAGTTTTGGCAGAATGAAACTCACTTGTAGAAAATAGACAGTTACAGATTGCATATATAGAAGTTCCATTTAGAACTGAAGGTGTTTATTTAAAATGTCCCAAAGCTACAGTTGATATTACTTCCTTTTGCTGGACCTAGCAAACACTTTCTGTCTTACATGTGATTGTATGTGTGCTACAGATCAGAGAGCTTTTCTTTCAAAATTGGTTCTCAGATGTGTATGAAGTTTTAACAACCATAAACAGTCTTTTCAAGTAGCAGCTTGTCACACGACATGTATGGATAGCAACCAAGTTTTTTTTTCATTTTTTTTTCTTCTCAATGAAAGCATTTCTTCCAGCAGCCTCTTATAAACTACTTCAAAGAAGTCTTCTGAAGTCCTTCCTTTTTCCTCCCAGATAACCTCCAGAAAATTACCTCAAATGTTTGAAATTTGAGGAGTTTGACCTAACAGCAATTTTGAGTTTTTTAAACCAATAATGTATTTCAAGAGTCCTGATTTTATTTTTAATGATTCTTTAGTTTATACCTCTCAACTACAGTGAAGATATATTTTTAAAGGGGTGAGGCCTGGAGCAAGTTTAGCAATTTTTGAAAACTGCAAGACTGACAAAAACCTAGTCTCAATCCAACACAGTTTGGGATATGCTTAGTGTCAAACTTATGAATTAGTGTGGGAAAGCTGAGATTCCTACCTCAAGCTTACCGTATTTAAGTTCTGTATCAAATGACTGCTGAGAGAGCAAAATCTACAGCTTAGCTACACAGGTTGGCCTCGTGAAGCAATGGGAGTTTCTCCCATACCCCTCATTTGCTGGATTGAAGAACACACAACCCACTGGTCTCTAACAGTTTGATATGCCAACAGCTACTAGCACAAATTCTAACCATGTGGTGTCACTTTGGTGGGTATTTTTCAGAAGACTTTTTGCACAGTACAGGTAACTGAAACTACATTTTTGCTTAATTAAGAAATAGTGTTCCACTTGAAAAGTCACATTTCAAAACTATGAAATGCCAGAAATGAGGCTGTCCATCCAACTTTAATTTGTCACCATATATGTGCCTGTTCTTAATAGCACGACTATATTCTCTCCCTGTTCCCAGCTCCATTCATTGTAGTGGAGTATGCTTAGAGTGGAGTATGAGTTAGAGAGTCCAACATCTGTTCACTATATTTATCTTTGTTGCTTAACTAGTGGCTACACCATTGAAAGAATGCAGAATGATTTCTTTCCTCATGATCCTTTCTAGAGCATACTAGAGCACAACAGTGACCAAATGAATCTTGAACTTCAATGATCATATGGCTGCTATGAGATGAAATGCATCATTATCTTCATTTGATGTCTGTGGAAGTGGAACAAAATTCTCTCTGCAGGCCACGCAATGAACCAATAGCAGAACTGGAATTCAGAGCCCAATGCAGTTCTCATTCTCTCTCTCAAACCACTTTCCTCCAGGAAGTGTCAAGCAGCCTCAGCTCTCATTGACTTTGCAGTTTTGAATATTCATCATGCCTGTTCACCATCACAGCACTAGTAATCTTAAAAAGCTCAACCAGAAAATAAAAGCCCAAACAGATACTGTTGTTCTATCCCTGAAGCAACAAGAACAAATGCCACAATTAAACAAGATTTTCAATTATATGGTGAAACAAAATAAAACTGAATGTTTTTGTTGCCCTAACGCTTCCCCCTCCTCACTTCAAAACCCACATTTCTTCCTTGTGACTTCTTCAGCATACCCACTGGGGAGACAACACTCATGCTAGGGATGACACAGAGCTACACTTGGGGTGACTGTCAGATCAGAACTGGTGTGACCACTGATTGACTGGCACACTGCTGCCCAACTGAATACGGGATGGACAGATTTCATCTGCTTTTCTCTGGTGGAGTTTGGGCACGTATCATAAATCCAGTTCATTACTTCTTTGGAAGTTATTAGGACTCAAATAAGGCTGG
The DNA here is from genome assembly GCA_013396655.1 of Campylorhamphus procurvoides. NCBI lineage: Eukaryota > Metazoa > Chordata > Aves > Passeriformes > Dendrocolaptidae > Campylorhamphus > Campylorhamphus procurvoides. Next base: position 1,004,657 of record WBMV01000301.1, on the reverse strand, counting down.
AAACCTCTTATGTATGACTGAAATGGATGAGCTTGTTCAACATCTGGTATGAAAGGGATTGATGAGCAAATGAAAATGCATCTTTCCTTAGCAAACAAGGAGTAATATCCACTTTCACAGAAAATGCTCAACAAGAGTAGGGTTTTGAGCTCTGAGAAGGCTCTTTCAACCACTTTTAGATAATGGCTCTCAGATATTTGCAGGCACAGTAGCAGTAGTAAGTATTTGCATAGGTAAATCAAAATTATTTTCTTTCATCTCTCATGTTGCTAAACTAGACCATAGAGTGGTCTAGTGGTCTGTTTGAGAATAAAGGTGATATATTGTATTATAATCACTGCATGATAAATGCATAGTGATTGTTCATTTTTTTGCTGAAAAGTCTTCCTTGCTGTGTTTCGAATGCATATTTTTCAAAAGAATTTTGGAAAATGGACTCATTTCCTGGGCTTGTCTGGAATGTACATTAATAGGTAATTAGCAAACCCTTCATCTTTTTGGACACAGATAATTTGCCTTGATGTGGTATATGCCCCACAGAGTTTTCAGATGAGACTTTAAAACCAGATCATATGTGCTTTGATTTGCAGGCATTTTGGGTAACATGGTTGCATGCACGGAAACTGGCCTTTAGCAGAGATTGGCAGACACTGTAACAAGTCTGTGTGAAACACATATTGTGCAGTGATGTCTTCTTGACTTCCCAGTTCATCACTGTGTTTTCTGTCTCTATCTTGCTGGGCTCACTTCCAACTGGTTTATGATAATTAAAACATGCCACTGAATTTTCAGAGAATTGAGTGCTTCTTGTGCCATTAGGTACTGCTCAAAGTTTGGATGAGAACTCAGCTTCTCTGCCTGCCCTAAACTATCACTATATTACACCAGTGCTTTCCATTTTGCATCCTCACTCCTTGAGAACTCTGAACAGTTATGAGAACAATCACTTGGGGGTTTCTAGTATCTGCTACACTATTCCAAGCAGACTCAAAATCAAATACTTAAATTGTTGGTTTCTAAGTTCATGCAGCCAATGTATAAAGACTGAAACCAGAGATTGTAGAATATGTGTGGCATATAATTAAACCTCTTTAATGACGCCCACAGAGCTCTCAGTGGAGGAGCACCTCACAGTGGTGAAATATTTGCAGTTAAGAGGGGAAATTACTGTCATTGTAACCATCAAAACCTCGCAGCCTACTTGCATATAGAGAAGACACCAAGGCTCTTCTCCTACACTGTGAATTTCACAATCTAAACAAGGCCAGTGGGCAAGCTCAGCAGAATTATAAAGTTATGATAACCTAAAGTACATTGTCTATTAATCTATTTTGTTTTCTTCTGTATTTCACAAGTGAGTGAGACCTCACTCCCCTGAGTGGATTGGGCTCATGGATATATTATTAAAAAGGGACTTCTAAGGAGGAAATGTTCCCAAGGCATTTAAGGAGTATATTGTTTGGAAAGAGATCATGCAATGGGCTTGGAAGCATTTGAAAATATTTCCACACAGTATGACATGCTGCTAGGCTGTTATTCCATGACAGCTCTCCTTATTTGCAGAGAAACAAATCCATTCTACAGCTAATGAGCAGGATGTGGCTGTCCTTTCTTTTTTACTCTCCTTTCTGCTAGGAAGGACTAGCAGGACTAGGAATGCCTTCTCTTGTTGAATTACAAGCATTGCTTGATATACTCTTACTTGCTTGACAATGAGTTTCTTGAATTGTAGGGTTGCTGTGAAATGTAATGAGCAGACTGTGCAGATAAGAAACTTCACACCAGAGGATCTGGTTTCATTATGCAATCATTCATTTCTACTCTGCAAGCTTTTGCTTGTACCCCATGTTTATCAGCTTTGTCACCCTTAAATTAAAAACAAGCCTGCAGGGAACTACTTGTATTCAATAACAATCCCACTAAGATGAGTCTCATAAAGTGTGAGAAGTCTATAGTGTAAATTTTTCTCACACACCAGTTCTCTTCTGTAAACTAATCACATTTTCTTATTTCACTTGTTGAAACGTGTAGCTATTTGAATGAATCGATTACTCCCTCAGTTCTAAAAAGTGATACTCCTTGTTCTTAATTTAAAACTGCTTAGCCTACAATTTTCACCAAACAGCATGAAACATAAAGATAGCATGTCTGCTTGCAGAAGCACAAATCATTACATGTATAGATGGCTCAAGGCCCCTGTTCTCACAAGATTTTTTCCCACCCTTTTTGAAGTTCACTGTAAGACCAGGTTATGATAATTTTTCATTCACAGTGTCACCTTTTTTCCAGTAATCTGATATCTTCTTGCTATGACCTGATTTACAGAACATTGAAATACCAATGATATATCTAATTATCGTGAACATTGTCATTTCCCTACTTTTGTTTAAAGTTTGTGTGCACATGTCCAGCTGTTGAATTGTAGTCAAGAGACAGGTGAGGAGAGCCATAATATTGTTCATTAATTTCCATGTTGGAGCTCTCAGGCAATGATAATTTTTCAAATATCTAAAAACAGGTGAAAGCAAACTTGTACCTAAGTATTAAGAAATGTAAGAAATTACAATCTATTTTATAAAGTTCTAATTTCTGTGATTTCTTACCCCAAGACCAAAAAGATGTTCAGACAAAAAGCAATTGTAACAGTAGCCACACTCCAGTTTTCTTCCATCTTTGCCATCTTTTCTTCTAAAAGAATTACGACAGCTTTTATCTTCTTATAGATGATTTTGAGATATTTTGGGTACAGAGTTCAGATTCTTTTTCCTACCTGTTGGCAATTTGCACAAAGGGATATCCCACCCACATTTGAAAAACAGACAAGATCTTCAGATACAAGGAAGATTCTGCTTTTATGATGAACTGTAGCAAAACCAACTCATTGTCAAAAGCAACACATTTATAACTTCCTACTGTACTTTTCAGACAAAAAATGTTCCTTGTCCTTTGTTTTCTCACCATCATTTTTATGACTTTATTTGCACAGCAATATAGGTTTTGGAGAAAGGAAAAGTACCAACATTTCTGTTTGATTAATGAAAACCTTTCCTAAGCTATTACTCTGCTTCCCTGACATTCTTGCCATTGTCTAAAATAGGACAAGGATAAGGTCCTAAAATGGGACCTCAAGGTCAACCATTGCTGGGCTAAACTGCACTCAGAGTAAAAGTGTTGGAGCCGAGCATTTCAACAAATCATTTGACTTCCTAATGGGATAAGGTCTAGTTTCACAGCAGTCAGGTCAAATACTTGACGATTTTTCTGAGAATGACTAATCAATTATGGTTGCTGTTTTTACAGGCTGACTTAACTTCTACTGTGAGCTTCCAAGGTTAAAGATGGATCTGAATCCTGAGGTTGTATCCCGACTGAATGCTGCTCCTTTGGGGAGTAGATCTAGCATGAGCTGCATAGGGTAACAGTGTCAGCTGGTGCTGCAAAGAGTTGTGTCACCTTACTGGATAACCCTATGTAAGCAGGCCCTCTTGACAAATGTAACTGTAGAGAAGGAAGACAACTTTTGTCAGCTCTACTTACATCATCTGTGTGGTTAAGCCAGCCAGGCCCACAGGGAAGTTCTTCATATATACTGTTTCCACGCAGGCGCTTTGGAGAAAAATCCTTGTTCATAATTAAAAAAAAAAAAGTTGGTATTGCTTCTTCCATCAAAATCTGGATGTGTTAAACAATAAGGACTGACATGTCTAATCACGTATTCACAAAGTAATTTTTGTATATGTCAAGTCATCTGTTCTGTTAAGTTTTCCACCTATATATCAATACAGAGCAATACATTGTGATCATCATTATTTATATTACCCCAGTTCTCCCTAGCCCTGCTGAAATCTGCTTGTTCTGATCTTGCTTCCCACAATGTAAATTTGTTACAGCAGTAGAGTATCTGTAGTGCAAGCACGAGATCCTTGCCACACCACTCCCAGGTGATAAGGGATGTGCAAGACCAGCTCAGCTGCCTCTGCCCTGCACATCCAGAGGAAAACTCTGAGAAGCCAAGGCAGCAACACCTGGGTAGCCTGTGGGAGTGAGACAGGAGCTCGAGTCAGCGCGGTGAGGAACTCTGAGCCTGAGGAAGGCATTTCTTCGGTGGGGCTATGCCACACAAAGATGAGAATCAGAGATCTAAATCAGGTCATTGCCTTTGGTTTTGACTCTATGGTTACTTAACACTTTTGAATAAAATTGCATACTACTTAAAATGAGAATAATATTTCACCTTTTCTTATTTTTAAATTTCTCCTGGACTCAGAAAATGCAACAAAAGTATTTTATGAAGAGGATAAGGAGACAATGTGCCAGACGCACTTCAAAGCAAAAAGGAGAGCTAAGATATGACAAGAGACAAGTATCAGATAAATGAACTGAGATTGTCTGAAGGAGGGGAGTGGCTGAAAGGATTTAATGGAGATGCAGACTATAATCTAAAACCCATGTAGTCAGTCTGTGCACTGAGCATTGAGCTAAATAAGCTTTGGATCATAACAAAAGAGACAAATTGTGTACCAAGTAACCCTCATCAAAAGTTTTTACACAGGCATTTTGATCCACTTAGTGAATAAGGTCACTTAGCAATGTCCTTTCTGGTTTTGGAGTTTATTTTGCAACATACTGTGCATATCTTCCTGAGAATTCACAAAATCCATTTTTGTCTACAGATGCTTGGGAAGTTTTAATGGACACCTTGAAGAACAGTATCTCAGGTGCAGTCAACAAATAAAGCACTTCACAACCAAGTCGGATTCTTTCACATATGAATTAGATTAGTTTACAAAAAGCTATACTAATGTAACAAAGATTTCAGAGCAGGTCCAAAGAACACTTTGGAGAAGGCCACAGCTGTGTGTTGTAGCCACTGAATGATAACAAGAGTATTCAAGGCCAGGCAGCACTCAGATATTTAGGTGATTACTATATATATGCCTTATGGTGCTCTTTTTTTTTAATGTTGCTGCTGTTATTTCTAAGAAGCTTACTGCAAAAGCTGCAATGGAAGATACTGAGAAACTGGATTTTTTATCACTGAAAAGAATCTTAAAATTTTTAAATAATGAAATATTGCTCTGAGCACAGAGAAGTCAGTTTAATATGGAAATATTCACATGCCATTATAATTACTTTCTCTCTTAACCTAAGGGAATCACACTTTAATAAAGTGAGGACTCCATGCAGTTTAATGGAAACCAACATGACAAAACCTTAATTATGAAAATAAGGTCAATATAAAACAGTTTTAACCTGGAATGACACCCTCATAAGTGTAAAATGAAAGCTTTACTCAGTTTTAAACATACTAGGAACCTCTCTGAAAATACTTTATCCTGCATGTAATTATTAGGCAAAAGAAAGAATGTTTGGTTTCATTTCAGTGATATTAAATTTATTATTATATTAAGTCCAAGAACATTTGGAGGATGGGCATTAATCCCTGAGCACAGTGAGGGGATTCTTTCCATCCAAGACACAAAGAAAGAAACAGGATTATAAAGGATTTTTTTTTTCTCATTTGATAGAAGATGAACTGAACACCAGATGATGTTACTTGCACAAAGTCAGTTAGCAGCAGAGCAAATAGTGGTAAACTGGGTTTTCAATTCATTTCAGGTTGGATAAATTGAAAAATGTTATCCATAAAAAAGAGTTTTGCAAAAAAAGATTTTTAAAAAATCCAATATTTTATATTCTGAATACTTAGAAAATTAAGTAGAAGGAAATTTAGGTAAAAGACCTTTACATCATAAAGTCAAACACTTAATTATCAGAACATCAAGAAAAGTACTAACAGATTTGGAAGGTTCTTGAAAAAGATTGTATAAAGTGCTCTGGGTTTGTGTTTGCTTACATTTTCCCTCCTAATTATTTCTACTTATTTTTTTCTCTTGGAACAAATAACTAAATAGTTAAACCTACATGTGTTTAAACGTACTCCAATCAAGTACTTTTGAAGAAAAGGCATGCTTATTTGTGAAGAGGGGATAAACTTCAGAGCTAGGAGCTAAACGCAGCACCAGTGCCATACTGACCCAAGTGAGTCCAAGGCTACCTTACAACTCTGGTCGTTCAAAGCAATTCTAAGGCTTATAATTGGATTACCTGGAACTTGATAATATTAATTTTTAGATAGGGGTGACTGATAAGGTATCTAAGAAAAGAGTGTTGATTGGAAACGAAGTAGCTGAAAATCTAAGAAATCAATGAAATATTTCCATTTTGATGAAAAATTAATGAAAAAGTAGTTGCACCTACAGTAGTTTTTCTGTTCATTATCAGAATAATATCAGAAATATATAATTGCCAGGGAGAAGGTAGAGGCAATATATGATAGAATGGAGAACCTCTTGATTCAGAACATGAAGGTTTCATGTATTGCTTCTTATTGCAATGTGAGTCCTAGCCAAGGACTCATCTGGAAATTGACACATTTTGTACAAAAAATAAAATTACACAGCCAAATGACTAGAGTTAAGAAATGTCTTGAATTTGTCCCATCCCGAGTTGTATAGCACAGTAGATTACACAGCTCAGAAGGAAGGAGATGGCATGCATTATATGATGGATTTCAGCGTTCCTATATGCTGAGTTTTTCATCCAAATGCCTTGCGGAGTTCATTCAACGTGAGAATATCTCTGTCAGTGCTTTCTGTGAGAAGCTCCTAACATCCACTCAAGATAAACCCTTGAACACACTGCAGCAGCCCTTTGTCTTTGGTGCTTACCTTTTGGAAAAGCAGTAGAAACTAGTTACACTATAAAAACTAAAAAGATCACTGGCAGTGCTCTGAAAATTCCCAGCTACTTATGCAGAAGGGTATAAAAACCACAATAAAAATCCAGTCTTCCCTCTAGCCTTGCCTGCTGGGGGGCTCACATGAACAGGGTGAGGTGCCAATGGCTGTGCTCCCCCAAGGAGGGGAAAGCACAGTCCAGCCTGGCCACTTGTAAATGATGCTGCTGTGTACCTGCCTTCAAGTCCCATCACGTTCACACCATCATACCTGGCACAGAAGCTGACTGGAATTTTTTGTTTGGGTTGAAAACTGCATCATGCCGATAAGAACCCTGATGAGTTAGAAAACATGGGAAAATCAGACAAAAAATTTTTTCTGCAATAACTCTGAGGAGGACTATGGCCTCCCTCTTTTATCTACAATGTCTCCTGAGTCCAGGAGCTTTGTATGAAGCTGGACAGAATTTGAAGGACTTCAACCTCTTGGCAAACTTTGGAATCCTGTAGTTTTAACAACAACAACAACAAAATCAACATGATAGTCTCCATAAATCAAAAGATTTATGGACTTTTAGGATAGTAGAGAGTATCTGATCAACTAGACTGGTACCTATGTAGCATAGCATAGATCACAGCACCCGCTCAGTACTAAGGCCAGTAACTAATCCTGCCTGATTGAGAAAATAATCTGGTTTGCTCTGGCCATCAATAGTTTCAGATATGTGTAAAAGTATTGAAGTATATACCTCCTCTAAGGAGAGAAGAAAGTTTTAAACCAGAGAGGACTGAAAATCTTGAAGCTTGAGTAAGCATAATCTGTAGCACTTCCATCTGTCTGTCTGTCTTTGGCTCCAGACGTCTGCTACTCTCTAGGTCATTCTGTCACACTTGAGCTTGAAAATGTTGTGAAATTTAAAGACTATAGTTTTGAATTAAAATGATGCAAATGATGCAGTGCCTGAAAATAGCATTAAGCAAATAACCATCTGCACAGCCTGAAGAATAATAACACTGAAATGCTAATCTATGGATTGGTGTTGCTCTCTGCTGTGGTTTCCAGCAAGCTTACATTGAATTCTTCACTGCAGCTGATGCCTATTGTCATGTATTCTCTAAAAAAGGCCAAGGCTCAAGACTGAAAGGAATTAAATTTTGGGATTGTCTATGATACTAAAATACGCAGCAAAACTCAAGAGCATCATGTTTCTACTACCACTCAACTACAGTCTTGTGTTCCATCTAACAGAAATTTTTACATTTCTTTAGTTTGTCAATCTCAAACCAATCAATTTCAAGGAATAAGGAATTCCATGAGCTGATCTGTTCAGGTTTTTTCTTATGAAAGAGAAATTAAGGAGGATGCCATCTTGGTTTCTTGTGCATGCCTGTGAGGAGTGTCTCAAGCAATTCTTTTGTGTTGGCCAAACACCAGTATGGAATGGAACCTATCCCCAAAGGCAATCCAAGTATGACTAGTTTGTGCTGGAGAACAAGGAATTTTAACTGTAGATGTTCAAGCTGTGCTGTATCAGTATGATTCAGGGGCCGATATTAGATCTGATTTATGCTGTTAGGATCCCTGTAGCCACTGGGTCTCCTGCATACAGCAGTACACATTGAACTGGACCTGCAGAAGCCTGCACCCCTTCCTGCTGCACAGAGAGCTCTTGCATGCAGAAGGCTCTTGTCAGCCTGACACTTGGACCCAACAACTGTCCTCATCACATACACTGCATTTTGCAGACAGCCTGACTGCAACCACTGTACTCCGAACACTGCTGACCTGCTCCACATGGTGGTTGTAGTGAATATGAAGTGAATTTGGAAGTTCATACGGTACCACGTATCAGTAAACCTTGTGCACCTGTGAAGAAGCAAGCCCCAACCCATGTCATCTTCTCAACCTTCCCGTCAGAGAGCCATGTCCATGAGGAGAGCTCTATAATGCTGAGCCACCTTCTCACCTGCAACTGGCTTTATCCTCACCCAAATTTTGGTGTTAACCTGAAAAGTCAGCTTTCAGATTCGGAAAGAAATTGTCCTTTGGGGTAACATAGATGGAAGAAATATGATGATGAACAATAGCTTGGATAAACTCAGATTTGTGGATTCCTCTAGTAGTCTTATGAAAACAGATCGTGTGCAAAATCTAATGGCCTTTTATCTATCAAAACAAAATATTTTTTTGTGAGTACCACCCTGTGCTCTTTAGATCATGTTTTAAATTGTTCCTATGTTTGGAACTGCCTTTCAAAGAATACTGATACCATTAATAAAAATGGTAGTCCAAATGTCTCTGTTAATTGTCTACTTTGATCTGTGACATTTGCATATTAATATTGCAGTCTGTTGAACAGACATCAGAAGGACAAAAGTTTTTGACAGCTGATTTTGTGCAGCTTAGATTCAAATGATACTGTGCTTTATTAACAATCCAGTGAGATCTGTGCCTTTTTCAATCCACCTGGGAAATATTGTCTTTTATGTAGCAGAAGCTCACTTCTGACTTCTTCCTTTTTTTTTTTTAATTCCTTTTTTTTTCTTTTTTAATCGAAACACTAAAATAATGAAATGGCTGAATTAAAAATTGACTGCTTGAATTATGGTTCAAATTACAGCATGTAATTAAAGCACACTCACCTTTAGTGATTCTAGCATTAAAAGATATAATGGTAATATTTTTTTCTTTTACTGAATGAGTTTTTCAATTATTTAATTTAAATGACATCACTATTTTGAAAATTCACTTTTTAGACTAAAAATAGAACGTAAAATGTATTTCTCTCTACTCATTATGCAGTTCCTAGACAGATCATATGATATATGACTCACTATCTCACCATCAGGATCACATGACAATTTGGAAATACAACCAATAGTAGCTAGGTGTTCCAGCAGTTCTAAGCTAATCTCCAAAAGCAATAACATCATCCTTCATTTTTGTAATAGCCTCATGTTCAGTCTAGACTGGTCATTTTTCTTGTTCCCAACAGGTGTTCTAGCTCATACCCTGTCAATAGTGTCACTATAAATCCCAATTTCCAAGTGTTTACACAAATATCATGGACATCTTACAGTTTCTTATGTCTCCTAGATTTTATCTGAATTTTACCTTCTGCAAAATCCATACAGCCTCTCTTGGCACCAGCAGTGCAGTCCTGTACATCTCAACCTGGACTGCTGTAAAATAGCATACTGCTGCTGCAGATGGTGAGAAAGATACATCATGCTGCCTTTAACAGAAAATGTGGAGAAAGAAAACCATGGCATAGAAGGATGATACAGGCCTTGATAAGAGGGTTTGCCTACAGAGAATAAAGTAAACTCAAAGCTTTCAAACTACGGCTTTCATCAGGCGGAGAGGGGTACAGATTAGTAGCCAAACCATTCTAAAACGAAACTCCTGTATAGTTCCTTCATAGAAAATGGTTATAGCTCCTCAGTACTGAGGGATATTCCATGTGGACAATTTTAAATGTGCTGGAAATTCATTTTCCTCAAATTAAGTAAGATGCACAATTCTGAACACCTTTATCCAGAGAAACTAGCCTATGTACATTCAAATTCTGAATAAATGCATGAAGTTTCTCCGTTAGACATTTTAATGGAGAAGCCAGTGCCCTGCTTGGCCTAGAGGCATGGAGAATTTTCTTACTTGTTTATCCTTTCATTTAATTCTTGAAGGTATGAAGTGTCCTATGATATAAAAAAGTGGTAATGTATCACTCTGTGCAAGACATTTAACTAGTACAGACTTCCTCCCTGCCTCAGCCTGACTTACTGGTGTGGAGCTTTTAATGAAATATTTATTCAGGAGGAAAAGATATTGCTTTGTCAGTTCCAGGTCCTACCCTCCTTCATTAAATCCCTGTTCCCTCTCCTACGTTCAGAAGACAGACATTTAATAAACAAGGAGGTGTTAAATTAATGGTCATGACCGTCTGGCCACTTGCCAAACTTCTGGATTAGTTTAGTGTTGCAGCCAAAGACTGGTTTTGATTAGTTACCACATTTAGTCACACTTACTATTTAGCTTCTTGTTTACCAAGAGAAGAGCCACCCATGCCTTTAGACAGTATCCCTTTGCCAGATATTTATGGTATTCATTCCCTTTTTGGAAAATAATATTTTTCAGAGGTGTCACAGTAAAATGGCACTAGAAACTGGGTAGTGGTAAAAGCAATAGTTGCCTTCAGAACCACCTGAGCAAATAAATATTAATTAATAAATTAATAATCTCACAGCAAATTTGCAGAATTGTTAAAAACTAATAGCTGGAAAAGGGGTTCACCAATGTTTGCAGTTTCCCTATTAGTCTGGGAAATAACATGTTATGGGGTACATGGTGCCCTAAATCTGGAAAGAAGCCGTAAGTCTTGCTGGAAGAGGTGCCTCCTGTGCTGTGGAAGTAAGGCAGGAGATGTGCCTTGAGCTTGGATTTTTATAGAGTCTGACTCTGGCAAAAGTTATGTGAGCCTCATGCCCAACATCAGCAACAGTTACTGAGAGATTGCTGTCTTCTCTAAAGGCTTCATGGTTCTGCCAGTTTGAATCATTTAATATTAGATATATTAGGTCTTTAGACACATATTGCATATATTTGTGTCCATGTGTGCGTGTGTATGCACAGATATATTTATCTTACTGAAGACTTAATACTTTGGCAGTCAGCTCTCAAGTGCTTTGGAGCGCAGCCAAGATAATACTTTTTGACATCTTTTTGAAGTTCTTCTTTTTTGAACTGTGAAAATGCTTCATTTTTTTTCACCTCAGACTATTTTTTAAAAGAGGATACTGCCAGCTTTGTCAGCCTTGCATTATGTATCACCAAGCATGCTTTGTGGATCACTCCAGATGAAAAGAGGTCTGGCATTCAACTGCCTGTGTACATTGGCATCCTATGGAGAGATTGTTCTTGAGGACCCCCTGTGGATGGCTGGGGTCTGTGTGTATCACTGTGAGATGATAAAAGACTGGTTGCTTGGTGATGGTATAAGACCACAGCATCTGATCAATGACCTTTTTATGAAGACTACTGAATATGAGTGATCTACCTGTGTCTCCCACTGACCCTAAAGGCACAATGCTCATTAGATACACCAGTCAAAATGGATTCATAAAAGAGACTATTTTTCTACCCTCCAATAACACAAACCATACTCAAGTGCAGGAATAATGAGCTCTGTATTAATGGAATCCAAAAAAGTGCCAGGTTCACCATCTGTAGGATAAAAGTTTACAATTCAGAGAGAATCACAAAATAAGACAAGAAAGAAAGGAGCATCTAAGCAAAATATGCAAGCTGTATCACAACACATATGGTTGCTTTCTGAATACCTCCAGTACCACTTGCTGTGTTCTTACAAATCACATAAAATGCCCTTTCATCTATCTATCTATCTATCTATCTATCTATCTATCTATCTATCTATCTATCTATCCATCATCTTTTTTTATTTATATTACTTTCCTATTGGTTGACATATGTTTCTTTTAAGTTCAGGTGAGCAAAAGAGGGAAGAGATGGAATATTTTTAAGCTGATTAAAGGTTTAATTAAAATATTTATAAGTCCTGACTTTTTGTTCTTTATTTTTGATACATTGCTAACACTGTAAGGAAATTGCCTAAGATAACCAGAGTTTACAGCATTTTCTCTTTTTTTTCTCCTTGTTTTAATTCACTGAGGTGCTTCTCTGTCTTAACAAACATGGGATATCTTTTATCCCATTTTTGAACCATAGGTCTATTTGATTTTTCTTTCTTTTCACATCACAGATGAGAAGGTGTTTTCTTGCCATGGAGAAGCTCACTGAATTTTATTTTAGAGAGAGATTTTTATGTGAGAAAAGAAGAAGTTGGCAATACCCATTATTTGTCATTTGTAAATGATTCATTAGGGACTATTATATCACGTTGCATCTATCTGCATTAGGTAAGTAGTGCCTTCTCACAAATTAGGTGGATTATGAGTTAAAATATTAGAATTTTTGGTGTTCTCATAAATCTGTCTTTTATTTCACAAAAACAGAGACACCAGAGACCTGACGGCTCCTCTGTGACTTCTTGCATGCCTCCCCCCAGCAGGTTATGCTCCCTTCCACAGAAAGTGTCTCATGCAACACCAAGGCCCCAGTGCACATGCACATAGTTAAACCTAAAAGAAGTGGACATGCTGTCAGCTGGAACAGGGCTGGATGTGCATGGCTGCCAGTGTTTGTATATCTAAGTACCTGTGGGAAAGAAGAAGCTTTCTCAGTCTCTGTTCCATTTTTTTACATCCTTCATTTTGTATCTTGCCCATTGTATCTGAGCACTGCCCGGCAAATGAAGATGTCAGATTTCTTAGATGAACTATAGCATAAGCAAAAAAAAAAAAGAAAAAAAAAAGAATAGTGACTGACTCTCACTTGATTAATTGTAGTGGCAACAAAAGCCAAAAAACCACCATTTATATTATCAAGTGATTCCCAGATGAACACTAAATGGCACACAGTCACAATAAACATCAGAAGATAGTGGATGTGTCTAGATTTCCAACCAGGCAGACTGCTTGACAGTAGTTTGGGATTGCAAAAAATATGCTACTGAACAGGAATTAGAGCAGCAAAACCGTTTGCCTTTACTTGTGAATTTGGCTGATAGTCTACCACAACATGTGTTGCTGAGGAATGTTACCTTGGCATTGCCTTAAACCTTTACAGCATCTCCTGCTGTAAAATTGTGTTTGAAGCTGCTTGAAACATTGTTATGTTATTTGGGCTGTGATATTCCAGCAGTTCAACCAATCTCAAATTTTAAAAGGTAAAATAAAAGATTTAATTTCATCAATTTCAAAAAAAATAAAATTTTTAAAAAAATATATGTATCCAACATCTTCTTCAACAAGCACTGAAATTCAGTCCAAATTTACTATGGGGATTAGGCCTGCGGTGTATCTGCCAAAGGGGTTTGAGGTACTGGGCATGGAGACTGGGACCCTCTCCCTGGAGCAGGGAAGTTGTAGGAGATCAGTGAGGAAGCATGTTGTAAACTCACTGGCAAAGCATCCCACTGCCCTGTAGCACTGGGCTATTTTGGGCATGAGGATCCCTTATTGCCACTCAGGTACTGTGGGGACTGCAATGGATCAACACAGCCCAAACCAGGAGCAGCAGCCACGAGGCTGTCACTGCTCTGCTGCTGAGTGCAAATCCAGCCTGTGTTTCAGCTTGAAAAAGTGGTAAATTCTACCCATATGAATAGTATTAACATGCACTGGCTGCAAACTTAAACTCTTAGAAAGCATAACCTTGTTTTGTTCCTTTTGTATAGACAAGTGAAGACAGCTTTAGAAGATGGGAGCAAGCACCACGTTCCCATGGGCTATTTTTCCATACAATAACAGGATGGACTTGTTTTAGGGATGAATCAGGTTCATGTGGTAAATGAAAATTATGTGGTAAATGAAAGTCGTGTAGTAAATGAAGAGTGGGATTGAAAAACAGCAGATGACTGTCTTTGATCAACTTAAAACATTAGGCTTTATTTCCAGCTTTGGACAGTCCTATGTGGTACCAAAGTAACAAAGCTGTGATCTCATGTATGACTTCTACATAATATGTTATAGAAATGGACGTAGCTTGCCCAAAATAAGGACCCCAGTTAATTGCGTGATCCTTTTCTCTCTGCCTCAGTTTTATATACAGCTTTGTGGGACTAAGTGTCCTCATGTCTCACAGGAGAGTTAGAAAATTAATATGATTAATTTGAATGATGCTTAGTAAAGAGAGCTTTCTCACTGTCTCATCAGGCAAAAACAACAAAACATTAAGAAACTACTCACTATCTCAACACAGACCATCCCCCGCGCTGAAAGAGAAGGAGAGCTGTAGATAGCAGATGGTTGTGTGGTGGCATAATTGAAGGCTTTGACCTAAGGGATGTCTAAAAAGAAATCCAAACTACAGATGAATAATCAGTCTTACTTTGGGCATTCCCTATTGCAGAATGCTATATTTGGGGCTAAATGGTACCAAGTGACATAGAACAGTTTTCATGTTCAAGATGAGTATCAACAAATAATCATAAGGTAGAAAGAGGAGAATTATTTCTCTTTTTGCTTAGTGCAACAGATTCCCACTTGCGCTACACAATCCTTCCCTTGGAGCAATAGTTTGAAACATTTTTTTCAGAAGGGCACTTAAATCCACTAAAGTTAGATCAACAGCTCACATTTTATATACATACTTATTATCTGTAGCTATCATTAACTTCAGGAGAAGATGAGAACTGAAACAGGCGCTTTTTTTTCTTTTCTTTAAATGTCAAAATAAGAACTTAGTGCTTAGCTTTAGGAAAATATTTGCAAATGTTGGTGTTAGTATATGATGTGTCAGCCTCCTCACCTGCCAAATGGGGAGGACAGTGCTACATCCCACACAAACATGCTACATCACAGACAGGCTGAATCCACAATTATTTTATGCTCTGTAAAGTTCTAGGCAAGGCGTGCTCATAGACTTGCAAAAGTGTTTGAAGAGCTGAAGTGTCTTGTACCAGAATAAATAATTACATGAATCTCAGAGGCAGAAAGGACTTGGGGCTAAGCTGCTTAAGTGTAAACACAGTATTCTACAAGATGCCTATGCCATCAGTTTAAAAAATCTCAGAAGGGCTTGTGACAGAGAATGCAGACATTTATGAGGCTTAAATCTTCCTTGACTAACTTTAGTGTTTCAGTAGGCATGAGAAGGTAAGTTTGTTTACTCTCTATTTTCCAATGAAAGTTCTGCTTACTGGCAATTAAAAGGTGGATTCATGTGTCTTAGTTAACCATTAACTACTTTTTCTTTGTGGTTCAATGTAATTCTCAGTGATGAAGACTGACCACAAAAGCATTAATTGGCTGCATATTGTCTTATAAGTATCAAGCTTTCTGTCAGGCTTACTCTTTTCCCCCAAGGAACAAGCTTCACACTGTTTCATTCTGCATTTCAATCTGTTGTTGAAAAACACCTATTACATATTTCTAGGGAAAGATACAGTATAACGTGTAACTTCTTTATGGGTATATGCAAAATAGAGGAAACAAATAAAATCTAGTCTTCTGTTAAGGACTCTTTCTCTGTCTGAACCTGGACAACTGTGTGTTAGCCACTCACAGCAGGTATGAGTTGCACATAAGAGAGGGAGCTTTTGGAAAAGTTAGCAAAACTGGTCTGACTGGATGATTAGCATCAGGCTTTAGCTTACTGTATCAGGTGTTTGTCGAAGGTTTACGGTCTTGTGAAGAATTGCAGACGATTCAATATGAATTAACAGCAAAACTCACTTTATTAAAGGAAGTTCTACAATTATAGTATTTCTGAGAATACGTGCATTAAGGCTACTGGTGGAAATAGACATAAACAAATACTCATTGGCTATTAGCAGAAGGCTGCTAGATCTATGAGCTCATCCAGCCTGCTTCCAGGTTCTCATGGGCCTGGAAGGTTGTTTATCTTACAGCACACAGCTGCCAGCCTTGGCCAAAGACTCCCCCCGCTTTCTCACGAGAAATGCACAGCTCCTACAGGTGTTCAGCCTTAGTCAGGCAACATGGAAAGTCTGTATCACTAAATGTAGTTGCTTTGGTAGAGAAGGAAAGATGACTAAGTGCCTTAGGAAAAGTGCTAATAATTGGAGAATCCTCTCCCTTTTCTTCTTTAGGTCAGGTAGTACATAACATGCCCCCCAGCTGATGTGAGAGCTATGATGCAATTTTATACAATACAGTAAACTAAATATTAAAATTAATATTTCACTCCCTTTCCTTGAAGGGAGTGACAAAAGTTTCCCTACATCCCCTACAGATGCAGTGATATTGCATCATATCCAGATCTGAGAAAAAAAGGGTTTTTTGTCACTATAACCTGTAACTTTTATATTAGAAACAGGATTTTGATTCCCCTGTCCTAGTCATTTAACATTAATCATTCTTGTGAAATTTTGATGTTTGAGCACCACTTAAAAATTTTTAGAATGGGTTCAGATTTTCTTGGAAAAGCAGAAGATGGAGAGATCCTTGTCATGGCATTATTACAACAGAACTTTAAGGCTTCTCATTTCTTAATACTCTGCTAAGCATTACTCTTAGCCTTTGGCTTTGCCTACAGCATTACTAGAAAAATCTTGAAATAACTTGTAACGTCTCAACTATTAAGTTCAGTAGCTGATACATCTCTTTTAATAATTAGCTCTTCTTGTTGAGCATTGCATTTGTTGCCTGATGGGGCTTCTTCTCTTCTGTGTTTTGCTTCTGTTGTCTTTTCCAGAGTGATCTGCTGTGACAGTGGGTACAAACTCAAAGAGAATTCTCAGCTGACAGGGGTGTCTGAGTTTAGCCTGCTCAGGAACAAGACGTAAAGGCCTAATGGACAGTGCACAACGTCTTTCATCCAGCCCAGTCAGAATTCTGGATTTCCATGATTTAGCCAGAATTCTGGATTTCCATGATTTAACCAGGATTTCATAGATGTCAGAGTGAAACAACTCACAGAAGCCAGTCATGGAGCTTTTCTCCCTTTGTTTTGGTCACGGTGTGCTGTGTGTGCAATATGCACGCCACTGGGTATTGACACCATTGCTTTCGCTTCCCACCCAGGACAGCGACAGCAGACCTCTCTCTGGATCCTGTGCCCTCAGGGACAAGCACTGGTTCGATTTCAGCTAACATTTTCCTTAGACATCCTGTGAAAATGCATCAAGAGAGACATGTAGAGCAAGCAAAAAAAAAAAAAATAGAGTCCTGCAACCCTCTTCAAGCATCTTCCCCTGTGGAAGGAGAGAAACCACAGGGAAGAGCCAGGGGTGGAGCTCAGGAGGGTCTAGAGGTGAAGGGAGGCTGAGTGGGCTGTAGGCTGTTCCAGACATGGCAGCAAGTCCTCTGCTCACACAGACACCATGATCTGAGTGCTTTGGAGGCACATGTCAAGTGCATAGGAAGCTGCCTGTCCTTGCCCTTTTCAAAGCTCTTTGTCCCAGACTGGTCCCATATACATCCTGACTGCATTGGCAAACAGACCTGTGAAATTCCTCCATCTGACCTGTCTGACATCCTCAGACAGTGTGAAAGTGTGCGCACCTTGTCTACTGTGTACTTGGGAAACCCTCCTGTGGGTCATGCCCGGCCTCTGTAAACCAGTGTTCCCTTTAGCACTGAAAAGCCTTAGCATAGGAAAATGTCTTTCTCCCCCATTTCTTCATTCAGACTTGCTCCTTTGTGTCACAGGTGACAAGTTGTTTGTGACAGGAAGACAGGTCATGTACATAATGGAAAGTCTGAGCTGGGGAATTAAGGTCAAAAGGTAAGTACTGCTTACTGCTGTGTTTTCTGCCAGCTGTGTATTGTTCATGCTGCTATGAACAGAGGTGCTGAGGCTCCTGGCAGCCAGCAAGGCTCACAGAGCTCTAAATACAGAAGGAAAACACAAACGACACAGATGTCCCCAAGCAGTGTACTGTTCAAAGAAGCTTTCATTACCTGGGTTCTTATCTTGCTGCAGCACTGCCAAGTGCCATGTCTGCCATGGACAGGATGTTTCTCACATTGAAGTTGCTGGCACCTGTCTTGAAAAGCACTATTAAGGAATAAAAGGCATGCAATATTTTGGAAGTGGTGGGGAAAGGTCTGTGCACAGCAGCTACTGAAGATGATGACACCTATCTTTAAAAAAAACCACAACCCAGCAATAAGAAGAAAAAGGCTCAGAGTGTTTTGCAAATGGTGGTATTACAAGCTGACAACACAGCACAATGCTGGCACTGAGAGTCAAAGCCTGGATCTCACTAGGAAAATCAGTTCTCTTCAGACCTGCTGGCAATTCTGTCCTCCTCTGTGTTGTGGATTGTGGCTTGCTTTGATAATTTATGTGGCTGCAGCACATGAGATAGCCCCAGCTGATGTGGCTCTTGTGCCTTCTCCTTGTGTGGTCTTTTTTATTCCACAAGCTTTCACAGACATCCCAAATCTTCCTTTAACATCAGTGATGAAGTAACTGAAAATAAGACAAAAAATAAGGGATCCTAGCCAAAACTATTGAACTGGATGGTGCCGCTTCCACAGCTATGCAATATATGCTAGAGATAGAGGCTGGGTAAGAATGAGCAAGAGTGAACTGGCATTGAGATGAAGGTAAGAATAAAAGGGCTATGGAAATCTTCATTTATTTATACACCCGGGTCATGAGTCCAGACCTGGGTTGAAAGGAAAGACTGGCTGAGTTTTTAAAGGTATCTAAAGGATTTCTACGCCCAATTTTCACTTGTGTTCATTGTAAACTGGCACCCAGCTCCTTACACAACTGTGAAATACCCCTGGGTAGATGAACATCCTGAAGTCACTAAATGAATCAAGAGCTAAGCTGGGGACAGAGCTGAGGGCCAGGCTGCAATACCCCGAGTTTATCCCCAACAGTGTGACTCTTGTCAGAGTGCGCTGTGTGAGCACTGGAGACACACATCTGTGTAAATCTTGATGTCAGGGACTAGAGGAGGGAACAACTTTCTTATTCTGTGTCTCTTAAAGTTAACAACCATATTGCCCAAGGGCAAACAGCAGGTTGGAGGGCAGGACATGCAGCATAACCACCTCTTATAAAGGAAAATAAACCTCAGAAGAAAAATTTCTTGGCAGTGCTGGGGAATGGCAGCCTGACAGGCACTTCCACCTGTGCCAAGGCTGGTGTAAAGGCACCACAACAAATAACAAGAACAATGAGCAACAGCAGCCTCAAACACCAGAGATAAGACTAAGTTCCTCACAACTGCAAAATGGAGCTTGGGGTGGGAACTGAATGTTTAGGAAACTCAAAAGTTCATGACACAGGTACTCAGCCAGCTTCTCAAGGAAAATTACATAATTCAGAAACAGCGCTGATTCATATACATTGAGGATCTTGGCACTTAAAGGCTTCAGTTTCTAAATTAGTATTGCACAGATGCACATGAAAATCCTGGCGCAGTTAATAATTTTGCTAGGTATTCCAGCCATTTTTTAAAGCAGAAAAGAGAAAAAGCCCAACAACCCCAAACCATCTCCACTACCTCCCCCGCAAAAAAACAACAAAAAAATCCACACAATTACCAAGGTACCTACCAAATAAAATTGCAGTTTAATTGCTCTGTGTAAGTGTTCAAGCAAAACATGTATAATACATCCCAGGAAAACACACTTGTCCTTGCCTCCTTCCCCAAATAAAAAGATGTTCATTCGTCAGTGCATTTTTAAGTCCAAAAGGCACATAAAGAAACCTCCTATACCATAAGTTTCTGAAAACATTGCTCAGATTCAGCTTCCATGAGAGCCATCACTCACAGTGGTGGTATTTAAGCATTTTGCTTTGATAATTTTGCAGTTTTCCATTTTAGCATTACATAATAAGAGTAGCTAAAGAATGAAGGACCAGCTCTTCGGGTCTGTCAAAATGGAAATCACGGGAGATGTCAGTACTTCATCAGAAGGGAGACTCTAGCTGAAGCCTTTAGGGATACACTGCTGGCTCCACAGCACAGTCCTGCCTGCCTTTCTTGCAAGAAAGATAAAAGCAAATTGTTCTCTATTTTGTAATCCTCTTTCTCTGTGTCATTCAGGACAGTGAAGGCAACAGTGAGCCCTCAGTGCCACTCAGACCTCGGAGTGCCTGGAGCTCAGGGAGGAACAGGTGTGAAGTTTCCACCAAGCACATGCACAGGGGCTGCAACACACCACAGACATTGGGCAGCATGTGCTGCTGGACATTCTGGAAAGCAATGGCTCATCACCCCCTGGTTTATGGCCATAGGATTGGCAGGTCTGTTTAGCTGTAGTGGGGGAGACCTCACCACAGGCCGTTGGAGGGGAGCGATGGAAACAGCTCTTGTTAAACTATTGACTTATTTCTAGGCCCTGTACAGCACTGAAATCCACATCTCTAGGTAATGCTTGCAAGGAAAATATACTCTCGGTGCATTGCAAAGATATCCTGGGTTAGGAAAACAGGGAATCAGAGGGAGCTGATCAGAGACTTGCCTGCACTGAACCAGTTCTCCAGGCACACCACCTTTCCCACAAAGAAGTCTTGCAGATCTGTTCCTGGTTCAGACTTAGTGCAGCACAGGGAGGGAGGAGTCCCACACACCATACCGTGGAGTGGGTGGGGGAATGGATCTCATGCCACCTACATATTGCACGGTGTGAAATAAATAAAGTGGGTGGATTGAATGTCATAGATACATACCACTCCTAAACTCTTATCTGTCTGCACTGTAATCTGTGCCAGCTGCATCTCCACCTACTTAGAGGCCTTTTGGTTATGGAAACCCACAACTCACAATGATATTTCATTTTTTTAGGTATATATTGCTTATGCCCACTTTTGAAACTGAGGAGGCAATAAATGATCTTGGTGCAAAAGACTGACCTCTGTCTTAGGTGGGAGGCAGTGTGATTTACTGAGACCTGGTAGTTAAATTAGCAAAGGCAAAGAACACCTTGCTTGTTTTTTTGAGTTGAATACAGTTTACCTGCAGCACTGGAAATGTCAGCCAGTCACTCCTGCTCTCTTTTTACTATCTCTGTTTGTGAGCTTGCAGGGTTTGCCAAAATGTGAGTCCAGGTCTAGATATGGGGCCTGTGGTAGTACCACGAACTTGGCTGCATGACATTCCTTATCTTCCTTTTTGCTAATATCACTGTTGGGAATGTTACACAGATAAAAATAGGCCTTGATATTCACTACAGCATCTGCTTCTCCTTCCCGGTGATTTGGTTCTCCTTACCAGTGATTTGCAGGGACTTGCCAAATGTCTAGTGACTCATTTATTTGGGAAAAAACCCACTACAACAATACAATCTGCAAACCCACACTTTTTCCACTCCCATATAAGAAGCATTTTTAGCAGCCACTCAGACCTTGTGTAGAACATTTATTAGCAACTTGCTTCTCCGTTTTTCCCCAAAGAGTGATGACTATAACTCCAGGGGCCCAGTTGCCATTGCCTTTTTCCTTTGGTAGCCACTTACTCCATGCAAAGTGTATGTGACATACTAACCTGGGTCCAGAGACCCAACTTACTGAGCAGAGCTTGGGTGGACAGGCATGGACTAGGCTGGTGGAGTTTCCAGCACTCTGCCCTTGGCAGGAAGCTAGAGACTAAAGCTCCAGCATGCTAAGCTGCCTTGCTGCTTGCCCTGTGTTCCTGGTGCAGTCATCCATTTGTCCAGTGTAAAGCTACTTTAGATGGTTTTTTTTCAGTAGCTTATGCAACATTACACTGGGTGCTCTGGAGGGGAGTAAGTACTGTGTTGCCCTGAGGATGTTTTTGTAATTGAATACACTTGGTCACCAGAACCTTTACTAAGACATAGAATAAATTTTGACACCAAAAAGACCAACCAACTAACAAAACCAAACCAAACCCAAAACAAAACAAAGTGAAAACAATGAAACAAAAACCCTTTATGAACACGGAGACCAAACTTTTGGTACTTACCAGTGAAGGCAATGTGGTTCTCTGTATTCCAGCTGTACAGTAGTTGTAGGTGGACTGAACCCTCAGACATGGGCTCTTGCAAGGCCAGATCCAAAACAGGGAGCAACTAGAAACAAGCCTATTCACAAGTGTGAAGAGAAAAAGAGCTAAATTCTCTATGCTTATTTCCACTTGTGTCTGAACACATCAGGAGCACATAGAAAAAGCATCTTGCTGAGGCACACAGCTGTTGAGGAGTCACCAAGAGCCCACAGTGTTTGTGAGTCTCTGAGCAGGAGTCGAGTCCCAGTACTTTGCTCTACAACAAAGCTGTAAAGGTAGGAGGCAAAAAGTGGCTGGGATGGATCAGTGCCTATCACTTACAGCTGTCAAGAAAGCATATTTGAGTTTCCCTGATGGGAGAAGCTGACTTGTCAAAGACTATCTCCAGAGAGAGGCTGGTGTTTCCCCATGTTCTTGGGAAGCAAATTTTCCTGTCATTTCCCATTGAATTTTCTTCTACAACTTGTCAGCCTGAATATATACCTCCAGTGCTTCTGATTTTTACTGGGAAGCGAAAAAGCTGTTCTCTAAGCAAACCTCCACCATCTCATCTGCATGCCACAATCTAATCAATACCTACCTCCCTTTGAGTATCCCACCATCTCTTATTCATGATGCAGAAAAACTCTGGAACAATTAGTTACTATACATAACTATTTTCTACTGAGGAAACAAAAAATTAAAAATCTTGGCATTCTATTTTTAAATAATGAATAGAAAATATTTATTTTACAGCATTTTCAAGATCATTTTGACAAAAAGGCATTTTCATCAAGCGTTTGACAGACCAAAAGAAAGAACTTTTACAGAAAGCTTCATAGCTCATACAACTGCATACACAAAGTGAGTTCTTGCTCTTTAGATATATTTACGTATGTGTATGTTTCCAATTTTAACAATTACAAACTAAAAGCTAATATACTGAATTTCAAGAAAACTCCTACTTGTGATATAATTACATTGCAGTAATAAAATCAGTGCTTAATATGTTCAAAACAGACAGATATGAAAACAATATAGTACCTTGCCCCATTACCATCTCCTCATCTATACAGATCTGTTATGTTTCTTTTTCTTATTTATTTAAATTCTTCAAAGACTGGCTTCTTAGTGTCAGCTAGGTCTACTGACAACATATGCTTTTGGTAACAGCACAGTGGATCTTATATTACAATTTTTAGAAGATAGAATTCATTATCAGTGTGGTGATCAGCAAAGAAATTCTAGTATTTTTTCATTGTTTTAATAGTTAATCAGCATTTAAAAAAATATACCCCTGAAAACCTCAAGAAGAAAAAAATAATCAACTAACCCTCAGGCATATTCAATTCATTATAGAGACACCAATATAGTGACAAAGATATAACCTTGTCTTTGGAAAAAGTCATTTCATGCTACCCACATCAGGATCACGATAGTAATTGGCCACTAGTCATATTGAAAGGAGCAATTGTGAAAAGAGGATGAGGATGAAGGAAAAAGACTATCTGGTTTTGGACACCAGCTAACCTTCCAATACCAATGCTCCCTACGTAACTAGGGCAAAACCATGAGATTTGGGTCTTCAGAGAAGAACTGATAACTGGCAGCAGGACTACTTAAAATTCAAGTGAAAAGCAAGAAAAAGAATAGAATTATGCTGAATTCAGAAAAAAAATCTGATAAAGTATTTACACAAAGCATGGTTAAAATCAGATTTTGCAACTGTATTAACAGGAAGAGATTCCTTTGAAATATTTTTGCATATAAAAGTATAGAACTGTGGGAGAGGTCCTCAGCTGATTTCAGCGACACAAGCAAAGATCATAGCATCTAAAATCCTGACCTGTATATGTATAATAAGAACATTTATAAATAGGGTAATAATCATTATAATTAAGTTAAAGCCACAGCAATTAGACCTGGACTTTGATCATGCCAGTCATTAGGGAGCTTTGGATTAGGCCCATCTCTAGGAAACACATGAAAGATAGAGGAGGAGGAATAATAAATGACTGAACTACAGCTGCCTAGAAGAGACCTTTAAGATGCTATATCGTATATTAAATACAAGAAGTGAAATCATATGGAAAGAACATGCAACTAAACATCATAACGAGTTTAAAGAACTGCCTATAACAAAACCTGGGAGTTTATGCACACATTAAGCACTGATGAAATTTCCTGTCCTGATATGATTTTATTTTAAATTATCTGAAGCAGTGAAGTAGTTGAATTATTTTTCCTGTCCCACCTGCAAGACTTCTAAAACAGACTTTTCTTTTTGAGTTTTCTTTTTTCTTTTTTTTTCTTTTTTTTTTTTCTGTTGTTGTTAATCACACTTTCTGCAAACACGTAAAATAACAAGTTCTCAATGCACTGGTTTATTAATACCATATGTCTACTTCATAAAATATCTGCAAAACAAAGCACCCTGGCATAAGGGTAACAACTGTCTCAGCTTGTATATGAAAAAAAGAATGTATTAGCACAGCATACAAACCTCCAAAGATCTATCGAATATTTGTAACAACGCGATATAAAAACATGATTTCAACATAAAAATATTCATAGTATATAAGACAATCTTCCAGTGGTAGTTATTGGACATTACACTTCACACATACCATACACACGCATACAGATACCGAAACGTACGTTCACTCCACTCTCTTGTCTGGGGCCAGCTCTACAACCCACAGTATGGAATTGCCTGTCTTTCTGATTAACAGTTGTTGCTCTAAGTATACAGCTATTTTGCAATGTATTTGATTCCAAAGTAACACAGAGGAATGATGTAATATCATGGCAAAACATGTTATTTTATGAAAAGATAGTCAGTAAATATTGTTCTGCTACAGGAAACATTATGTAACAGTTTAGCCACATGGTTTGCAATCTTATACAAAAGGGCAGTTTTTCTAAGTCCTTATCATATTACAAGTACTACAGTGAGGGCTTTCTTCAGAAGCATCTTGAGTCTTGATCATATTTCTCACTCAGTTCACAATCAGCATTAAAAAGCCCAGATCCCCCAAAAAGCAGCCTAGTGTGAAGAACAAATCGTGCAGACAAAAGTCAGTAAGAGCCATGTGCTTTCAAATTATCTCAGCTCCTCTCCCTCTAAAACATTCCACAGTTATGCCACCAGAAAGTTATTTCCTGGTAGAAACCAGGAAAAAAAAATATTTATGCATATATATCTCATATACAAGTAGCTTTGTTCCCCCTTGCGACACTCCACTCTTGCTGCTCCTGGGGTTTTGCTTCCGTAGCAGACAGAGAGTAGTCATGAGGTGTGCTAATGACTTCTCCAAGTCACACTTCCCAGAGTCCTTTTCAAGCATTGCCAAGAGAGGGTGTGACTATGTATGATTATATTTTTTTTCAGTGTCTTTATTAACTTTAATTTTTTTTTGCTATATAAGTTGTCTCTTGGGTTTGTGCTTTGTTAAGGTTTACTAACGTTTTCCCAA
This sequence comes from Campylorhamphus procurvoides, assembly GCA_013396655.1. Classification (NCBI taxonomy): domain Eukaryota; kingdom Metazoa; phylum Chordata; class Aves; order Passeriformes; family Dendrocolaptidae; genus Campylorhamphus; species Campylorhamphus procurvoides. Next base: position 978,927 of record WBMV01000301.1, on the reverse strand, counting down.
AGTACAATATTTTTATTTTTAATAGATAGAGAATCTTGAGCCCTCAGAATGGATTTTTATTTTCTTTTTGTTTCATTTTACTTATTTAAGTGCAGGATGAAATTTTTGCCCTATCATTTGCGACTCTGTTCTCTGCTTTCTCTCCCCACAGCCCTGGAAGACTTGTCTCCCCAGGTCCTCCCAGTGGGCAGCTGCTGAAGTCCTTGCCGTCTTGTTTCTTGCAGCATCTACAGGGTGGACGAGCTTTGCTTATAATCCCTCAGGATGACAGAGGCATAGGTCACATCTGGGGGTGTGCAGAGCACCGACTCTGACACAGGGGAGCTGGGCACAGAGCTGCCTGAAACCACTGAATCCCGGAAAGGCGATGGAGGTGTCAGCGCCGGAGAGTCTTCCAGAGTCAGTTTGCTGGTCACTGGCTCCTCGTCCTCCTCCTCCTCTGTGTTTTTCTCATACACATATCCCTGAATGAGCTTCACCTTCTCGCTCTCCACTTCCTCAGCCGGGGGAGACAGGGCCTCCTCGCTGAAGGCAGCCACCTGGAAAGGCTGCAGGGGTGGCTGCTGTGGCGGCGGGGGCTGGTAGGGGGGCCGCACGCCATTCCCTGAGCTGGGAGTGGGGAGGACAGCATTGAAGTCGGGGATGCCGGTGGAAAATTTGTTGACCACTCCTTGCAGCTGGTCCATGAGACACTGTGACTGCAGGGGAAGGGTCTTGGGGGACTGCTCAGGCAAGAAGAGCTGGGTCTCCTCTGCTGTGGCCTGCAGCGGGGGGGTTGTTGCCACCCGCCTGTGCACCACCATGGAGGGGCTGCTGGACTGGTTGAGGCGAACGGGCTCTCTGTCTTCTTCCTCCACCACATTGTACAGAGTCTTACTGCTGATGTCGGTAAAAGTCAGGCTTTGGCCATGGTAGTCTTTAGTGAGGGGTTTGATCACCGCTGTTTGATTGCACCCTGTCTCCTGGTTCTTCACATGCACTGAGAGTCTGTGCCATGTATGTTCCCCTTTGGGATCTTGTCTTCCACCTGGTTCAGACCATGACACAGACTTTCCATTAGAACTATGAATAAAATAAAGACGGGTTTATTTGTATTTACATTACGCACACAAGGGCAGTATAAAAAACAAACCTACAAAAATACTGATTGCTTTGCATCATTAATAAGCCTCCCCCTCCCGTTCTTCGGTCCTCCCAAAAAAAACTACATAAGGAAACAACAGTGTCTTTTAACAGCAGCAATTACTTTGATTTTCATCCAAAAGTGATTACTTCCTGATGGTTATCCATCTTACAGCCAGCCTGGAAAGACTAGCCTGCGGGAAGGCTCTGGGAGGCTGGCTGTGATCTGAGGACTCGAGCTATGTCATTTTGAATCCAGGTTTCCTTCACCCCACCTTGGGGTGGGGGGGGGAGGAAAAAAAAAGGGGAGGGAGGGGAGAGCTTTAATTAGGCCTGATTTAGAGCATATAGGAAACATTTTCAAGCTATTGGAAGAAAAACAATCCACAGTCATAGCCTTTAGCATGCTGGGTAGAGAGCAATATTGTTGCTAACCCTTCCTTTCCTTTTTATTTCCTCTCCCCGTTCTGCATTTAGGAGCAGATTAGCTATCAGAGAAATGAAGGACACCTAGGGCCTCCATCAGTTAGAAGGCAAATACACTTCTTCCCTGGTGCCCGTTATTTACAAACCAGGATAAAGTGCTGGGATTGAAAACAGTTTGTTTGTGTGGGTGGAGGAGCAAGCAGCAACATGACCATGGTGAGTCAAACCCTCTGACTCCTCATATAGGCTGGGTCTCATCAAAGTACTGGGCAGCTTGGCTGAGTGGGGATCTGAGGATCAGATTTGCCCCTGAGGAACTGTAGGTTTTTTCACATTTCCTTGCGCCCTTTAAGGGGGCAGCATACAAAGCAGGGTGACAGCTTGTTAGCAGCTGGTGGGACAGGGAGATGAGCATTGCTTAAGAGGATCAAGCAACTGTTTAATTGCAGGTCAGGGAGTAGAGATCATTGACAACTTATTATATACATCACCTGCATGGAAAACAGAGACACAGAAAGTCTGAGATGATTTATTTGAAGCAACCTTATCTCAGGGTTTCATCCCTCAGGGGCCAGGAGTAAAGTTTCAATTTCAGACTGTGATTGCACTGCAGGTGGGAGCAGCCTCGCCTCCTGCTACTGCACACACCAGGGGAGATCGCTTTCCTTACAGTATTGTTCTAAATATTTTGCTTTTTCTTGCTCAGACTTTTGCAGTTTTCTTTTTCAAGGAGTAAATAATTGCCAGTTGAATTTTATTTAAAAAAAAAAAAAAGACTGACTTTGTCATAGCTGGAAGAGACTGGTACAACACAGATAGTGTTGCAAATCTGTCAAAAAAAGAAAAGAAATGTACATGGCAATGTGTCACTTTTCTGCTGAGCAGAAAATATTCCTGGAGAAAAAAGGAAAAAGCTTTTGAGATGGATCCAAATTGGGAAGTTCATCTCCAACTCCAAACACTGGACCTGTGACTCACCACCTCTGTGGGAGTTGGGGCACAAGAAAGAGCCAATATAAAAATTTCGTAACTCCCCAAGGCATGTAGTGGGTAGGACCTGGAGCTGTTTGGATTTATAGCTTTAACCTAGAAAGTAAAACAGACAAGATCCCAGCTGAAGAATGAAAACTGTATTAGAGTGATCAATGAAAAGATAAGAATGAAGGTTTAGAAGCATTCCTTGATCAAAATGAGCTGTGGTATGACTTTTTTTTTTTTTAAGTGCTACAGAGATAAGTAAATGAATGTAACTGTTGGGTGTGAAAAATTCTTAAAGTAATATTTTAACATGCCAAGATCTGCAGACTCTTCACACAGAAACACATTTTGTAGGCATTAACTTCAAAACAAGTCTTTTCTTGTAGAGAGGAAAATAAGTCAAGTGCTCTTATATTGTATTCTGCTGCAAAGGGCTTTTCTGAAAAAAATATGATGTTTATCTGCTGCCTTTTATGCTAAGTCCACTTTTGCATAATTTATTTCTTCATATCTTGTTCTGGTGCATCATCTCACTTTTGAATCCCTCCTCACGCCATCTGTTTAGTCTCTATCTCATTTTGTTCCCAAGATTTTGTATTTTACATCAAAGGCAAGCACTGCTATTTTAAGGAATACACTACTTCTGTCTTCAGATCTTGCTCCTATTTACTTCATTTCCCTCTCCCCCACTCTCAAATTCTGCTCTTCTGACTTCTTTCTGCTGTAGCACTATCCATAGTAGACTTAACTGAGCTCAAGTCAACAGCCATGGTTAAATTGTGCTGGGATGGCAATACCCAAACGTGGAAAAACCACTTAATCAGTGATGCTACCAATGCACCTTGCATCCTCATGACAGTTTGTGTAACTCTCTGGTCCTTTCACCAGCAAACCTTTTTACAGCCTGAGATCCAGAGCATAAGAGAATTAGATCAACTTTGAGTTCTGTGTGCCTGAGATTTACGTCTTTTTTTGCCTTGACCATTTTATGCATAACCATCCCTAACGGATAACACATGAAATGTTTAAACGGAGTGATATGTGCTCTGAAGAGGTTAATTTCAGGAATCCACAAATTGGGAAATGGCTTCAGGTACAGTTAGGTGAAGTGCTTGAGAAAGAGCCCTCCCTGTTAAAAGAGCAAGGAACATTCCTTGACCTGTTAAAGTTCATCCCCTGTTTCATCCCTTTAGGACACCAGAGTGGTGGTCTGTTATCTTCTCCAAATGGCCATAAGCTGAGGGAGGATCTTAAGTTTGCTGAGATGAGGGATATGGTCATTTGGCCCAGGCCTGGTGGTGTTTGACAAGATTTAGAGCACAGATTTATGATATAAGGCCATTTTTTAAAAAACAGCAATGGGAGTTAACCAGAAGAAGAGGTTATAGGAGAAATTATAAATATTACCTTTCTTTCTTTCTTTCTTGCTTTGTCAGACTGATGGTTTGTCCCAACCTACCTCCTTGTAGTCACTGTAGTAACTGAAATGCCACAGCTAATAGGAAGTACTGGGATAACCTTGCAGTCCCTTCTATGAAGTTAAAATCTTAGTAATGAACATAAAATGCAAACCAAGATGTGCCTACCAAAGTTACCACCAAAAATTAAGTCCAAAAATACCCCTAACTACCAGCAACCAAGATGAGGTCAGTGTCAGATACTGGCCGGTGAACAAATGATGCTCCTACCTACAGAGAGTGGGACGCATCTACAGCCACCTGACAGCTGGCTCCAGAATGCAGCATGCACAGGGCTGATCCTGAGTGCTGACACAGAGATGGCCAGCCTTGGGAGGCAGTGGCAATGCAGAGCAAAAGGAAGTGCCCCGTTCAAAATTGTACATTGGACAAAACCTTTCTCATTCCACATAGCAGTTGCTGGGGGATGTCATCCTAGGGAAGCCAGTGGAAGGATTTCTTTCTGCCCTGTCCACAGAAAGGCAGTTAGCCAACTACAAGCCTTCTCCAGCCCTGCAGTCACATAAGAAGTCGTAATGAGCCTGAGCAAAGCTCTGTCCTGCTGTGCCTCACCATTTCCAGGGCCCAAGCTAACAAGCTTAAAATTTAAGGCTAGTAGCCACACTGTAGCACACTGCAGGTGCTTAGCTGGTATCCCCAAGGTCTCTTCCATTATCATCTCCATTTCATTAAGGTCACTGGGGCGTAAAATTTGATTAAAGGAGTGATCTGATTTTAATCCAGGGTAGTGATATCTCCTGTACTGAACAGCCCCTTGTTTCAAAGCTGCCACAGCCAGCCCTACTGCTCATTAGCAGAGCAAGCCATGCTGGTTAGCGTGTTCCTGCAAGCCTAAATTCTGGAGCATTGCTTCTAGGCACTCATCCCTTAAGCCTGGGTTAGTAAAACTTCTCTGCACTCTCCCATGAGTGAAGGAGCTATTGTTGATCACGGTCCCTATCTGATGTATGCTCGGGATTTTTGCCTGATATTGTCACCGAAGTGAAAAAAAGAATCACAAACCAATTCCAGCCTTAGTCCTTTTACACTATAATCTCTATCTTGCTGATAAGAGGAACTTAGACCAGTTCTCACAGCATGATTCCAATGCTTTCTTTGGTGCTGTGTAATTAGAGCAAAGTTTAACCTTCCACTTGTGTTCCTGGAAATTTAAATTACGGAACTAACTTTTCTTTGTTGCTCTACTCCCTTTTTTTAATTGAAATATTAATATTATACAGTCTATAATGTGAATGCAATACTTGTGTCTAGATGGTGTACCTTATGATGCAATACTGCTTGCCATCCATAGGGTCTCCAGTTTGGGGTCAGACCCTTGGGGCAGGATGAGAGGTTGTCAGCCCCCCTCACCTCTATGCCCTTGTCACCCAGATAGGGAAAGCTGAAGCCAGGAGTTGGGTCACACACTTTACACTTGTATTATGATGAAACTGGGTTGCTGCTAGGCTCAGGCCTGGTCCCAGGGGCAGGGAAGTAATCCCAAATCCAACAGCTCAGATATAGCTAAATATCCCTAAATAGATTTATTCATTTCAAGACTTAACAATAATATTTATTTCCATAATCACTTTTATAAGCATCTGTGAATTCAGGGCATGGGGGAATGGTGAGAGATGGTAGTATAGTTGAAGTTCAATGTAGTTGAAGTCCCACAACTTCAGCATGCATGACAGACCTTACTTACCCAGCTCAACAAAGGTGTGGGAACGTTGCATTGATAATGTGTATGAAGGTCTGACTACTGATTATAATTACTACTATAAATTTTTAGTTTCATCTAGAATATAGAAGCTATGTGACATTTCAGTTGTCTTAGAGAAAAACATTTGGTTCACCTGTGTGTTCAGTAGTAATTTTGAAAAAATTACCAAATAGCTGCTAATGTGTTGATTTGAGAAAACAGCGTAATCTAATAGATAATACAAAGTTCTGGATAATAAAAAATTTGTCATGAACAGCAAGAAAATTCATCCAGTTTTCGTAAATGAAGACAAGAAATCTGCAAATCAAAGTGAAATTGAAAAGCACTCTTACTAGTGAATAGCTTTAGAATCTGTTTATTTTGTTGTTATTAATAAAAAAACTCACCAAATATTCAGAATTAATTCATCCTACTGAATCACTTTTGCAATTTTTTAAGGATAATGAAGTTAATTCATGAGGAAAAATGGTGTAAATCATCACAGATCATCTGTTATCAATGAAGAAACACATTTGTATTATCTTAAGATGTCTCATGCTGCACATTCAAATAAATTTATATGACAGTGCAGCCAATGATAATGCCTGAACTGAAGCATTTATTCACACAGGCTCAAAAAGGAGCACAGCTAATAGAACCCAAAAACTGAAAAGTACAATGTTTTGTGCAAAGAGACCTGGAAAGCTTAGGAACATGGGAAGAAAATGCTAGAATTAAATTCATTTAGAAAACGTGTAGGTGGATGCAACTAAAGCAAAATAGTATGTAGGACTGGGAGACTATGAAGATCAGCAACCTTCAAAAAACATTACATCAAAAGAAATGCCATGGAGCTGCTGATGAATAAGAAACACTAATTAATGAACTTTGAATATAATAAAACCACAAACGTTGCCCATGAATTCTGTGTTCCACACTCAAAAGCACCACACTGTGGTACAGAGATCAGGAGGTCTTTCCTATGAATGCAGTTTAATAGTAATTAAGACAGTTGGAGGTTTTTCCTTGCTTTCTGTAATCCTCTGTGGTTCTGGTGGAAACTTCATTGGGGCACCATGTTTATTACCAGAAAGATATTAACAAGGTGAACGCTGTATACTGAACAGCAAAGGAAAACACTGGGGAGAGAGAAAAGCGTGCATGCGATAAAAGTAAAATGGCCACATATATTCAAGTTTTTTTCAAACATCTCAAAGGCATTAGCATGAAGACTGGAAGGTATTTCACACGGCATATAGAGACCCCTAGATGAAGCTATAAAGGAGACAAATTATGCTGAACATCCAGGATACTTCCTAGTCAATACCTGTGTCAGAGCACGAATAAATTCCTAATTGAGTGGAAAGCCTGTTGCCCTGGATATTTGCTGCCAAAAAGTGTGCAACCCTTTCAGAGGTAGCATTCTTTTTCCCACTATAACTTGTGAGATTCTGTGGTATACTTGAGAATAATAAACTCCCAGCAGTTCAAACAGAGCTCAAAGAGGCATCAGACTTGCCTTAACATGCCAGCATTTTGAGTGCAAACTTCACCCTGTTGCCACAGGAAGCTTAGTCATGAGGCCCCTCATTTGTAATGTACAGCTCTCCATAATATGCTGCAGTAGATAGAGCAGCCTGTGCGTTTTTGGGTGTAACTGAAAGTTTCCATGGTAACAAATGTGCAGCTTCAGAACAAAAGAGCCCTGAAACTCGGAGCTGATGTTTCTGGGTTTTTTTAATATGATAATAAAATTTTATTATTCTATATTTTCACGATTCTGTATTTTAATCATCTCCGGGAGTACCAGGAGAATGGAGACTAGTGAAAAAACCCTGATGCTAAGTATTGTGTGCATCAAAACACAAGACAGTTTCAAGACTCTACATCTAATTGCTTGTAAACGGGAGGTAATGGAAACCATAGATGATTTCTATTGTGTTACAGTAGCAAAGAAGGGCTTTCCCAAGAAAACCTGGACTTGCAAACTACTCCAATTCTGGTGAATGAGGCATAAGACCAGACAGTGGTGTTGAGCAGCTGGTGATATGACGGACACATGCCTACTGCTAAACTGGGTTTTGTGGCCACAGGGAGCTTGGGCAGTCGGATGCCGATGGAGGACATGCCCTTCCTCAGGACATGGTGCAGCATTGCCAGGGCTCAGAATGCATCAGCCCTGACTGGTGGGAGAAGGAAGTCCAAGGGGCAGGGATGGGAAACCAAAATAACTTCATGCTCAGCAGGTCTGAAAAGCTCCACTGCATCTTAAAGCCTTTTTTATCGGGGCAGCTGCCACAAGCATTTGAAGTGCCATTGACTGGTTGGAGCCCCACCAGAGGTGTTTCTCAGGAGCTCATGTGGATGGGGATTTTTTTTTTCCAAACTGAAAAAAAATCCCAAGCGTTGTCATGCAAAAAGCAGGAGGTTAAGCCTTCCATGTGCTCAGGAGTTTCACAGCTTGTGTCCATGCTTTTTTGAACAGAATCTGTTGTTGCATTCGCCTTTGCCTCTTAATAGTATGTCTGTTTTGGACTCCTGTTTGAATTTCCAGACAAACAATTGGTGATCTGTGCCCTGGGAATCTGCAGCGCTTGTTCCAGTTCAGAAAAGAAGGGCATATTGTTCTGACTAGAAGCTAGTAACAAAATGTTTGTAGTGCTCCTTACACTGCCTTTCAGGATGCCAAATCTGGTTGCTGCATAATCCCTGTAAAAGCCATCTCTACTTCTCCAAATGTGTGATGCATTCTATGGATTTCTTCTGATCTGCAAATTAGGGGGGTAGATGTAATTAAATTAACATCGTTGCTATCTGTGCACAAATTTCCTAGACTGTCAGAGACATACACAGAGCCAGAATGCTTTGCACTGACTAGAGCAGAGGAACAGCATAGACAGCAAGACAGCACTGCTCAGTCAGTGGATCACAGGCAGCTTTTCACCTAGTCACTGCACAACCTTCCCTGGGGCAGAGAGCAGGACTGTTTCACATCTGCAGTTTATCAGATGGAAATGAGCAAAGATCTGGAAGAAATGAGGTGAAAGCTTTCAGTTTCTGCAACAGCTAGCATGTTTTCTCTACCGTGTTTGTGTTTACTGAGAGAGGGCAGTATTTGCACTTCTTGCTTCTGAAGAGCTGAACTTTGCTGTTGTTCACTGAATGCAGAATACACAGAATTTTAACATTTTTCAGAAACTGTAACAGAAAAAAATTCTCTACTATTATTACTGTTTGTTCCTATGCCAAATCCTGCTGGTTTTATTTACATGTGCCTGTTCATGATTTCCCTGTTCTGCAAATCCCACCAGACAAGTGTCTTCTGTATTCCATCTGCTGGCTCTGCAGCCACACTTCACTGACATGCACAGTTTAGCAAGAGCTGTGCACAGCAAAGGTGTCTCGCCATGAGTCAGCCACTAGGCTGTTCTTTAAAGCACACAGGATATTGTCATCTCTATGCAAAACTGTAAAAAAAAGAAGAAAAATGTTGGCTAAATGGAAAAAGGAGATAAAATTAGTACAAAAAAAAGATGATGTATTTGCAATGTTGTAGGCATTTAGAAATAAAACCAAAGGCTTTAAAAAAAAAAGTAAAACCTGCAAAAATTATTCAGTGTCCTCTTCATCACATCTGGACAGTCAGTTTAAAGCATTGTCTGAAACAAGGGGACATAAGCAAGTTTCCCGTTTTTAATGGCATGCACCACATTTGTCCCATCATTAGACATGATAAACCAATGAGAAAAAGAAAGCAAGGGGTAAAACCACTGTTTGTCATGCAGCTTCTCTTACACATTCACTGCAGTGTGGGATTTTTCAAAGCTGCACATGTGCCGACGGACACTGGCTGGTGGGCGAGAACTCTGGCTGCCTCTTCCTGAAGATTGAAAAGAAAAAGACACCCAGTGAGTGGTTATACACATGTGCACACATGGTGGCTATACCACTCAATAGGTGCCTGTCCCTGACCTATGTCTGAGGGCTTTCCCATCTTTTCTTCTCTTGTCACCTCAACTTCCACATAGATTTCTCCTTGGCTCCAGCACAATACTGTTTAAAATAGTTTGTCATGGTGTTCATCCATGTTTCCTCTGCTGAGCCTTGATGTGCTTTACATACCAGATGGCAAGGGTTGCTGTGCATCTAGCTGTCAGAGGGACTTCGCCCCTGGTATTCTCAATATAGGATGAAATGATGAAAAAGGAGCATCTGCTTTTCACATCTTATTTACAAAAGCATCACCAAAAGTATTTGTTGTTGGAGTTTTTAATATATACTCAGCTGCTGCTTTTTCCTTTGTTTCTTATTCCACTAATCTCTTTTCTGTTACTTCTGGAGCTCTAGCTGAATAGTCATTAACTTTCATTATATGTGATTTCACTATTGTGCTTTTTTTTTTTCCCAAGGAAACATTTGGCTTATTGATGTAGACACCAAATGAGTAGTCTCCTAAGCTCTCTATCTGCAATAGGAATTCAATATGAGAATGCCGATTGCAGTTTTGGCCATTAATGTAAGAATTTCCTCTTCATTTTCTCCTCTTCCTTACCCTATCAAGCGAATGCAAAGTCTCATTTTAGTTCCTCAGTATCAATAAAAATAATATACACACACGTGTGTGCTTTGACAAAAATCTCAGGTATTTTTGCACATGGAATGTATCAATGAATTTCTGCAAAAAAAAATTGTCATTGTATTGCAAATAAAATGCAAATCAAAATTCAGCATTTCTCACCATCAAACAATCATAATGCATGCTAGCCAGACTTTTGTTTACCTTAAAACAACAGATTCATGGATGGTATGTGCATGTACTACATACTCAGTACAGCTGCTCATGAGCCAAACAAGCCATTCCTCTCACCACATACTAAAGCATGGAAGCACACACAGAATACATGCGTACCCATTTTGGAACAGTAGATGTCTTGAGATGGCTTCTGAACTATTATGAATAAAACACAAATAAGACATTCTGCTGAGCAATTTTGCAAAACTTCTCACTTTGAAATCTATAGAGTAAAATTCCTTACCAGGTGTAATGAAATCTCTGAGTTTTGAAAATTTAAAGGTGATCATGATTAGGAACTTAGCTACCATGTTCTCTCCTACACTTACAGGGATTATCAAGCTTCTGATTAAACAGAATATCCAACATTTCTACAGACTTTGTTTTCTTCATCAATTGAAAGAGTAAGAGCTATCTACTTCATTTGTGCTTTTTGTTAAGTCATATGAGCTAATTTTACAAAACGAGTAGCAATATGCAGTTGATTTTCTAGCGAAAAATCCATTTCTTGATGTATTCCACACACATGCAGTGCTGTACACACAACAGAGGGCACACAGGTGCAGAGAGCCCTACTCAGGGACCCTGGAAAAGGTGGAAGACATTTGTTTCAGAGCACTGCTTGGGACTTGGGTCTTTCTAGCAAAGACTAGCAAAGCCTGTTGGGTCAACAGGCTTTGCTAGTGATCATCCATCAGCTGCTGCAGCTGGCTGCCATGTATGACTTGCTTAGTTGCAGCTGCCCTGTATTTCATCTTATTCATATGTATCCCTGGAGCGAGTTCAAAGCATTTTGTTCTCCTAGCTTTGGGCATTTGTAGGTCTTGTTATGAAATCTTGCTAAGTGAGAGGAAGAAAGAAGCCTGCTTCCTCAAGCAGCTCAAAATGCTTCAAAAGATGTTCAAAATACAGCAAACTCTTCTCTTACTGTGACTCCAGTTGTGCTCCTCAGTCAAAATCAAACACAGATATTACATGTAATAGAGTATGCAACCCCCAAATGTCTGGCCAGGCTTGCATTCTGGAGGAGGTGGTTGTTGCTAAAATGCTGCCAAGCTCCATCAAAGCAGTGGTCTGCCTTTTAGTCAAGGTCAAGGGCTATCTGCACATGATGATACGCAACATATACACTACAGAAATCAGCTTGAAATCTCAAGGTTTGTGCTTCAGTAGAATTGATTTGAATTTATACAGTGAAATTTAGATTTATAATTACAGGAAATGTAGTACATGAGTGGATTGTATTTCAGTGAATTATTTTCCAATTATCAAATCATTGTTGGCTGCATAGATAATAATAAATACTTTTGTAACATTCAACTTGAAGTATCCTTGTAGGCTGACTTTATCTTAATAATAGTGTATGCTAATACTGCAGAGCTGGGATTTGGAATTATCTCTCTTCTTTTATTTTTAATTATGACCATGTAACCCCTCTTCCTTGTCCCAGTCTTTCAGGAAGTGATGGCACTTCACATACATTTCTCTGGTTATCAAAAAATTAGGTAGCCTGGCTGTCTATACAGTATGAGGATTAATGAGTCATTTTAGGGGCAGTGTTCTCCAGGGTAATTCCTACTGAGTGACTATTTGTATCCTGAGCCCAGAGGCAGGACAGATCTTCTGTGCATTTGAACAACGAGCTGGCATACCATGATGAAAGTGTCTGAATTGCTTTATAACAAACCCCTGGGTGCAGTAACAGGGAGTCTGGGAGAGGAAGCAGGGTGGCAGTGCAGATGGTTCCTGAAAGAAGTGGATTAATTGCTTTACTTTATGTTCTTTGAAGCAGAAAAATGCTTCTAGCTAGTCATTCAGAACAGGGTAGGTAACAGGCCTGTTAAACCTGCAGTGAGGAATATAAAGGATCTGAGGGAAGAGTCACTTTTGCCACTATTTTTTCTCTTAAGTGCAAATGAATCATCCCACGAGGCAAACAGCTGTGTCAGGATTATAGGAGAGTGTAAATTGCTATCTGCAATGTTTTATATCTGAACAGCTGTGAAACTAGAAACATTCACCTTCTGCTCTGAAATTACTCTCTGCTCAATCAAACTCCCCAAACACAGACAAAGTGAATGAATTTGTCTGGTGTCCAAGAAAACTGAAGTGTAGTACATCGTGTTACCTATTATTTGAAGCCACAGTCAGAGATCTTCTTTGGTAGATGTTTTTCAAGCTGTAAGAAAATCTTTCACATTCCCCCAGTCAAAAAAAAGACAGAATAGCACAGCCCCAGATTTTATACAATCTCATATGAAACAACTGACCATCAATAATATCAGGAAGAAAGGAAGGTGGGGAGAAAATTCAAGAGAAGTGATGATGGCATCATGCTGATACTTGGAGTGATAGCCCTGGATTAACTCCTCATTTTTAAGAACTTAGGTATAACTCCTAGCTTTAATACAGGAAAGGAGAAGCTTGCTACCATGTGCCCTTGCACACTGCCACACACTCAAGAGCATTTCCTGCTCCATCATTCAGACTAATTGCCCTCTGGACTTCCAAGGGACGGCCAAGCAACACCACAAACTTTCTGGCCTGCTTTTCACCTCCTCAGTCCTCTAGCAGTCTGCAAAATGACTGAGGAGATAAGCATACTTAGTCTGTAGAACCAGATCAGTAAACTGTTCAACTCATCCCAAATTCTCTTGATTCTCCAATTGTAGCATCTTCCTAGGCAGAAGCATGTTCTTTTTCAGATGTTTCTGTCCTTGAAAGGTCAGGTTTTATATAGGGTTGTCATGGCTGGATCAAAACATGCAAAGAAGCAAGGCCATGTCCTTTTCCTGTAGTATGAGGAGCTGAATTTTTGAAACCTTTTGTATGAGCCAGGATCTGATAGAAGATTTGTAAGCCAATAGATGAAGCTGGGAAGGTGGTCAGATTTTCAGTGCAAATTCATTTTTAAAATATAAGTCCTGAATTCCAGTCTAAATGATGGCTAGAAATAATTTCTCTGTGTTCTAAATTAATTACACTAATCAATGGCACAGTGGCAGGTTTTGGAGAGAAAGAAATCATTAAGAGCTGTGGAGCAACGAGCTGTACAAGTAGGAGGGAGGTTATACGGTCATTCACCCCTGTGCAGCACAGTGAGGCATGCCAATAATTATCATCAGTGGAGGACTGAGGAGCAGGAGGGTTTCATCTCACACCCTCTCTTGTGTGAGCATCTGCCAAAGAGGACAGGAGGACCAAGATCACCAAGGCGAACACTGTCCCAGAAGGATGTCCAGAAAGACCTGGCACTGAGCTGCATGATGAAGACAAAGCAAAGGCGTTGAGTGCTTCAGGTCACCCCAGGGCAGCAGTAGCCAGCTATTTGCCTGGTGAAGTGCTCTGGCCCTGCCTGCCTGCTCCCTTCTGCTGCTCCACCCTCCCCTCTGTGTCAGCACAGTCTGTGGTTCAACCAACTGGCAGAAAATGACAATTAATCTGGGTCACAACTATACCAGAAAAAGACAGGGCAAAAAACCCCTATCAATTCCCATTTTGAGTTCACAGCATGGCTGTCCAGATTCCTGTCCCTGCATAGGTGAAGTGACGGCATGGGGTAAAGGAAGGTTTTGCGTGTCACTTCTGGCTGAGGGCTGCTTAAAGCATTTGTGGATTTACAGGCTATGATAGCCCAAAGTAGCCGCAAGGAAATCTTTTGGCTGCCCAGAATGGTGGCAGGAGAGATTTTTGTGATAACTTATATAACACAAAGGATTAAGAAATGTGTGTAGCCTTATGTTTCAGAGGTTTTGGGAAAATAAAACAGGAAGAACTGCTCACTGACTGAGGAGCACAGAGATGCCTGGGGCCATACTTTGTTCTCTACAGGCACCTGTGCTGCCCAGGCACCTGAGCTCCCACTGCACACACATGCGAGCCCCCACTACACAATCACCCACTACCCCCCAGTGAGCCCACGCTACGCACACACGAGCTCCTGGGGACCCTTGTGGAGCTATCTGGTTGCTCACAAGTGCTCACAGAATTAATCTGGCACCTGGGGCATGAGAGCCAACTTCTCAGCAGCATTAACACCACCCGCACGCCACATCTGCTCACTGGGCACTTTCTGCAGTTGTCTGTGCTGCTGTGGCTATGCTGTCAAGTGTAGCTCCTTGTCAGTCTGCTCAAGGTAGATAATCTCTCTGTGGGGATTTACACAGACTCTGGGATTTGCATTTTTTTTTGTTTGATCCTTTTTTTCTTGGGTATGTTGTTGCTGGCTGTCTGGTTAGTTAAATTGTTTGAGGGGCTTTGGGACGCAAAAAATGAATAATGTGGAGTAAGTCCCAATTTCCAAGCAATTTTTTCTCTTATAATGCCAAGCTTGTAAGCTAGCCAAAACAGGCTAAACTGAACCATCTGAAGATTTTAGCTTGTGCCAGAAAAAGAAATGGGCAGAAAACAACATAAACAAAAATAAATTCCATTGGAGTGGAGGGGAAGACTAACAAAAACTTTTGGTAAGAAAGAGCACATATTCTTGGCTTTAATACATTAAGGAAGAGGAAGGATTAATAGTAAAGAAGAGGACATACTAACTAGAAAGTGGCTTGCAGATGGTCTTTTAAACTGAACCTGTGATCCCGTGGGGCTGATCAGACTGAAACTGCAAACACTAGCAAACCATGTACCAGTGAGGAGTTGCTGGAATCAGATCAGGGGCTCTTGTTTTGCTAGAGTTTAAGATCAGCTTTTACATTTCCGGCTGTGGTGCTGCAACACAGCTGAGCTAATCTAATGATTTGCTGCTGAAAGAGTCAACTCTCCCTCCTATTCCCCAAGACAGAGGCATCAGGGACACCTTCTCTGGTGTGACATTAATGTTTATTTGACCTTGAGATCTGGCTCAAGGGATCCAGCAGACAGTAAGTAGTTTCCTTGTCTTTTTTCATCTCTGCAAGGTTAATTTTACAGGGTGGAAGAAAGCTGCATCTCGAACACTACAAAAGAATCACAGAGCAGAGAAGGGGAAGCAGTTTAATAAGAGATAAACTGAAGCAGTAAGTTAGAAATGGTAAATTGTCTATAATGCAGTATCAAGAAATCTGGAACTTCTAGTTTTCAAGTGGGCTTTAAACTGACAAATTGTGTGATTACATTATGCCTGCACAATTGTTTGTTGTTTACAGTGATACTGACTTTTAACCTGTGCTTGTCAGGTGTAGGAGGCTGAATGCCAGAGCATATACATGCTCTGAAGAATTAGCTGACTTGTTATTTCAAAATTAAAGTCTTTAACAACTTTAATGTGGAGGCAGATATTCTATCAATAAATATACTTTTCAACCCACACTTAAAGTGGTTTCTTAGAGTCTTTTGGCATAGCAGAGAACATGACTTCTGATGCTGGCCATGTTTATTAGTGACTCTTTGACAGTGCACATCTGTGTGGAGTCTGTTCTGAAGATATCCACACCTTGGTCTGGAAATGCTAAACAAAGATCTGGCAGTGATGAATTTGCCCATTCAGAGTCCTTGGGACACAGAGCTAAGAATGGGGAGAACACAGGAGAATGTGATCAGATCTCTGTTCTTGATGTGAATGGTTCTCAGTGTGTTTGGGACAGATGAAAAACAGTATCAGAAGACAGGCAGAAAAAGCATACTACTTAAAAAAAGAATCAAAGTCAAGTAGAAAGCAAAAACAGAGATCTTGAAATTCCTTGCTCTTCCCATTATAAACGCTTAAATCACCAAGGACAAAAATGTAAGAAAGCAAGTTGCTGCATTACACACGCCTGTGGGACAGATTTAGCAAAAACTACATCCAGATTTTGGACTGAGTAGTGCACCATGTGTGCTTTGCCATATCCATCATATCCATAAGCAGGTATTTGTAAATGAATGTGTCCGAGTTTGAAGGTGTTTCAAGAAAAATAGGCTTCTTCAGGTGCCTGGCTAGTGTGCTGTGTCCTGTCCCTGCTCCTGACTCCTTTGAGTCAGGCTCGAAGGTGTGCTGGTTGTAGTCTGACAAGGGCTCATACAGTCAGGCAGTGGACCATGCTACTGAGGCATAAACAAACTGAACCTGCTTGACTTTTGTTTCCAAAGTTAGTAAAATTCCCATTGTCAAAAGTACTCCCAGCTCTGGAAGCACGAATGGGAGAGGGGCAAGGGGAGTTAACCTGAGCTATTAGGTAAGCTGGTGAGCAATTTTTCCAAATCCTTTCTTAGGATATGTAAGAGGTGTAGGGAGCATTCCCAAATTGCAGTGATGGTTTAAGTCAGGACAGTCAGGTCTTTGTGCCTTGGTGAAAGCAGGCATCATCCTAACAAATTTCTTTTGAAACACACAGACAGAGAGCAATGTGTATGCTGTTTCCTGCAGTGCATAAAATGCATGTGCTAGTGTTATTCACTAAGACCTTTGCAGATATTTTTCTAATGAAAGATAGAGCAATACAGTTAACACTGTATAATCAGGATAAAACCCTGATTTAATTTCTTAGAGAGTGAAAAACCTTAATATTCCCTTAACAGAGATGGGCCATCTTCTCTCTCTGGTGGTAGGATTCACATATAAATTACAGAGTCTTGCTGAAAATCAGATGCTCTGTCAGCATGTGATCACGGGATCTGCGGTTTATCTTGCAGTGTTTTGTTTTGTGAAGCATCCCTGGGTAAAAAGGAGTGCTCATCACAAGCAGGGATAAGCTTGGTGGACAAGCCAGAATGCAAAATGCCTTTCACATAAGTGAAAGAGGCAACATCCAAGAATGCTATCTTCTTTGTGGGCTCTTATGTGCCTCTTGTGTGTCCCTAAGCATGGAAAAAGATTATATAAATTAGCAGCATTTCACATCAGTAACTTTGCACTGAATTGCTGGGATGAATAAAAAAATAATTTTAAACCATCTTAATCTGAGGAAAATAAGAAACATCAGTACTGTCTATAGATACATATAATACTTATGCTGTTTCATATTCTTGACCTTAAGTAAAGAATACCAGAGATCCTTCAGTACCCTAATTTTTGTTCATGCCTAAATTAGCTCAAAGATTTATGAAATCACAATGTAGCTCAGACACCCCTGCAAAATAAACATTTGCTAATATCATGCATGTTTATCCTAGTAAGTATTTGTACATGAATTATCATGTGATCGTGAAATGTCACAACTCTGTTTCTGCTGAAAGGAAGTGAACAACAGAGGCATGGGCTGAAACATTACATCTTTGAGGATAAGGAATTTCAATGCATTCTTGACTTAAAAAATGTTAAAGTAGCCCCTAGGAGACTTGCATTTTAGCTCTTTATTTCATTTCCATTTTAAAATGCTGAATTAAATAAATGGCTGTTATATATTTCAAAGTTATACTTCAGACCATCCTCCCCAAAGATGGGATGGTTTTTTGGTTCTTTTTTCGCCCTAAGTATGTGCTTATGAGAATTGGAATCTGATTTCTATATCTATATCTAATACAGAGAAATATCCAGGGGTTTAGGTGCTTACCTGAATGCAACCTTCAACACCTATTTGTTTACTTGACACTCTTAAAAGGTGAAGCTTTCTTCCTTATTTTTCTCACAGAGACAATTCTAACCAAAGCAACATGAGATTCTGGTGCCAAGCAGATAAACAATACTTGCTTACCCATACATGTGAATGCAATTGTTTGTATCACTCACCATTGAGTTGGTGTACTTTTGTAGCATCCTAATAAATAATGTATCCAAATACTAAAATACAAGGAAGTGCAATAAGTGATCCAGTCAAGCAAGAAATTAAATTACAAGTGGTGTCCTTATTTCTGTGGTTTATGTGAAGAAAGATACTAGCTTTGCCCAGGATTCCGTAGTACTGCCTTAGCTTCCCCTCAGTCAGGAGGCAGAGATTATGGTACATAAGTGGAAAGCTCTGCTCTGATGTGATTGTCTATCTATGCATCATTGTGCTTAAGTATTGAGATTCATTATACAAAGCTGCCTGGTGCTACAGCAGTGCCCCTAAGCAAAGTAACATTTCGTGATTCAGCATCTTGACAGCAGCAAAACAAGAGGAGTTGTAAAGTGAAGTTTTCCTGCAACCCTTTGGTAAGAACTAGGCTGCATTCAGAGACTGTTCCTTGGATTTATGTCCTGTCAAATTCCCCTGGGAGAACAAAGTTGTGACTATCCATGAAAAGGAAGTGGCAAAACTGCCCTGGACTTGGAACTTCTGTGAAAGGGATGAAATTGCATAAAACCTTACACAACAGCCCTCTCATTTAAAGGGACCATACCCATAAAACATGACCCTGACTGGTGAAAAAGAAGCAGAATTCTGGATGGGAATTCAGGGTACAGGCAATGTATCCTGTAAATTTATTCAGTNGTATTCCCACTGCTTTTACTGCGGAACCTCATAGCTTTTATAAGTTATTTCTCTTAAATGTAGTCTCAGGCAGCCTCTGTTTGGCCATGGAAACAAACCCCGAGGACTAAGCTTAAACTGCCAGACCCCTTAGCTTGTACTTGATGACAAATATCCCAATCATACTGCACATCTACCCCTGCTCCTTCTCCTCAGCTTGCCCTAGAAGTGACATGTGATCAACACAGTTATGCATGTGCTGGGACTCCCTTTAGCGGGTATAATTTGCAAGGAAAACTTCCAGTGCCTTATGTAGCCATGCCCCTTCTCATTAGAAAGATAAAAAGAACTCTCAAACACCAGATTAGTTATTTTGCTCATATATACACAGAGAGAGATTTTGGTGTGCCATTTAGTATATATATATGCCATGCCAGGTTTTTTAATAAATAAAATTTTTAGGAGTTATTTAAATGAGTAAGAATGTAAGTGTCGAAGTGGTACCTCAGTCTTTTACCTATACTGCATTTTTTTGGTGTATGGGCCAGAACTAGATTATATGTACAACATAAATAAATGCAAATTCAAGGCTATGGAGAACAATGTTAGATATAATTACACGGTTCAAATTTAACAGACAACCCTGCAGCAGGGCTAGAAGAGATTTCTATTCGATTGTTAAGTTTCAGATTCCCCTTTTATTTTGTGCTTCTTCCCAGTTCTTTAACATCAGTTGTAAGAGTCCCTTTGAAACCATGTAACTGTCTAATGGGAGTTTTAAGTATTCACTTAAATCAATATACTAACAAGGACTGAAAATCTTGACTGAGTGCTTTGCATTTTCATATGTGAAACTCACATCACGTACACAAGAGAACTGGGTAAGGACTGTCATATGTCGAAATGTTGTATGTCTACAAAATCATTCATGGCTGAAGACCACTACACAGCCCTGCAAAGCCAGTAAACATACCAAGTGCTGAGAGAAAGATGTTTGGCATCAACATCTTCAGCTGTACTTTGTGAGGGTACAAGGTGCTGCCCCAAAAATGCACTGCAACCTCAGAGAAGGGTGAAGTACTACACTGAATAGAGAAGCTGGGCTAGCAGCAGGTAGGACTGCAGTGGGAGATTAATCAGGACAGACCAGGGTGTCACCTGTCTTCCCTGTGACAGCAGTGTTACCAGGGATCCATGCTAAAGATGACATATCTGCATCCACACTAAGGAATTAGATTCCTCTGAGATATGCCCTGAGTGTGATGTGAGGGTACACCAAATGCCCAGTGCTTTTGGAGCCTCATGCCCTGACGTGGAGTCAGGAGCCTCAAAGCCATGGAACAGCACAGCACTCTATGCCCCATGGTGCCACGGCTATACAGAGTCAGCCCCAAAAACAGGGCATGAACATCAACATTTTATTGTTAGGCCAACAGAGAGATCAGATATAAACCAACAGATTATTTAAACAATCAACCTTATCTGTCCTGTGCATTTTTCCCCACTTTTTTTCTCTTTTTTTCATTTCAATCTTTGTATTACTTCTTATTTGCAGGAGCTTACATCCTTTCCATACTCTCTTTCCATTCCTTTCCAAGTGCTCTTCCATAATATGCTATTCCCCTCTGGGGTAAACTTTGGCAGGATGGCTGTGCAGGTCCAGCAGTTTTAAGGGTCTTCTTGAAAGTACCTTAGAATGTGATATTTTCCAAGGTCTGTAATGGTAAAAATAAAGGGCTACCTTATTGCCTGTGCTATACTACTGCAGGACTAATTTTATGCACTGCATCAAGTTTCTAAATTGTAGAGGTGTTTCCTATGAGATTCAGCAATTGTGTCTATACTGTTTTGGCAATGCTGAAAGAAGATAAAACTACACTAGATGGTAATCTGTATAACAAGCATTTGAAGATAATTTTTATATGCTGCAGGCTAGGTGACACACTTCAGGATCACAGAAAATACTTGAATATATTGCATGTTTCTCACATTGGCCTCCTGTCCCAAAGCACAGGATTTGATATATTCTCTTTTACAGGAGAAGGGACAATGGTGGCCATTTATTATGAGTCCTCCTTGCACTTTCCACTACATCTTTTAGTTTCAAACGTTTTGATGCATTTCAGCAAGACAGAAGGAAATATTCCCTGTGTGTCTGTGCGAGGCTGAGATTGGTTTGGGTCAATTTCACATGCTTCAGTCTGCAGAGATCAGGACAAAAGCCATTGTTTTACTTACATCAAAAGTGTTTCCATGTCTTCTGTTCACACTTTTCTCCCTCCCACCCCACTTCCATAATCCTTGCTTAAAGACGGAATATTGACTGCATGCAGTAATAACATAGGAGTGAGAAGGTGGAGTACTCCTAAGCATCTATTCCTATGACAGGGCACTCAGGTCGGACCAAGTGACAGGCTGTGAAAGATCTACATTTGAACAACTGCAGCTAAATGTGCTGAACATTTGCTCTCTGTTTCTGGAAGCCCCAGCTCTTGCCATACTGCACTGTACATTTTCCTCCTCCCACCACTATGAAAAACAGTGAAAATGAAATGTCCTGCCTTATGGGCATACTTTTGCTAAGATTCCCCTCACCCGATCTCTGTGGGAGGTTTTGAAAATGAGAGAGCTGAAGAGCCCAAAACACGGCTTGTCAGCACAGCTTGCTCAAGGTGAAAAAGCAACTCACCAAGTCAGTTTAAATGGAAAGAGTAACTTAAGAATGCCTGGGGATAATTTCATAACTGGCATGGCAAAAAAACAAGTGGTTCCCTGAGCCATGCTAAGGGAACAGATGTGTTACTAGAGGTTACTGAGAACCCTGATTCCCAGTTAAGAAACTGAATGTAGGGATCCAGCACAGAGGGAGAAATGACAAAGGACAGGAATAGGCTCCTGTAAAGGAAGCAAGGAGAAGGTACTAGGGGTTTTCTGGAACTTTTTGACCCAGATGACTGCCTGGACAGTGCTGAGAGTGCATGCCTGTGACAACAATCTAGAGGCATGAACTGCCAAACCATGTTAAAAAGATAAACTACATGTTTGGAAATATTTAAAATCAGCTATTCATTTCTGAGGTCAGACAGCCCTCAGGAGGAAAAACAATTGAATGCAAATATATTAAAATTATAGGAGGGAAGCAGGTGGTCTACACATTAATGTGGAGTCCTGGCCATTCAGTGAGTCTTGCTAGTTGACCTTCCTATCAACCTAGATTTTGCTACAGGACTTATATTGAGAACTTAATCCTTATTTACTCTGATTCAAAAATGGTGTCCAGACCTGGGGTCTCAACCGTAAATTTAAAATAATTTATATGTGACAACCGAGGCAGCAGCTAATCATTACTGCCAAACCTGGAGCTAATTACCCAGGGATACAAAATGAACTCTTCCCCCTCCTGCAACACGGATCCTTCTCATGCTACTGCAGCCCACAAGAAGCGAGGGAGAAGAGCTGAGCCTTGCTGTGCGAGTCAAGCTCTATTTGCATTGTGTGTGTACTACAGAAAAGCAACTCAACAGAAGCTGCAGACTGCAAGCCTATCTTAAGTGACCTGTACAATGAGTTGGGGCCATTTGAAGAAGTGACTGGGGAAGGTATTTCCTGAACCCTTAGCACAATTATCATATTAAGTGTCACTGGATACCTTTTTTCTGCATGTAGTATAGAAAGAACTGCTTCCTCAAGGAAGTGATCATACAGATACTGTACAGGAGTGCTACTCTTCAAAGTCATTGACCCTTGTAGACCTTGTAGATTTGTGGTCAAGAACAAGGCTAATGACCACAGCAAGATCCATCTTCAAAAGCTGCAATCTTACAGCTAGGGAAAAAGGTAGATTCAAAAGGCTCTCCTAAAAAATGCTGCTATATCATCATCCTGTAACAACCATGATCTTGTAATACCATCAAGCAGCAAACTAACAATAAATGTCCCCGCAAAGCTTCAATAAAGGCAGCAGATATCACTCTCTCTTCATCTCTCCTGGTGGAGCTGCTCTATTTTTTATACATATTTAAATATTCATTTGACAAGAGGGAAAGACTGACAGTTGCTTGGTACTGAAGACACTCACAAGGGATCGCTCAGACCCAGATTCAAGCTCTCTGACAGAATAATACAAAGTATTTCTCAAGGGTTTGCATCAGAATGTTTTTCCTCTGTTCCAAAGCACTGCTGGAGGAAAATATACAGAAAGGAGACTTCCTCTGGGACACTGCGTAGTCTCGTTATAGAGCATTCACCTGGGAAGTGATGGAGATGCTCTTAACCCAGCTGAGTGCTTTAACTGTTGGGGTGAAATTCCCTCATGCTTTCCCAATGTTTTCATCTCTCCATGGAAAAAAAAAAGGTCCCCCTGGCCCAGGGAGAATCCGTACCATCAAAGCCCAATTCTGTGAAGCATTTTGAGAGGCCAGAATTTTCTGAAAACATATTCCACTGGGTAATTCCCAACCAGCTCTATTGAAAACAATGCTGGCTGTAATTGCTTGCAGTTTAATTCAATCAAAGTAACAGAGAGTTCAAATCCTCAAGACTTCACATAGCATCTTCAGAGTGTCACAGAGCAGTAAAGGCAGTGTGCATTTTTATTTAAGTGAAGACCAGTGTTACTAAGTAATTTATTTTCACTGAAACTCTGTTGGCAGTGCTGGGGCAGACATTTTTCAACATCTGAATGAGCAACAGGGATAGCCGAAGGTTTGGAATTGACTAATAGATCCTGCTAATAGATTTCCCTGGTTAATTCTTTTGCTCTGCTTTAGAAAGGAGAAAGGAAGAGTGGCTTGGCTTACTCTGCTCCCCAAGCTATACTAGTTGAATAACACGACATTACATGTGATTGCTTTATCAAGGCTTATATAAGTCAGACTTGCCCTTGTAAATGTAAAATAGTTTCTGTTTTAAAACTAATTCAATTTAACCCTGTACCAGCACACCAATTTAATTTAGATAGATGCCACTTTTCTGTTTAGGAATTAGAATTCACTGGATTAGGCAGAGAAGAGGTTTGATACAGACAGGAAAAGAGATTAAAATCGAAAAGCAGAAAAAGAAAAATAACTTGGAAGACAGACAAGTGATAACAAGAAAATAGATGAAAAATGGTTGCAAGACAGCTGGAAGAGAAATATTTTGAGTTTGGCACTGCTGGCCAGTAACAGACAGAAAAATGTGGCCATAGGGAGGCACAATGAAGAATCTAGAAGTAGAGGATACATACATACAGCGACTTACAGAAAAACCGGGAAAAAAATCCCAGATTTTGATAGGGAAAGAAAAAAAAAACAGAACCAAAACTACTGTAGAAAATCAGTCTGAAGGCCATTTCTATGAGCCTTAATCAGGTACCTGTTTCAGGAAGGACACAACCACACATTTGAGCCACCTCTGTGCTTTAAAAGCTGCAGTAAATCAACATTTTTCTTTTTGGTTTCCTCAGTGACTCACACTTCTTTACCTGTGTCAGCACAATGCCCTCATAAGCTTTGCAATGGACTCAGCTAGGAGTTAAAAAAACCCTCCAAATCCCTGGAATTAGTTTTTGTTTTGCCTTGTGACCTTAGTTCCAAAGCTGCATGTTTGTATAGTAAACTGCTTGCCATTCTTCATGGCCAAGTACAGAGAGGTACACTGTCCTTCTCCATCAGCAAGCCTAGCATGCCTCTGCACCTGTGCTGGTTTAGGTACGAATACAAGAGTAACTGCACAAGAGTTTTAGGTCAGAGGTTGGAATTTGGCTGTATAAAAGATGTGAAGGAAACTCTGTAGAGCTTTTTTGCTTCATAACACTCACACAAGCTCTGCAGAGAAATTAAAAAAAAATCTTACTAAAATTATGTAACAAACAAATTGCTGAAAAACTCATGTAAACCTTGTTGTGTTTTAAAGGTGACAGTGTTGAGGTAGAAGCTCAGCTCTTGAACAGAATGAAATGTTTTCTCATACTAAGAACTTTCTAAGTATATTGCATTCAGATATTTGTAATTCCTTTTTTTTGTGTGTGTGTCTGTGTGTGTGTAAAAGTAGAAGAACAAGAACCATAAGGATGACAAAGAATTGATAAGCTTCTCATGATCTAGAAGACTCAATAGACTTTTTTTTTTTTGAGAGACTTCTTCTTAAAGAAACCAACTCTGTTAGCCAAAGATGACACTGCAGAGAGATCACACTACTTTCTAGCAGACATCTTAGTCCCCATCCAACTACCACAGAGGGAGAGGAAGGTAGATCAGGCTCCATCTTTCTATTTAGATGGAATTCAGGCTCTTGAGCTACAAAGATTTTTGGCTACATCCCTGCAGGAAGGGCTCCCAGGGCTGCTTGTCACTCCCTGGTCCCCCTCTCTGGCTCAGGAACTGGCAGTCTTACTGTGGCCTCTGTGGTACACTGAGCTATATTTGAGTCAGTTATGTCTCCATTTCCTTATCTTTTCACCCCCTGTCTAGCAAAAAAAAAAGTAAAATTGAAGTAGCATAAAGGCAAAAAAACCCTCAAAACATGGGTTTTCTACAGTATTACCTCCATCACCAGGACAGATGAAAATGGTTCCTATGCAAACTGAATCAAAAGAAACTTGAGTGACTCAGAGAAACTGAGAGAAACCTACAGATCCAAAAAAACCCTGGAAATTGACTGATTTTTAATTCTATTTAGAAGTTCAGAAGTGTAGGCTTCATTGGTGCTTTATTATTTTGATTTTTTTTTTTAATTGGGATGAAAATAGTCTAAGCTCATGTCTGGCCCTATGGTGCTTCTTTAAAGATTAAAAAGCAATTAGATAATAAAGAATGCAAATTTTCAGACAGCTCCTCACAGAGTGATGGTGTTTGAAGTAACAGTTCTCTCTCTCCCTCTGCTGCATCTGGATTGCTTTTAATTATTAGCAAGGAAAATAACAAGTTCAATAGATGTGGATGTAAGTTCATTTTCACCATTAGTTGATTTCTGCAACCTTCACACTAATGCTGGCTTTGAGAACATGGAGAAATTTACACTAATGATGACTAAGAGCATAAGAGGTCCTAATTGTGAATGTTACATAGAAAATAATGGTAGTATGGAGGGTGCTTTTGAATCACAATCATGAGAACTGGCACAAAACACTGCCTTAAAAACCAATGTTCAATCCTCAGCTTTCACGTACACAATTCCAGTGGCTTTAGATAAGTACATGTGATTTACAACCACTCAGATACATATTTCTTTTCTCCTTTTCCAAAAGGCTAAAATAGAGCCTCAGTTTGAACATAATGCAGAACAACTGCACATTAGAGCATGAGATCCCTGTCATAAGCACAGAGAGATGGAAGAAGCTGCAAATGGGGCTTGGTTACTCTGCCACTGCCTGACCTGCCCCAGTGGTAGTGGGAGAGGTAAAGGGCTGCCTTTAGAGAAGGAGAGAAGGTAATAAGCAACATGTCAATATCCATCTGAGGCTTAGACCTAAAGGGTCATTTGCACCTTTTCTGCCGCATATGAGATGAAAAACTTTTACATACCTTACTATTCAGCAGACTATGGTCAGCCAAGAGGGGATGGCAAAGAGAGGGACATGTACAAATAGATGTGCAGTCAATCCACTTACTTTGGATTTCCAGCCCCTGGCTTCTTTCTCCGGAATATGTTGAGGAAAGTGTTGGACTTGCAAGGTGCCTTGCCATCCCCGACATGCATACGCACCACATCTGAGGTGGTGAAGGCACTGCGGACATTCCTCTCGGGCTTGGCTATAATGATGTACATCTTAGGAGTGAACATGCACCCCAGTGCCACTGTCACGCTCAGGCTCACTGCAAAACAGGTGGTGATGATCTTGTAGTTGCTCCCGAAATAGATAGGCACAAAGGCCAGCCAGATGATACAAGTGGTATACATGGTGAATGCAATGTACTTGGCCTCATTGAAGTTGGCAGGCACATTGCGAGTCTTGAAGGCATAGTATGTGCAGCTCATGATGAGGAGTCCATTGTAGCCCACAGGAGCCACGACACCTAGGTTGCTGGTGTTGCAGATAAGGTAAACTTCTTTAATGCTGGGGTAGGACAGGATGGGCATGGGGGGCTCCAGGATGATCAGTGTGATCACCAGTGTCAGCTGCACACTGATCAGAATGGAGGCAATGACCACTTGGGCCCATGCACTCATGAAACGTGGCTTACGGGTGCAGATCTTCTTCTTGCTGCCTGCCAGGATGCGAGCAATGCGGTTGGTTTTGGTTACAAGAGCAGAATAGCACATGGCAGAGGAGAGGCCCACCAGAAGGCGCTGGAGGTAGCAGGATGTCGTGGTGGGTTTAGCTATAAGGGTGAAAGGACAGACGTAACCCAGAAAGATGCCAGCAAGGATAATATAGCAGAGCTCCCGGCTGGAGGACTTGACAACGGGGGTGTCTCTGTAGAGCACAAAGATAAGGGTGACAAACATGGTGACCAGGATCCCCAGGCAGGAAAAGACCACTGCCACAATAGACTCTATATTGCTCCACTGGAGGTACTTTACAGGGATGGGTTCACAGCCTGCAGTGTACAGAAAAGAAACACAGTGTTAGAAAGGTTGCTGCTTGAACAACTTTTTTTCTGTATCCCAATATAATCCAAACATTAGCTTATGCCTATATGCCGTGGATTATTAAAGCCATTTTACAAAGGAGTAAGCTGCAGCATGGAGAAGTTTGGATGGAATATGTTCAAAAAACAGCCATCAGTTTTGGATGTCCCAGACATTTGCTCATGATGGTACAGCTGGAAATGTGATTTAGAAATATTTTCTTAATTTTCCTTGAGATACCTGCTTACAAGCCCACCACAACAAAGGCAAAGCTGGGAACAGAATCCAGATGAATTCAGTACCATCCCTTCATTTCAGCAGGAAAAGGATTGTTAGAATCAGAATGGGTAGCTTTTTTTACTTCCTCAGATTAACTTAGTTTAATCTTTACCAAAATCATTATATTTTGATGAGCTACATTTTCAAGAGGGTGATTTTATACATAATATAAATTAATTAGACATCTATGAAAAGAAAAATTATAATAAACCCAATTTTGTAGTGGAACTATACCATGGATACTGTACCTTCTTAGTATACTTCTACTTTTTCTCTCTTAAGATTATCTTATTTTGTCAAACCTCATGCTCATTGTTTTTCCACTATATAATGTATTTTAATTCTCTTGGAAAAGTCAAAAACACACACCATGCATGCCTTCAAAAATAACTGGAAAGGCTCCTCTCTATGACTAGTGCAGGCATGCAAACATAGGTATCTGTTAAGATGGTACTTAACTGCTCCCTCCCACACGCAAGTTAAAAGAGTCTCTAGATACCTTCCTCACTGTGCTGAAGAATCCCAGCAGTAAGCATTACAGAGAAAATAAAATCCTTTGTGTTAATAAGATGTTATGGTTTTGAAGCTGTTATTGAAAAGTTTCATTCTGGCATTTTCTAATTTCTCTTCTTGACTTAATAGTTCCAAATGCTTTTAGCGTATTTCTTTATCCTAAGGAAAGCATCCATGTCCTTTTCTACTTCTTGTTTCTGTCCTCCTCCAGTTTTCCCTTGGACCCAGCTCACCTTTTGTGACTTTCCCCCAACTCTCAAGTCTCTTTCCTCCCAGTGCCTTGCCATCCCCATTTCAGTTCATCTTCCAGTTCATCTTTTTCCTAGTCACCTTTTCACCCAGATGTCTCCATTACAAACTGCTGATCCAGCTTTTCACAGCCTGCACTGGCTGCTCATCAGCTCTGTCTGTCTGAGTAGCTGGACACAGCTGAGAAAAACTGGGAAAAGGTGTTGATTTCAGCAAAATTATGAGAGATGCATTTTCCCCCTCAGTTTTGCTGCTAAATCTTAGCAAGAGCCCGACATTGTGATAGGCAAAATTCATGCTCAGAGCATTCGTCCTCCATATAGACTGTATCTGCAGAAACCATCTGAACTAAAAGCTTCTGAGACCCACAGTTCGGCTTAATTCATGTGCATCTTCCACAGGGTTACACAAAATTACCAGACATAAAGACTTTCCTTCCAAAAAGTAGAGAAGTAAGCAGAGGTATGGATCAGGGTGTAACAGTTTTATTGTAGCCTCATTTTGAGAAGCAGAAGGAGAAAAAATGGTTTTTGTTGAAATTATTAAAAACAGTAAAAAAAATCAGCCCGAAGCAAAGTCCTGACACGGAAAATTTCTGCTCAAACTTTTAATGTTTGCCAATGTCACAGGAACTGAAAGAAGGTCTTATAATTTGTCCCTAAGAATACCAGGCTGACTTGACTACAGATATTGTTGTTACACGTGCTTGTAACATCAGAAACAGTAGAAATTATAGCAGTTGGAACTGGAGGTCTTATTTTATACAGGAAGAAATTCTGTTCTGCTCAGTGTGGTCTGTTCAAGACTCAGATAGGTGATGCACATACTTCCAGCCAGCAATTTTTTTTTTGTAAAATATGAAAGAAAAGCTCTTTATTAGAAATGGGAAGCTCCTGCCATTTGCCTCAGCAGTCCTGAGGGGAAGCTGGCTCCTATAATTTAAAATAAGACTAAGGATCAGAAGCTCCTGATCATTGATTAATACATGTGAAACTCTTCTTTAACAAGAACTATATTTGCAGAGTCTTAGCCCAGATGCAACATGGTAGTTAAGCCTATCTTTTGCTTTAAGCTTATCCTGCATAAGGTCTTAGATATTTGTTTCATTAAGTGAGTGTAATTCCTGTCCACCAGCAGCCCAAGAACCACATGTTCCACAAGCAATGCAGAAAGTTTCCTGCATTACTTACTATCAGCTAACAGTTGTTGGTTGTCAGCACCTGTGAAGGTGAGTCATTTCCCAGATGGGAGGAGGATACCCAGGAAATTGTGTAGGTATGACTTATAAAAACCAAACTAAAACAGAAAAAGCCCCCGCAACAACTAACTCATGCTTAACAAACAAACAAACAAACAAAAAACCCAAAACCAACCAAACAAAAACAGAGGATTAGTGGCAAAAACTTCACAGTTAAAATTCTCTACTGAAAAACTGTCTGGCAGCTTTCATCTACTATTTTCCCTGCAATTTGACCACCAATAATTTTCAAGATCAGAAGGCTAATTGATTACTTTTTTACTATTATATTCATGATGCAAGGCCAATAAGAGAATCTATGATGTTTTCTGAGGTCGTTAACACATCCCAGGTGACTGATGGCCCCAAAAGTTTCTGATTAATTTCAGAAGTATATAAAACTGTTCTGTCTTGTTTTATTGTTTACTTAAGATGATTTATTTAAACTGGGTTTACTAGCTTGACATTCATCCTTCTTATATCATATTCTGGGACTATAAAAGATATCTCTTCTTTTGGCACAAGAACTAAGGTACTGGCTTTACTGACTATTTGTCAGGTCAGGTTTTCATCATCTGTAGTGAGAAATCCTTTGTGCCTACTGACTCAGCTTCACCGAACTCATGTTTAGGGGAAGCAGCCTTGAACAATATTGTTTACATTTTAAAATAAAATTAAAATGTCAGGAAAGGACTGCTCAGCAAACAGAGACAGATTTCAAATGGAGGGAATGAGCACCTTGGAAAGCATATCTTGGGAAATTGGTTAGTATGTGCTTCACGTTTCTTAAAAGGATTAAGGATTTTAAAGCTTCCATCTGTGATGGAAAATGGAACTAAAACTGTGTATGTTTAGCATTTAAGATTTAAGGCAAAGGGAAAAACAATCTGAACCGCGAGATGTTAACGTCTGTGTCTAGATGACTGTCAGGGTATGAATACAACACATAAAATCAAGCTATAAAAAGACATTTTATGGGAGTCCTGGCAAGAAAAGAGAAGTCTAAATTAAATTCTACCAATGGTGACTCCTATAACGTTCAAGAGCCAGAGTTTAGTTAGCTCATTGCCCTTTTCTAAGGATTAGGATGGCCTCAGCTTCTCTTCACAGCTCTGTACTTAGTACTACAGTTCAAGTAAATGAATTTCAGGGGTTAAAAAAAAGATTTTTTTCCTCCATAAGGCAGACTGAAGAAGCTGTGCAGGAGCAGACTGCCATTTCAGTGTTCTCTAGGAAATCAGTCAATGGCTATGCTGTCATTTGGCTGACTCTACTGTGATTTTAGAACAGCAGCAGTCCAGTCTCCTTGCTGAGAAGAAATATAAATCAGCAGGTCATCTACTGATTTCATTAAAAGTTAATAGATTGCAACATGCCCTCGAGATTTTTTCCAGCACTGATGCTTTCTTCAACTCTTTTCACCAGTGCCTGTCATTTTGACATGACCCTTTTTGAGCTACTTTGAGCAGCTGGTAACACTGAGCCATATTCTTTCAAGCGCACATTGATCTCTCACTCTTTTCTTGTTTTGTCTTATTGATTAAAAAGAAGTCCCAGTTTTCTTCCCTGAAGAGCAGATAAAAGCAATTCTGTGAATATCCAAGACCAAAAAAACCTGTTTGCCTATGGCTATCTGCTTTAAATTAATGGACACTTGTGTCCTATGAGGTGGGAATTAAATATGTGCTTTTCCAATAGTCAGGATATTTATGAAGAGTTCCGTGGCTCTTTTGGTTTCTAGTAATATAAAACATTTTTCAAAAATTGGGACCCTTATGGAAGTTTTCATGCACTCCTCTTCCAACAATCAACTTACATGAAACTTGAGGGAACTAAGAGGTCACTGAGGTTTCTATATCCCGATAAATCTGTGTGTAGCTGCTCAGCAGAGCAGGGCTGGTGCAGGTGTGGGACTGGTGGGAAAATTGGAGTGAGAGTAACAGGTTATAGACAGTTACACACACATCTGGGACATGGTCATAGCTTATTTTCCATAGAAAACCAAGATAGACAATGGGGTCAAATTTCTCATTTTATTGTGATGATTAATATATTTTTAGCTGCAGAAGTGGCCAGCTTTCCCTCTCAAAAGACATCCTCATTTGGCTTCAGTGACTAGCTTAAAGCATCTCTTGGAACAATTTAATCAAAGTTTGAGGATTTTATCTATGTGTTAAATGTTGCAGCAACATCTAACTGCCAGACAGACAAAGATGCCATAAGTTGTGCATTTGATCTTCAGCTAGGTGATCAGGTTGCTCCTCTGACTAAGAATGATGCCCTGCCGAATACTGGCATCCAAGATTTGCAGAGATGACACGGGGTAGAGGTGCCAGTAGTCTTTTACAATGACACAAAGCAAACGTTAAGGTCAGGGTGATGCATCTCAATGTATTATATCTATTTTCTTGCAGTAATGGTTGCTGCAAAACCCAGAGCAGGTGTGGGGGTTGACCTTGATAAGTACAAAATAAACAGAAAGGTGCCATAGCATGCAACTCATCCAAAGCATATACACAAGGGAGACCAATTCTAGCTCTTTCCAAGCCAGCTTTTCTCAGGATTTTGCTGAAATTCCTCTTGCTGGTGGGTACAGTGAGAATGTTCTTCACATGAACAGGAGTCTGGTAATCAGTTACTAAATGGCCTGAAATCCCAGATAAAGTATTGCATGGTGGAATGATCACAAAGTATATCAAGTCAATATGACAAGAATGCATTGAACTCTTGTGATAGTCAATGCTGCTGAGTTCATTAGCAGTCTTAACAGCTTTATTAATGCTGCTAACTGAAAGGGAGGAACAGACTATGATATTTTTTCTTGGCTGTCTTCATTGTTGCTGCTGTTGCACTAAGCCAAAAGACATATCACTTTTCACTCACTCTAAATTGCACTGGAATGTGTGTCCAAGTATGTACCTTTAATATCTCTACATGCTGCCACCTTACTGTCCGCCACAGAGCATTCTCCTAGTGCCCTGTAGGAGGGGAATGTGTTTGGAGGGACACGTCCCTACCTGTCAGGTCAGCATTCGGCCACCAGCCAAGCTCACAGGCTTTACATGTGAATTCATCCTGAACAAATTCATTCTCCTTGCAAGCAGTGCAAATCCAGCAGCAGCTCACTTCTCCTTTCCTGATCACCTGCAATGCAAAGTACATCCTTAGTTATAATCCTCTATAAGATAACAAAGAAGCACCTCCAACAAACAGATAACATGTGCACTGTTTAAAATACAATAGGATTCCTTTGTAATGGCACATTTTAAACAGCTAAAAAGCATGAGTGATGATTTTGTATCTATCTCTGCATACTAAAATTTGTTTAGGAGTTCAAAGATAGTCTCTGGGGACAATTCTATTTTGTTTTGGGGAGAGCAGTTCTGAGTTAAAAGTACAAACCAATTCTCCCCTTGGTACAGAGGCATTATGAGTGTCATATTTTCAATCAGACTTGAAGCTTAATCTGTGAGGTGGCTGCGGTCAGGACAAGTAGTTCAGCGCACACTTAATATCTATTGCATAGTAAAAAACAGTAAACAAAGCCAAGGGTTAGAGTAAAGGGTGATATACATATATATGTAGATCTACACATAAGCTCATTCACATACACATAAATTCCAATTTATGTGGAAGTCTCTTTGGGGCTCATTACACAAGTGTAAACAGAAATTCAAATAAGAGCAAATTAAAAAACTACCCTGCTAAAAGGATGTATTGGATCCTAGTAGAAAATAAAACCATTATGCAGTGACCCAGTGCATGTTTCAGAACAGCTCTTTTACACAGAAATGTCCCTGAAAGCTTTCTTTCTTCACTGAGAATGCTACTAACCCTAATGATCCAATGCTGAAAAGATGTTTTCTTTGTCTTGACTCCTACTTTCATTACCCTGAGGCTGAAAGAAAGATTAAGGATACCTTCCTATCACAAGGCTCTAACAAAGACTCTGACCCTGTTTGTCAGGAAAGGGGAATCCAGCCTTCTCTTCAGGATCTTCCAATCCAACTATACGCAGAGATAACTATAGTAGTGAAATGAAAAATGTTTGTTTTATTGAATGCTGGCTTTGTGGGTTTTTTAGTTAACATTTCCTCCTGCAGTCTGTGGAGAGAGTCCAATAGACTTCAGAGAGATGAAGCTGGCATTTTGTATGCATGGTGTTTACATATACACACATACACAAACTGCACAATCTCAAAAACAGGAAAAAGATGTTTTGAAGGGTGGTAAATACCAATAATGTTTCCTCTCCAAGACTGTTGGATTATAACACTGTGCCTTTGCCAAATCATCAATCACTTATTGCTTAGAGTAGCAATATAGAAATAAAAAGCTGCAAATATGCTTATTAAATGAAAATAGAAAGGAAGGTCTGCTCTAAGGAGATTTGACCAAACGAGCTTCTTGCCATTTTAAACTTACTGCATCCATATAATTTTTATAGTGGTGGAACATAGTGGTGGATGTCTTTATGTCATCCAGATGTGACATGTGGCAAATTATTTGTAGCCTGATGCAAGTGCTACTGTTTGGTAAGCAGAGAGGGATTTCATTTGTGTTTCCATACCTCCTGTTGGGAACATGGGATACAAACAGGCACCGGGTTTTTTGTTGGGTTTTTTTCCCTCTCCCCAATCTTTTCCTTGCAGATGTTATTGCTGGAACAAAATACTGGATTCCCATGGGTCATGATATTTTCAGGATCAGCCCCCAAGCGAATCACAGCCACCGAATGTTGTAGGCAATGACTAAGTGAAAATCTTGTTCTTCTCACATAAGGTGAAATTCAAATCCTGTCACACTAGAAGATTCTGCATCCCTACAAAGGGTAATTTTAGAAAACATGGGCCTGAATATGAGACCATTAAAGAAAGATGTGAATTTAGGAGTCTTTCTATAACTTTGGCTTTCCTGAAGAAAAGAAAGTCCTATCACTTGGTTTAAAAAGAAGCTTGCTTGGCTTTAAAGAAAAACACTGACTGGATATTCACATTTCTGTAGCAGAAAGCAAATGTCTGAGACACACCTTAATCTGGCCCTTCAAGCAAGGCTCACTGCACACAGATCGGACCATTCCGCTCTTATTCATCTGAATCCTGTAGTCGTCAATGTTGAGCACGCCCTCGTGCCAGGTCCCAATGAGAACGTAGTCATAGCGGTTGGGCTCTATGTACTGCAGGTTCATGATGTCATACCTGCAAGAGAAAAAAAGAGAAAGTGAGCCACTGCAACACAAAGGGCAAATATTTACCTTGCCCTTCTCCCTCTGCCTCCAAATATTCATGTTATCACTTAACACCAAGGACCTGAGTTTCACAGAAACACCAAATCCTGTAGGACTTGCAACAGAATCATGGGAAATGACAGCTCTGATTGCCACACAATTGCCGGCTCTACTTGCATTAAACTGTTGGTAAAAAGTTGTGTATCCAAGAAGAGCTGCACATCAAAGACAACAAGCTCTGCTAAAGGTGCACATGTAGAATATGCCCGAATGGTGTGTTTTCAAACCATTTTTCAATATACTTTGTCATTTATTTGGTGTCTACATATAGGTGGGTTGTAGTATAGACCTTGTTGGGAGCTCTCAAGCAGAAATGCTCAAACTGACTGAACTGTTTTGCCGTAAGTTCACTGCAAGTATTAGTTCAACTATTTATGTTACCCTTTCCAGTAAGAAGGTCAGGAAAACTTAGCGGCACAGTCACAAAATTTACTTCCACACCCTAGGCAAATAAGACAACACTTCCCAAGGCCAAGGTAAGGGAAGCATAAGAAACTCCTACAATAAACATCCAGCCTACATCATTGTCTTCAGTGTGTTAGACCTGATGTGTACACATCCCTTACTGCTAATTATTCTGTTCCTTCTTTTACCCACAGACTGTGACTTGTTTCTTGGTAGGAAACAACCAAGAATGGAAGAAATGAATATTGGAGTGTGCACAGAGAGGAAGAATCACAAAAGAGGCTAAACCTACACCCTGGTCTCTCAAGATGAGAAGGGGGAGGGCTTTTTTTAACAAAGGAAAAGAGAAAGACAACTGAGAACCAGAAATCAGCACTGGAGCAGAAAATAATAAAGCATGTTCTGTTTTCCAAGCCTGAGAATTACTGTGTTGCTTTTCTCTACTGGATAGTCTCAGTCTCTGGAGAAAAAAAATCTTTTGTTTATGAGCCATCAATAAAATTGTGATGCTTGGTAGTGAGTGAAGAAAGACATCTATTTCTTTCTTTTCGATTCTGAGGTTCAAACATGCAAAATTTCTACTCTCTGTGCTTCACAAAGGAAAGACATGCTAGAATTACTCTCTAGTCCTCATGTTTTTCTTAACTGAGCCTTTGGGGTCTTTCTAGTTAAAGATTATTTAAAGAAGTGCATATTCATAGCTGTAATTAGACCTTGGTCTTGCAAATATGCATGCTCAGATAATACCAGTGCCACTGCAGAGCTCCACTGAATCACTTGTGAAAAGGGATTCCTGCCACTGAGTTCAATGGAACTCCAAGCAGGAGGCAGCTCCACTGGTTGTCAATTGGCTACTAATAAAGGCATTGCTTAGAAAAGGAGTAATTTCCAAATTCGTTTGGAACAATTGCTTCATATCCCCATTCTTGCAATGGAAGTACATAAATAAAGGAATGCTGTTTCCAGTCTTGTGAAGAATTGGGATAGCAAGAAGCAGTGAGAGTCAGGCACTTCATAATGGAAACTCGGCAGACAGGAGTAAAACTCAGCAGGAACCTCTTCCTAGCAAGGAAAGTCTACTTGGATTTTAGTGTGATCTTGTATTAGACTGATATAAAATCAGTTACTCTGTGCTGTAAAATTAATTCAGGAAGGGAAATAAAAGAATACTAAAACCTCACATTCCCTTAATGGAATTTTTGAGCCTGCACATATTGTTTCATTTTTACCAAAAATAAATTACAAGGCACAGAGTGGCATTAATGCGTTAATGTTCCTTATGTTTTCTTGCAATACTATTCCCTTTCCTATAGGTTATCTGTCAAAGAATAAAGTATGCAGACTAAAAGCTCTGACAGTCTTGTGTATGACAAGTTGTACAATATTTGCAACCTTCATACACAGCTTGAATCTTAAGTGGAAGAAGTGTGGTCCAACAAATAAACTTGGTATATGGAGACATGCTTAAGTTCTTTATCCTTTCCCTCTTTTTCTTAATGAAGAATTTCTGCTTTGAGCAAGGACAAGTTCAGTATTGGAGTATACTATCTATCCCATCGCTCACATACATACAATTTAAATAATTTTCATCTGTGTCCATGCTAAGAATTATTATCCCAGAAGAAATGCATTTGACAATAGTTTGAAGCTCTAGGAGAGTGAGGACCATGGAGGCAGCTGTATTTCACACACCTATGGCAGCATTTACAGAAGCCATTAAAACATTCTACAGGTAAAAATTCTTTTATATAAGAACAAGATCTCTGGTATATTGGGAAATTATGTGACCAAATAGGTGCTATGATATGAACAAGCTACTTGTAAAGTGAGCCAGAATGTTAGTCAGCTGGTCACAAACACACTCTTACTCTGGTTAATCTGAGATGGATGAAGTTACTTTTTTCCCATAGTCATAATACCAGACTGGCAGTGATGTTTGCTATCCAGAAAGGCAGACTGGAAAACAGCAATGCCAAACAATGCTGGAATTTAAATGGACAAAATAAACACTCATGAATGCAAACTCCAAANGGGGGAATCCTTTACTTACACGTTTGAAGTCTTTGCATTAAGTGTTTGATAATTTACTCAAAGCATTAGAGTTGGCAGAGTTGTCATGACTGATACAGAACAGCTATCGAAAATTTTGAACCAGATAGACTTACATGGTTCTAAGTCCAAGCCTAGTTAAGGTAAAATTTTAATTAGGTGAAATATTTCTCTCAGTTTGCAAACATCAGCATTTCTCCACACATTTGTAGGGGCTGAAAATTCTCCTGCCCGTTGGCACAAAGTATTTCATGGTTAAAGGTCTATGCAAATTGTTTGTCCTAGAGAGATAAGGTTCTTCATACCTGCCACAAGGTAAAAGGAGACAATTACCTAGAAAAATCAGAGCTATAAATGTATCTGGCTGCTGCCCTTTGCACAGGCCCAGAGAAGGATGTGGTGTTGACTACTGCACCCTTCACACCTTCTCCAGCCTTTTCTGGAAGTTTGCATGAAATAATTACTGTAGAGAAAGGAAGCAGGAGCTAACCAATGAAAATAAAATGTGCAGTGATTTTACCAGCATCTTCTTCATGACAGTAAAGCAAATGAGTACAGCTGAGTTTCCAGAGTTACATCCATGTCATTTTTTCCCAGAGGCAGTGTAGTCAGCTAAATGACTGCATTTGTGTCCTTCTGATAACAGTATGCATCACATTTCTGCATTAAAAAATCTTCAAAGAAAAGATTCTTCACAAAAGAAATACACCTTGGAAAAAGTGCTTTGTGTTTTCTAATCTCATTTTGATAAAAACTTGAAACCATGAATTGAGCCTGAGATAATAAAAGAGTTCAATCTAAACAAATGGTTTTCATGAAGATGTAAGGGTTTAAAAACAAGAGATTACGTGAGTGCCAGATGTACATAACTACATGCAACTCTATCTGCTCTACCCATGATGATTGCAATTTTGTGGGAGTCAATTGCTCAAAGAATCTTACAGATTTTGAGAATAAATTATGAGGAAGGTTGCTGCCTTCTAAGAAGGAATATTAATTTATTCCACCTTGTAAAATTGATTTGTTCACATGATATGATGACAGGTATATAAAACTTTTTTGCACATTTGCATGATATTCTTGCACTGGCATAGAAAACCCAAAAAACTAGGAAATTTCAGAGCAGGAAGTCTTTGCATGTAGTGTTTATCTTTCCATTTTGTTGAGATACAAAAACTGGTTTGCATGTTTATACAGTGCTATGGTCTCTTCACTGATCCACAAAGAGCCTTTCCATGTGAAGCTTGGAAATGTTACAGCCAATCTGAAGCTTAATACAATTCTGTTAAACTATTGTTGGCATCCAAAGATCTGACAGACTGTACAGATCACATTTCATATACACATAACCATTCTCAGATATGATATTTCTTGTGTCATAAATGCCACAGACTGACCCAAACATTACAGAATGAATAACAAAAAGGTTATTTGAATGTCCTTGCTCAAACTTGCTACCTCCAGCTGTGAAGATATAAATGAGAAACAAAAACACAAAAAAAACCCCTACCTAAAATAACCCATTATATTCTAAATAGGCCAGGGAATCAAGAGAAATTAACCTTGCTGTAGACCAAAATGGAACAAATCCTATCTTTCTGGTATACTCAGAGAAATATCCTGTTATAAACTCTCTTGTATTTTGAATTCAGGAACCGTTCAATCTAATTCTATGGTTGGTACTGATGAGAGCTGTGAAAATGTTCTTGGGTGACAAAATAATAAATAAGAATTGGGCTAAAATTGGAAAATTACATCTAAACATCAAACAAAATAACTAACAGACAGAAAATGCAGTATAAGCAAAACTGGAGTAATGCTTTTTATGGACACAAGTGGTGTGTAAAAAGCCTAAAGCTATACTTAGTAGTAATTTCTCTGTATTATCTAAATTATATGTGCAAAGACTTGATTTACTCATTTGTGTCGATAAGTATGTGTTTGAGTGTAAGGGAATTGCTTGCCTCCACTTTCCAAGTCTGACCTAGCTGATGTGTATATTTGACTAAAAAATATCTGAAGTATACAACAAGACCAACAAGACTAAAACAAAAAAACTTGTTTGCTCAAGAAGACCAAACTGACTGCCTAGGTTTTTATTACTG
This sequence comes from Campylorhamphus procurvoides, assembly GCA_013396655.1. Lineage (NCBI taxonomy): Eukaryota > Metazoa > Chordata > Aves > Passeriformes > Dendrocolaptidae > Campylorhamphus > Campylorhamphus procurvoides. The sequence goes on along the minus strand of WBMV01000301.1, from coordinate 939,473 downwards.
ATTAAGTGTAACAAACTGTTTAAATGTATATACTGTTTAAATATGACAATTGAAAAAAATGTAACAGTATAAAAAATGGTGAAGAGTAGTGCAGTTTTCCAAAAAAAGCCTAGTAAAAGAGATGAGTTACTTTAAGACCACTCTGTCTTACGAATACTCTTTGAAGGCATGTGTCAGACTAAACTCTTGTTTGTTCCAGAGCCCTCCCTTTGTGCAGTGTTGGCACTCAGATGCATTTATGCAATAAGCCCAAAGATGGAGTGAGAGAGTCTTTTATAACACTTTAATAACTCAGTAGGAAAACTTACTTCAATAAAGCAACCCCTGAGTATGTTTTAGTTAATAATGGATTTTGTACTTCAGCAGATGAATTAAATGTATTTATAAAAAACAAACAAGCTAAAAAGCTCCATCTTTTAAAGTAGTTTAACAGAATCTGCAGAACTAAATTAAAGGAAAAGGTCTCTGTGAGCACACTCCCATAACAGAAGCAAAGGTGACATCCAAGTCCACCAAGTGGCTGTCTTGCCCACTGTTGAGGTACATACTGTGTCTGCTAGGGAGGGCTAGACAGTAGCAGCTGCAACAGCTGGGACAACACTCCAAATGAGTGAAACACAGAAACTTCTGCCAAAAAACTCCAATTGTTTGTCCTGCCCCACCCAGACCTATCTTTAAAGTCTGGGATTGAGCTGATCATATTCACAGTGAAACAAGTTAAGGAGACCAAACAGGAGCTCACCAAGCAGAGGTAAATAGTCTCTGGTGAGGTTTCAGCAGAGCACTAGTCAAAAAAGGATGTTCTCTATAGCCCTGCCTTCAAAACTGTGGCAAGAAAATGTTTCACTAAATTGCAATCATTTGTATTAGACTTTATACATATTAAAACCCTGGTGCTGAGTTCCAGTCACACCTCACTCACCAAAAGTCTGTAAGACACAAGGGTTGTCCTCTCCTGAAACACTAAAAATTTTATGGGCTATACTGTAGTTCCTGTCCCAATATTAGATGTAGCTATCAATACATCATGTGTTACTAGTGGCCATTGGAAAACCAGATCCAGATAACTCCATTTATGTCTAACTTTATGTTAGCATGTTTTATGTTTCAGCAAAACAGCCAAAGAATTCTCCATCATCAAACCCAGTAATATGCCCACTTCCCAACCTCTGGTTTAATTAGTTGAGATGAAACCTCTTTACCTTCCAGGGGCATCTCCCTTTTCATCAAACCAAACTTCTTCTCCAGAAACACCGATGAATGAGGATTTCAGAAGGAACTCCAAGAGCTTGCTGCCATCAATTGGCTTCATAGCATCACAGAGCCCAACATGACCAGGGCAAAGGGAATGATGCATATTTTGTAGTCCATGAGCCATAGCATATATAGCATTGATGACAAATCCCATTTTACTGTCCTGCACATAATTCTCTTCTAGGCTCTCATTGCCTGCAATAATAGGAAAAAATTGTTGTTATAAACAAAGATGAAATAAACAAAAAAGCAATTATATGTAAAACAGGATTCTTTCTCTTATAAAGCTTTAGAAGCATAAACAAGGAACCAGACAGTGATTTTCATTAAATAAGTAAATAAATAAATCACTTCCTTTGCCTCCACCTCGGAAATCTTTAATTCATTGGATGTGAAATGCTTCATGAGAAAGCACCGGTTAAATTAAATTGACAGCTTTCATTTGTTATTTTTTGAATTTTTCCTTGTCATCCCACAATGTTATTTATGCTAAGAAAGGTTAAACAGCTCAGTATCAAGAGTGATATGTTTCAACTGGAACAATTTTTAAAAGCAATTCCCTTGTATATTTGACTTTTTGTTATATGTGAAGACTTTTAATCTCATGTTTTTGAGGGTCAAGATAGCAATGTCCCTTTCAGTGTTAATAAGTAAACAGTGTAAATCAGCATCATTTCTTGAGTTACCAGAAATAATCACTTTAGCTAAAGGTAGTAGTAGTTTTGCCAAGTTGGGATTGCTACAGAAAGTCAAACAAGAATTTTATGTAACTGCATCCAGAGCAGTTACCCTAAGAGTCTCTGTCCACTGCTTAGAAACAATGTGGTGGTGAAGGTTTTCAGCACACATGTGTTTTATCTCTGAGCTGCAGATGGGCCAGCACTGTCATGGGGTGCTGTTTGTGGCTGGGTCCTGGGCCATTCCGTGCTTCCCCTCACAAGCTGCTGAACACTGCCAGCGCCAACCCCAGGTCACTGCAGATCTGTGCTGTGGGGTCCCAAGGCAGCTGGAAGTAAGAAATATCCTTGTTTTGTTTCTTTCCCCTTGAGTCATTCAATCACAATATGCTCCAAACTGCAAGATGCTTTTATCTGCAGCCCTCCCACGTTACTCGATGTTTAACAGGCATTGGCAATCCAATCTCTGTTACTTTCTCACAGTAACACCTTGTCTCCACCAGGGAAGTAGGATGTGTGAGAGACTAGGTGTTAACTGGCACTTCTTGAATCCAGGTTGAAGATATCTGCTGTTTTAATATGAAGAAAAGAGTTAAAAATCTACAAGTTCACTGAAACTTTCAAGTTGAAAGAATAGTTCCTTACTCTAATGTAGTTATAATAAGGCTGTCAAATAAAACCATGAAGACCATCCTTACATTTATTCTTGGAAATGGCTCTGATTTGGTAGGTCTTCTCAGCTTGTTTGCCTTACAACTCAGCAATGTCAGGTGGGAATTCATTAGGGCAGCAGAGATCCCAAAGGTAGGGACATCTAGCTTGCTTTCCCTGGGTCTCATTGAAACTGAGCAAGAAAATCTTGCTTCAATAACTACTTATCCAGATAAGCTGAACTTAGCAAACAGTTGTGATGCTGAATTAAAAAAGCCTTGTGAAAATAGCCTAATCTGACTGAATGAGTTCATGTGCTCCTCACTGCTATACATTCACTGCCAGCACCATCAAGCAAGGAGCAGCTGGAGAAATTCTTCCCAGAGGCAACATATCTGCGACTTTCTTTGTGGGATAAGGTTCATAGCTCCCATTCAAATCATATGAAACCAATACCATTCAGATAAATGTTCAGAAACACAGAAAGAATAAAAACCTTATGTGCAAGTTGACAGAGCATTTACCCAGGAAAGCAGAGAGCATGCCAGCACGTATGTACCCTCCCTTATGTACAGCATAGCCTAGACATCTGTTGCCTCTACATTAATATTCAGTCTCAATATACTATCTTTGGGTGTGTTTTATCTGCTGATTAGTCCCATAGGATTAGCACACTATGAATTTATCACTGATTCTGCTTTCTTGTAGATAAAAAATGAAAGTGTTCTCCATCCCTAAGAGAATGACAGGCAGAAAGCACCTGGCCTCAGTGCAGCACTCCCCTCTTTCTTGTGAAGCTTCCAGGCAGTGGGGTGTGGAAGAGATCGCAAAATGACTGATAGTGCGCTGCACTCACTATCTGCTGTTTTCTACCTGAAAGTTTATCTCAGATACTTCCTCAATATCTCAACTAGTTAAAAAAAAAAAAAAAAGAAAGAAAAAATAGTATAAACATCAGTAATGCTTGCAGGAGATAAGGATAGCATCTATATGCTTTTCGTAAGGCAAGAATTCATGTGAGTGCTGGAGGTAGAAAGCTAAATGTAACAGAACTTGCCAATGTTTAAAAAGAGGCCGTTTCCCTCAAGTGCATATTCAGCAAAACACGCTTTGGTTTCTCATATTTCAATATAGTTTGCATACCTCCAAAGAGAATAAATATTTCATGGTGGGAGGATTTGCTTTGGACTGTTTAGCAATGAACATCTATTTTACACTAAGACTCCAAGCATAGTACTACACTGCAGAGGCCTTAATGTCACCTATAGAAGTAGTTGTATTGTAGTGCAAAGCAATATGTGAAGCATTATATGGTAATGAATTATCTCCAAATCAATAATATGAACATTCCTATGTATAAAAAAGACACTTTCCAGTAAATTTTTTGTTTAAACTTAACTTCCTAGAGTCAAAATCCACTTTGTTTTGTTTTCATCTTTATAAGTTACTGATAAACTCATGCATTTGAACTTGTAAAAATTCACTTATGATGATCAGTAAGAATCATGTGGGGTTTTAAAACTAATGAAATCATGTAATTATGTTCTACCAGAAACAAAACAGAGGCATTTAATGTTCGATTAAGTTTTCATAGGGCCCCTTTTTAATACATGCTAGAACTTCACTATATCTGTTATGGAGCTTCTCTGTAAAGTTTTATTGTTCCTCAGTAGGTCTTTGAAATGCAACAAAGGGCTAAGCAGGACTCTGAACTGTGAAACTTTTATTTTTTCTTCCTATCTTTTAGAAAAAAAATGCCATTGATCTACGAAGAATAATTTGAACACTAAGGTTTATTCAAATTAAAAATAAAAAAGCATTTTGTTAGTTTCCTTCCTTTTTTTTCTTTTTTTTCTTACTTTTTTTTAATTAATTTTAGAGGCCTTAGCTTTCACCAAGCAAAGAAAAGTTGTAAGTCATGTGAGCACTGGATTAATTGAAGTCACTCAAATTAGGCTGTTACTTTTTTGAATGACCTTGAAGAATTCAGGTGTCCTAAATTTCATACTTACTTATCTTTGTATTGGGTGTAATGTAAATCTTCCTTTAATAACCTAAATTTAACACTTTCTCAATAGTCTGGGTCACTTTTTTCTTATAACAGTTTTAATTTTAGTCTTTATTTGTCAGTGAATCTTGAAGGCAGAGGGCATATACACACATGCATTACTAAATGAAAAAGAAAAAACAAAACGAAACAAACAAACAAAAAAAAACACCAACCAAAAAAAACCCCAAGCTCCACACCTTGGCTACACAAAACTGAAAAATGCTCCAAATACTACTAAACATGGTGCCTATGTACAAGTGGAAAGAAAGAAGAGAAGACAGGCCAAATTTTCATGAAACTCACTTTGAGTCTTTCCTTTTACCATCGTGTGCCTCACAGCTAATTAATATTTGCTTCAGCTAAGTATTTAAAAAGACCTGAAGCAATCATGAATGTAGTCTAGTGAAGTCAGTGTAGCGCTAACAGTGTTCTTGAGAGCAGAGAGCATATTTTTAAAATCCCACTTGACAAACTGAAATAAAGAAATAGTAAGCTATCAGAATTATGGTAAGACATGAGTTAACTTTCATATATAAAGATAGAAGAAATTCTGCTAATATTCAATATGAAACTAAAAACAGAGGATTATTCCTTTGCAGTCCTCAGAAAGGTTAGGAAAGGAGAGAATTGTGATGGAAAGATATGTAAAAACATTTTGGTTGGGGAATCTGATGAATACCTAGCCAGTTGGCAAATTTTGAATAAAAACATGCATTTGATAAAGAACACAGTCTGTTCACAGATGATTCTTGATTAGATTAAAAAGCCAAAATCTGTTGAGTCAAATTGTTATAAATTAAAATGTTTCATCTGGAATAGGCAAATAGTTTTATGGTTTGCTACTGTCTTCTGCTGAATATTTAAGGTCACATAAAAATCTATTTTGGTGTCTTGGTCTAGTTAGTAACTGTTATGAGAACTATCTTCTTTTCTAGTGGTCCTGACAGAGGTATGAAATATTAAAAATTGTATATACTGCTTTCTTTATTTGTAGTGGTTCTTCCCAGGATTGGCATGCTTTATGGGTAGGCCATATGAGATATCAGCTTTGTTGCAAGCTACAATATGGTGATGGTTACATTCAATATGAGCGCTAATTTGTGCAAAAAAAGTATTCTGGAGGGACAATTGGGGCTAAATTTCACTGGGGAACTGAAATAAAAGAAATTTTTCATACTTTGGTTGTATAGTTGGCTTGTATGTGTAAAAACTTGGCACAAAGCTATGCAAAAGAGTAAAGAGGGCTCCCCCTGAAAAAAAACAGGTAGCAGAGCGGGTGTGAACTAGTAAAACAATACCCAAGCTCATAGCAATTGTCCATTTGCATTGGACAAATTACGGAGGTGGGTTTCTTATGCTGTCCTTCAGTCACAATATACACCAGGTGTAAAACACTGAAAAAGGCTTCTTAGAGAGGTGGTCAAAGCCTCAAGCTTGTCTGTGTTTGGAGCCATTTGGACATTGTAGGGCCCTTCCAACAGAACTGAATTTAAAAAACCTCCAACTAACCAGAAGAAACCCCGAAGGTCCTGAGGAAATGTTTCATCTAGCCCTGTACAAGATTGTGTAGAGATGTGCTAGTGTCATAGTGTGTCCTTGGAACCCAATGGAAGTCAATATCTTACAGTGGATCTTTCAAGGATCAGGGCAGAAGGTGAACATGTTGAACTGACCAGTCATTTTAAATCTGGGACCGTAAAGGTAAGAACTAAAGATTATTCTGGAAACAAAATAACACATGAAAGGTGATAAACAAACTTAGTTTACAGTAAGATTTTAGGATATTTGGCTACTTGGAAAAATTAGATAACTTTTATTTAGATGCTTAACTATTTAATTATTGTTTTATCTTTGGATACATCAGAGAGAAAATGTAGTCAATTCTGTTTTGTTACCAATTTGTTGAGGTTTTTTGTTTGTTTTTTGTTTTGTTTAGTTGGTTTTTTTCATTTTATTTAGAAACATAGAATTACTTAGGTTGGAAAAGTATTTTGAGATCATCGAGCCCAACCATTAACATGACACTGCCAAGGCCACCACTAAACCATGTCCCCAAGTGCCACATGTACACATTTTTTGAATACCTCCAGCAGTGGTGACTCAACCACTTCCCTGTGCAGCATGTTTCAATGCTTGATGATTCTTTCAGTAAAGCAATTTTCCCTAATAGGAAAGGAATGTAGGGTGCATTTGACCCCTCATCCAGAGCATTGATAAAGATGTAAAGCAGGATTTAAGTCCTTGGCAACGCTGCTAGAAACCATCTGCCAGCTGAATTTAACTTCATCTACCACTGCTCTCTTGGCCTGGCCATCCAGACAATTTTCTACCCAGCAAGAAGTACACCTATCCAAGCCGTGAGCAGCCACTTTCTCCAGGAGAAAGCTGTGGGAAACAGTGTCAAAGGCTTTACTAAAGTCCATGTGGACAATGTCCATCACCTTTCCCTCATCCACTAGGAGGGTCACCTGATCACAAAAGGAGACCAGGTCGGTCAAGCAGGACCTGCCTTTCACAAACCCATGCTGCCTGGGCCCGATCCCTTGGTTGTCAAGAAAGTGTCACATGAGGGCACTTGGGATGATCTATTCATTCCATAACCTTTTCTGACATCAAGGTCGGGCTGGCAGATCCTCATTCTGGCCCTTCTTGTGAGTAGGTTTTACATTTGCCAGCCTCCCATTGACTCACACCACCCTAGTTATATAAGACTCCTGATACATGGTGGCTTGAACATCTGCCAGCTTCCTCAGTACTCTTAGGTATATCCCATCCTGCCCCATAGACTTGTGGGTGTCTATGCAGTGTAGTTGGTCACTGACCATTACTCTTTGGATTACAGAGGCTTCATTCTGCTCCCTGCCCCTGTTTCCAGCTCAGGGGGCTGGGTACACCAAGAACAACTGGTCATACTATTAAAGACTGAGGCAATGAAGGCATCAAGTACCTCAGCCTTTTCCTCATCTCTTGTCACTATATGTCCCCCCTGCATCCAACAAAAGATGAAGATTGTCTTCAGACCTCCTTTTGTTGCTGATACATTAGTACATATTTGATTGCCTTTTCTGGCAGTAGTCAGATTCTGTCCTACTTAGGCTTTGTCCCTTCTAATTTTCATCCTGCATAACCTCACAACATCATTGTAGTCCTCCTAGTTGCCTGCCCCTTCACCCAAAGGCCATGAGTTTCAGCCAAAGATCTCTGTTCAGACAGGTTAACCTTCTTCCCTGATGGCTTATCTTTCACCACATGGGAACATTTAATAATAACTTACCCTCTGAACAACGTTGCCAAACTAAGAGTCCATGAAATAACTTTTGCAAAGGGTTTCATTTGTTTTAACTCGTTTGCCGTTACTGGTTTGATATTTTACAAGTATTTTCAGTTTATTCCCTCTTATATTCTATTTATAGTGGTTTTTACGCTATCTAACATCAAAGGTAACAAAAAATTATGTAACAATTGCACTTTAACACACTGCAAAATGAATGACACAGATTACAATGTCTCTAGATGTGATTTGGTACAACGATGTGCTTTTTCTCTCCATATCACTTTCTTAGTAACAAACATATTCTGTTCAATAATATTTTATGGTTGAATGAAATCCTTACATCTTGATACTATAAAGAGAACTTTTGTTCATGCTACTGTGCACATTATGTCCAAATACAAGTTACAGGCAACAAGTCAGTTATTCTAGATGAAAACATCAAAAAACTCACCTCTTCCAGCCCACAATCAAATAACAAGTAACAAGAACTTCTGAAGTTTTATTTTTGTAAGTAACTGTGGGAAACAGGTCTGTGGATTTCTTGACAGAGCAAGAAGAATTTGACCTTGTCCAGACTGCTGTGTAGCCGTAAAGATAAACAGCTTGCAGAGACTGAGAGAACTCAGGAGAAACAGCAGATAACAAACTTGGATGAGTTGGTATAGAGACAGTAGTTTGCATAGAGGCAGTAGTTTTGTAACTGTGGCAAATAGATGATTGTTTCTGTGTAATGAGGTCCAATAATGCTAGTGCACGTACACTTAGGAAATATATAAAAGTAGCTGTGTGAAATAGAGAGATAGATATATATAATAAAAGTTTTTACTCTTATCAATTCGGGATTTTCACCTGCTTTTTATCAAGTCCATCCCAGCAACAACGACAAGTAACTGCTTGTTGTCTGGACAATTCAAGCTGACTGCCTATGAGGGAAGGGCCAGGAAATGCTGTTTGGTGACCAGAACAAGCAATTGTGGATCAGTGCCACAAGTTTCGCTCGTCATGGGCTGTCTTGATGACTTTGCTATCTATATGTGCAAGATACTGTGACCAACAACAATTTGTGGAAAAATTATTATTTGTGTGTGTGTGTGTGTGTGTGTGTGTTTTTCCAAGCCAAAAGATGGTCATTAAAAAGGGAGGTTTTGTTACAATCTCAATTAAAGAAAATTTGTAATTTTCATGAGAGAGGATTAATAGGCTGAAAAAATTGTCAGAGACCATAATAAATGTTTTATTCAACTTACAACAAATGATCCCATCACAGTAAATTGTTTCTTTTATGATTTCTACTCCCAGGAAACCAGTTATTATATTGTTCTCAAACAAAAAAGGACCACATGTGTAATGGTTACCCCTTCACTTCCTACTTTGATGTCTGTATGTTTGCAGCAGGGAGGCAAGTCCAAGAGGCAGCTAAATACAGGGAAAGAGAGGAGAGACAGGACATATAGGGAGGATAGTAAAGCTATCAGAAGGATACATGATGAAACAGGTAACTCAGTTCCCATTGTATGTGAACTATTTGTTTGACTGGATGAAGCCCCGCTATTTGTCAGGTGAGGGTAAGGCAGGATGTGTTATTTGAGAATAGAGATCTTTCCTTCATTGCCTCCTGGCATCATGTCCCTGCGATACAGAAAATATTGCATCTCTCTATAGAGAACTGCAAGTTGCTCTGCCCTTTGGCAAGAAGAGAGGAAGCAGCGGGCAGCTAAAAGGAAGGAATATCTTACAATATGCTGGTTCTACACAAGAATTCAAAACATGCTAATAAACATTTGACATCTTGCAGTACTCATGAAGCAAAAAATGGAGTTAACAGGTTTGCAGACTTCGTTTTCAGGATGTCATTAAATCAGAAAGGTTTTCTTCTATTCTTCAAATGGTTTTTATTTCCCCAAGCAAAGAGATTGAATTCATGCAATTACATTTGATGCATTTTCCCCTGAAGAGCTAGGATACAATTACAGTTACCAGTGGAGATACCCTGTTATTTTGATTCTGAGCATGGGGAAATCTATGAAACTCCTAGATACTACTGCTTTGTTGCATCTACTGAATGGTGCTTTTTAATTGGGATTAGTGTACTTCTATTCTTGTACATAACTGGAGAGAAAAGAAAGACATTCAAAAGCTGGGTGTTCAGCAAAAGCTCCTTCAAAATTTTACACTAGAATTCTCTAAGACACTAACGGGATGGTGATTGCAGCAATATTTGTAGGCAAGGGGTTATTTATTTTCTCTAGAAACATTGGTCAAATCACTGATGAACTTTCTTCTGGAATAAAGTTGATATTGAATTTAAAAGAATTTGGCTTTTTTTTTTACTTATTTTTACCAATCTTATCTTTCACAAATGCCAACTTAATGGCTAAAGGAAATCAAAATATGAATTCAAGGCACAGGTTCTCCCTCATTTCAAATGTCTAACACCTAAACTTTGGAAGATTAGTTCTCTTTTTAGATATAGATCACTAGTATCTTCAGTTTTCTTGTCTATTTTTATGAGGATGCCCCAATTGTCTTCCTTTTGTCTCTGCCTGTGTGTCAGAAGCAGTGGGAAAAGATTATAATTAAATTTATTTTCTTGATTCTCCATATCATGCTATGTAAGCACATTAGGGCTTTAAGAGCTTAGTGTCCAAGACTCTGAAATGAGTCTGGTATACACAAACACAACAGTGCCACAGTGAAGCTGAAATATTATGAGGAAAAATGACTGCACAAGTCACTGACTCACTCATTAACCAGATGCAGATGGATTCTCAGAGTCTCTAGGCATAGGACAAGAGAAAAGGGACTGAGCAGTGCTACCAGCCTTACGCCAAGTCTGAACTCACAGGTCCAACCCATCCACCATGAGACTTGGGAGCAAAATAAAAGGAAACTGATTTCTGCTCCTTCATTTCCCAGTCTGCTAACTTCATTAAACAGATGCAAGAGTCTAAAGCTTGCTTTTCTCCCTCCCCTTTCTGCCTCTTCCAGTGGACATTCAGACTCCCACAATTATGACTCCAGGAAAAGTGGATTTAAGACATAAACACCAAGTGACAATGCACATAATTCATGTTTACACTGTGGGAAACGATAAAGTTGTGTTCAAATACGTCTTTGTCCAAGAGAGCAGAGGGAGCTTTCCTCTTGTGTCTCCTTTCTAATGACACAAAGAAGCTAAGCAGGGGATGAGAAGCCTGTCATTTTCTTAAGGCTGGCTGCAGCTTCAAGTGAACGTGAAGATTGGGCATGCCTGATGTGTGAACACGACAGCGCAGGGATGAGCAGGCAGAGCACGTCTGGGTGAGATATTACATATTCACAAACACTCCCTGCTGATGTGCATTGCTGCAGTCCCTGTCTGCCTTCAGAAGAGGCTAGAGGGAGGCTGGAGACTTTGTAGCAGCTGCCAGTGTGGTTTTACCAGAATTGCATCCCTGCAGTGGGAGGCAGTTGGGGGCAAAATAGGCCTGCGGTGGAGAAAAAGTTTCTTTTCTCCTTCTCCATAAATCTGCATTGCTTAGTCTAGGCTAGCAGTAAAAGGAAGGATTTGAAGGAAAATATAATGCACCACCCAAGGGCTAAGCACAGCCGTCTGCAGCCAGCTATACCAGGAAAGTGCTGTCTCTTCCTGCACTAGGCTGCCCCTGGCAAGGTGTAGCTCTGTACCATCACAGGTTTGCAACATACACAGATTGTTCCCATGCATATATAATTCCTACCACTGAGAACTGAAAGAAGCTGATCACAGAGTTGAAAAGTTGCAACAATACATGTCCACAGAAGTATTTATAGCAGCAGGAAAAGGAGCAAGAAACAAGCAGAGAAATTCCACAACTTAATGTAGACAGGACACACTGTTAAATTCAGGTCTGGAGAGATCCACTGAGAGCAGATGGCTTGACAGAAGCTCATCAGCCTAATAAATCTTCTGTAGGGGATGACAGTATGGCCTGAAGCTTCTGTGTTTCTTCCCACTGGGCTAAAATTCTTCATAAGAAACTGTACTTATAAAAAAATCTAGGGTTTGTGGGCCTAAGAGGATGATATGCTGAGATTCTTTCTCCTCTAAACAAGCCTGCAAGCTGGCATTTGAAACCTCTTCTGTACATATGCACTGCTATTAGCTGTTAAATGCTTGGCAGGAAATGTTAGCATTGCTTCTCTTTGTTCCTAGCCTTTAGTGGAATAAGCATGATGAAATAGCTCTGCAGAAAAGACTGTTTTTTTAATTAAATAGAAATGGAAGAATCTACAAAGTGTAGCTCAATACAAGGTGAAAAAAAACCCAGCTCACTTAAAAAATAAATTAAAAAATCCAAACCTGTGATATTTGTATGTGTATTTCAGTGAGATCATCTTGAGAAATACAATTCACAGAATATTCACCAGTGAAGCAACATAACAAAAGACTGCCAAAAATGTTAAGTTTTAAGGTTATTGATTACCTCGTTTTGGCTATTATCTTAATTCCTATCCTTGGGAATTAATAGACTAGAAAACAATAGAAGAAAATAACCGCCCCTATTTGAAATAAATCAGTTTCTGTATGTTGTACTCCCAGGCAAAGTATCAGTACAGATGGTTTGAAAAAAAACATGACTTGATATTTATGACCAATCATTTTCATGGTTGCATTCATGCACTAAACCAGAAGTATACTTAAAACCGCCACAATGCACATAAAATTATGAATGCTCATTATTATGCATGTTCTAAATGAAGATGTTTGGAATTAACTCCATCATGAATCAAGTAAGCTGGAAATGTAATTCACCCACTTGATGACCATAAAAAAAATAGTCAATATTTGCCACTTCCAGCTTATGGAAATGCATCCCTGATTAAAATACTCTGATCACTTATTGGAAGACTGATGATCAGAAAGCACATGGAAATACAGTGGCTTGTTACAGTCAAATACCCAAACATAATACCCAAGACTTAAAACTAGAAATCAGTGATTCTGAACTTGGCAATATATTGTCAGAAGGAATTTAGCCTTTAAATAAATCTACTCTAGTTCAGGTAGTTGACATAACATTAAATGACATGTTCATTCCAAAACCAGACAACATAGAAAATTATCTGAAGTGATTCCATCATCTTTCTTAGAGACAGAGATTAATTATTAGGAGATCTTGACAAATAATTATTGTGACTAATGTGGTTTTCTTAAATGCTGGACTGTGTACACTCTGCCTACAAAATGACCACAGCATGTTCTATTACTTATTTGAAATTATTATTTATCTTCTACAGTGATATATTTTTTCTCAGCTTCTATTTTAATTAGAAATTTATATTTCATCTAAAAACCAGGAATAAAATATGCCAGATGATTTTTTCTTTGATTGAACGGTTTGTATTAGTAATCAGCAGATGCTGATTCCGAAACGTAATATAGCATTTGAAATCCATCTTATTATTTCATTAACTGCTTAAAATTTAATGCTGACAAAGGCATTTGAAAAGACAAGCTCAGGCTTTACATTTAAAGGACATAGGCAACAACACAGTTATTTTAGTGGAAGAGTCACAAACAGGCTGAATTGAATGGAAGGCTTTTGCCCTGTCTCATCCTGGCCAGAGGCTGTACTCTGACACAGCATCATGATCCTCCAGTCCCAATTTAAGCTTTGACTGTGATTCTTTATTTTGTTTTAGTTTTAATCATTTTCTCTTCTTTTCTTCTGTCTCCTTTCTTGGGAATATGACAGCAGGGGATTTAATTTATTACTCTTACTATATGTTCTATAGTTTTTTCTGTCAGTCACAGTTCAACAATAAACTATCTCTGAGCCTCTCTCTCACAGGCTCTGCAGGGTCCTGAACTGCCCATGGCCTGAAAACCTCAGGCACCATTGTAATGCGATTATTATTTAATGCGGTTATTATCACAGAGACCTTGGATATACCTGCTTCTCTTGCTTTCTTATACAGCCTCCCTCCAGTGCCATCCTGGATCCTGACCAAGTCTGTGTAAGGACAAGATTCCACAGAGCCTATTTTCTACATGACCTGAACTCCTGTGGAGAAACAATTAAAAAGAAAGAAAACCCAATCTTCATTCTTCCTCTCTCCCTCAGGTAGCTATGTAACCTTGCTGCCTTATTCGCACACTCAATAAAAGACATATTTAGAACTACTATACTTAACAGATCAGTTATTTGGAACAAGTCTAGCAGATAATAAGTTGCTGCTACTCTTACATGAGACACGAATGAACATACTTAATACCAAATTCATTTACAAATGTAAAGAAATATTTGCAGATTTTTATGTTATTTGGCTTATCAAGTTTTCACTCTCAATAAAAAGAAAAAAAGTCAAGTCAGATACCCTTTACAGGTATTCCATTGCAACACACAATGGTGGAAAATGGAAAGTGCAGGAAGTAGGACTGATTAAATTTCAAGTTTCATGCTTTTCATATGAAGCCTGAGGCTTTATCCGAAAGAAAGGAACAGAGCTCAGTAATTGTTCTGCAGCTTTAGGACATTAACCACCTTGCAATACTTAAATTAGGAATCTGAATACATATTCAGGCACCTAATTAATTGACTTGATTAATACATGGTCTTCTCTAGCTGCTGTTGACTTTCATGGGAATTATGGGAGATCAGTACCCTTAAAAATCAGGCCAATTTATCTAGGTCTCAGAGCATGCACCTGAGGAGCCTAATTTTGAGCATCTTCATCAGAAAATGGTTCAGAATTGAAAATAATCAACCTTCAAATTAACCATAGAATCTGTTCCCACTGAATGGGGCATATGAGTTAATAGAAATCTATTCTTGGTATATGTTAAATATTCAGTACCAGCATAACACCCAAAACTAACAGTCACAGTCTTTAGATTAGAGTGGAAAAGTATGATGAAAGTAATAAAATACACATATGCGGTTGTTTTCAGAGAATCTCCTGGCTTCCCAGGACCAAATGCAGATGCTGCAACTGCTCTGCAGCTGAGGAGCAAAGTGGTCTCAATCTTACTAACCTGCTGGGCCATGTCATAATGAAAGAGTACACTCAGCTTTTGGTGAAAGTAACCATAGTTTTCAAATGTTTGTTAGGAGGATCCAAATACACCTGTGTAACCCTTGCAATATTCAATACATTAATCCCAAATATGTAGATCACAAAGATTCACTTTATTTTCCCCTTAACTGGACATCTGCCCAGAGTTGTACTCAATTACAATATCACAAAAAAGATCCATCTTAAAGCTAAACTAGAATTAGGAATTTCTGAAAAATGTCTGCATGAGGACAACGCCTCACTGATTAGCAACAAACTAGAGCTTAGAGCTAAGCATATCAGAGGATAAAATAAGTGGCCCTAACCTGTATTCACACATTAAATTCAACAGAAAAACAGAGGCAGGATTCTTTCAGATTTGAAAGGATTTTAAAGCATTCATTTTGGCTCACCTCCTTTTTTGCTAGGTGTATCCAAATGTGACAATGCAGAAAATACTGAAGTACTTAAATCTCACAAAAAAAATGGGCCCTGATGTGAATTTCCAGATAAAATAAACCTGGGAAAAGCAGCAGAGTAAAGTGGCCTTTGCAGAAAGTAGACAGTGCACTGCATAGCATGATGTGTAGAGTGCTACTGCTTTGAAGAGAACAGCCCTGCTTTTCCATTCCTGCAGAGCTGAGCCTGAATCCAGAGCCAAATTAAAGGTTTGAACTTGGGGGTCCCTCAAAGGTGCTTTCTAATATATGAGTCTCAAAAATTGCAGCTGAAGGAAACCTTTGGAAATCCTCTTGTCTAGTATTTTGCTGTGCTACAGTACCCCTCTGACTCAGACAGCAACCCAGCCTAGCTGCAGTAGCTGCTTCTATAATTTTTTTCCTAGCTCCCTCCGCACCACTGCAGCAGACTTCTGCATTCCCCAGACCTCCCAGTATGAGTGGTAAAACAGAAGTCCATTCTAGCAGCACTGTTCTTCCAGCAGATTATTCTCCCTATGGGTGCCACTACATCTTTTTTTGAGTAGGAAATTCTGTGGTTTGCAAGGTTCAGGTCTTACACTCAGGCTTATAATTTATTGTTCTTTACACCACTGCTTGCCCACAACCCATTAAGAGGAACCCATTTATTTTAAGATCCCTACTTGGCTATTTTTCAGAAAATATCCTTGTGTGCAGAGTATCTCCGGGTGGCAGCTAGACGTGTGTAGGCCTGTGCCTACATGTGTTAGCTATTACTGCATCTCCTTTGCACCTGTATTTATGGGGTAACGCTACAAGTAATGACAACCTGTAAAATTGCAACCTGAGTTTAAAACTTTCCACTTGCAGGTAAATGAGGAAAGGGAAGATACCACCTAACAAAAGACATGCAGGTCTGACAGAAGGCAGTTTGCTTTGTTTTCAGACCAGGTACTTGTGTTATTTCATCTGATTTATTTAGTGGCTTGGTTGAACGTGTATATCTATGCTAATTGTTCTGATGAGCAACCTGCACAAACAATCGATTTCTAGGAACAAGTCAATTAATTTTAACTGTGTGCTTTTGTCCCCACCACACTCCTGGCAAAAGTTTAAATCACCTGTGGCAGTCTGAACAGTCAGGAGTGCCTCTGTCTCCCCCTAGGCATAGGAGACAGGAGCCCCAAGGAGGCACAAGGGAGCACGATTCATGTATCCTGTTCCTTTGCAGTTTACTCATGTATTGGAGAAGCCTGAATGTTGCAAGCCTACATGAGGATCATTTTAATCCCAGGAGTGCAAACTTTTACTGTTAAAACACACAATGGAAAATGTAGGTGCAAATATTAGATTCGGAACACTTTTGTCATATCCTACTGTAGTGTATATGTTTTCTGCAAACAGTCTTCTATGCTGTTTATGCTGTTTACAAAGGCATGTATATATTGCTTCTTTCCTTTATTTCATGACAATCTCATATTTTGTTATGGGCGCCCAAAGAAGAAAGATATTTATTTTTATTGTATATTGATTGACAGTTTGGTTTTAAAGTATTTTTGGAAATATAAAATATTAGATAAATGTATCAGTTTTCTTCCAAACATGGAAATAAAAAGCTAGAAGCAATAGAACAAAAAACTGTCCAGAATGTCTTCTCCAACTAATTCATATGATTTATCACAGATAAACACATTATTAATGTTCCTCATCTTTAAGCCTTGAAAGCTGTCTGTTAGCTTGTCTGGGAAACAAAATGAGACAGCTCTCCTGTCTTATATGCTGTAAAAAAGCCTTGACTAAGAAGTATAGCAACTAGAGTTCTTTCAGACAAGATGTCCCTTGTAGGCTTCATTCTAGGTGTCCATGAAATTGAGATCGGTTTTGATCACTAATAAGGAATGAATCCTGGGATCTCCTGTCTCATGCTGAGGATAAACAGTGTGACATAGGACTCAGATCCTTCTCTACTGCAGGGACGTAAGTATGTAATGGGAATGCAAAGCAGAGGTTAGGGAGGGCAAGTCACAGGTTACATAAGGTAAATCTATCTTGAAGAAATCATGGCGTGTCTATAGCTTGATTACTTTTTCAAAAGCTTAAAAATATGTCTCCACACAGGTGATTTACAAGCAGTGACTGACCTGACAGAGTGTACATCAGTCTGTTGTCTTATAATTAGTTTTTCTGAACCATTGTAGCGGAATTAGTTCCTATTGTAGGTGCTTTTCCTGATGAAAAGCCTCATGGGAGAGGTGCTCTGTGGGGAAGCCTAGCAGATGTTGAGATTAAAGGCATGTTCTCAGAGAAGCACCTACAAGCATGTCTGACACAGCGGAATGAGTCCTAATAATGTCTGTTGGATCTAATTTGTTCAACTCCAAAAAACAACTCAGGTCAACTCGCACTGGAAATGCACTTCAGAAATGAGAAGAAAAATCAAATACATGTCCTGGAGTGCTTTGTCTACTGATATGAGAAAATGAAAACACCAGGTTATCTCATATAGATTTTGAGGGATAAATTCTTGGCTAAGAGAAGGTCTGAACTACACTATTAGTGGTCTGGATGTAATCTGAAAGATGCATTAGCGAAGTACAACTGTCTGAGGATGGGAACAGGCAGCCATCAGTATTTGTCTTCTTATCTGGTGCAATAAATGCAATCAAAGAGAACTTCATAAACAAATACAGAAAAACATCATGACAGGCATAAGTAGAGGCCCTGTAGATCTTATGTCAGAAAAAAAAAATCCCAACAACTTCACCAAAAATTATAAGGACTCTATGTCTGGATGAGATAAAACCTTGGGTGATAATGGTGGCAAAAACTTAGGGATGCTTTTCAGAAAAATCTTGACTAGAGACAAACAAATCAAGCCAGTTTCGGAACAACTTGCTGAAATTATTTGATTTAATAGCTTGGGTATAATATTACACAGGCATAGAGTACTCTTTTACTTGAACTGGTATGTTAAACAACACTGGACCGCTCTTTTTGTTGCTATGCGGGTCTCTGATATCTGAATTACCTCTGCATCATGCTCCACATCTCTTTCAGATTATGGCTGTAACAGAGTGAATGATCTAAGGTCTTTACAGTAATAAAAGAATCTATATTCCCTGTCATTATTGTCTCATGAAGTATAACTCTGTATTATACTTATCAAAGCATAATACCTCCTGTGGAATATTTAGTCTTCTTCACAAGTTTTTTCTGCTATCCTTATGTTCAGACCAAGATTTGATGAGTTATGAGATTTATGGTGGACATTCAGGTCTACTCAGGTGTTACAAAAATCTATGTCCTCTTTCTAAGTGAGTCTGCTGATGCAAAAAGGAGATGGAAAAAGATACATCTTAGGACCAAATTTGACACAAGAATAGAGTGGTAGGAATGAAGGCAAGCAGCATCCTGGATTGTAGCAACAGCACAGCCAGGGACTGCAGCATGTGATTACCTCACCACTACCACCACCATCCTTTACTTGGCAGTCATCAGACTGCATCTAGAATAGTGCATATTGTTTGTGAATCCTTAATACAGAAAGGCACTCATAACCTGGAACACATGCAGCAGAGGGCCATCAAGACAATCTGGAGCTGCAGTCCTTGCCCTTTTAGGACAGACTGAATGTCCTGGACTTGTTCAGCATGAAGAAGAGCTGAACAAGTGGTGGAGCAGGTTGCCTAGAGACACTGTGCCACCCTGGAAGTTTTCAATATCCCAGTGAATAAACCTCTGATCAACTGGGTCCAAACTCATAACTTAACCTGCTTGGAGAAGAGTGTCGGACTACAGTCTTCCTGAGATACCTTCTGAACTGAGTAATACTGTGATCTTGTGACTGTGGCTGCACTCAGACTGATTGCAATTCTCTTGGATCGAGACAGAAATTAGCAGATAAAGCAATCCTTATGGCACAACCAAGATATAAGTAAGCAACATAAAGGGAACTTGGACTGTGATCTCCTTTGGAATCACAAAAACTACATTTTTTGTTCTTGTCAGCCACATATATATTCACTGTCAAATAATTCTTCTTCTCAAAGTTCAATTGAATCAATGAATGAATCATGAATTGCCCACTTTGTTCCACTTTGCTCTATTGAAAAATGTCTGTGCTGATTGCCTGCCAATGTATTTTGTTGTCCTAGCAGATGAACTGCTGTGAACATAATCTGATACTTGCATCAGTTCCATTACCAATTTCATAACTGTTTCTTATGGTGCAGAGGAGGACTCATCCCACCTGGTTTACATAAACTACAATCATTGTATTATCTGCCAGGTGGAGAATAAGGCATTCTATAAAAGAGCAGTTAGACCTCCATACAAGTGTTTGCATTGCACTGAATTCTACACCATTTCTGTGTGAGTGTGATTTGCATTTAATTCTGCCTATGTGGGCTCATCAAGTCCAGCAGAGATAGATTTGTCACTGTAGTTTTGTGGAGAAAAAACAGTTCCATTTGGCCTACTTCTATCAGATCACAGAGGAAAAAACATCCTACAGAACTGTTGGAAATGTATCTGAACTCTATTGCCTCACATACACAGCCTATCATCTAACCTTGCTGTCAGTGTGCAGACTCCAAAATGTGGAAAAGACCAAGTTGTGTGATGAACTGAGACAAATAGTGACTATTACTTAGGGCAGTGCCTGAGGTTGTGTGCTAAGGGAACTTAGGTCCATATAGAGTTAGATACCTCAGATTCCAAAACAGCTCTTTGTTTGTTAGTGTAAAAATTGTTTGCTCTGTTCTGACTTTTCATCTGAAAAGCATGAAGAATGGTGTGAAGTTCTGAATTTCACAATGAGTCAGGTGTCCATGCAGAGTTGCAGGACAAGCTTTGTTTCCTACAGACTATAATTACCTCATTGAATACACTGAAAGTACCTTAGTGTCAGGGACAGTTTAAGAATAATTTTATATTGGAAGTGGTTTTGATCTGATGGATATGAAAAAAACTCTAGGAGAATTACAATATACAAATATGTCATTTCTACTTTGAACTTTGACTGGCTGGGAGGTACCCACCAAGTCACTCTCTCACTCCCCCTCTTCAACAGGACAAGGGAGAGAAAGTAAAATTAAAAACTCATGGGTCAAGATAAAGGCAGTTTAATAAAGAAAAGCAAAGACCATGCATGGAAGCAAAGGAGAATTTTCTACCTCTGTCAGCAGATAATATTCAGTTACTTCCTGGGAAAGGCAGCCTCAGTATGTAGCTGTTGCTTTGGAAGAAAAATGACTTCATAATGAATCCTTCCCCCACATTCTTTGCCCTTCTCTCATCTTTTATTGCTTACCATAACATCACATGGTATAGAAACTTCAGTTTGGGTCAACTATCCTGGCTATGCCTCCTCCCAGACTCTCACCCAGTCCCAACCTACCACCCTTGGAAGGTGGGCACATGGGGGTAGATGGGACCTCAGTGCTGTGTGAACCTTTCTGCTCAGCTGTGCCTACAAAATGCTGTGTTACCAATACCTTTCTAGTTACCAATACAAAGCACAGTACTGGGAGACCTGCTATGGAGAAAGTTAACTCCATCCCAGACAGATCCAATAAATGTATGTATAAGAAAATTTCTATCCCTTAATCATTTTATGTTGAGGAAGAATATGTCCTATAACAGATAGAGGGAGGGGGAAAAGAGGGGACAGGAGAAGAGACATTTCCTTATGAGAGGCATTTGGCTACAACATTGTGAAGAATGAATCAAAAGTAGTTCCCACTCATTTGGCTTCCATCCAAGTGGCAAAAGTAAGTTGTTTAATTTTTGCATGAAGGTACGATCCAAAGGAGCAGTCACTGCAAAACTCTTGATGGTTTTCTTCCCTTCCCAAGGACTTGCGCTACTACTACATAGTCCTAGTACCCCCAGATAAGCTATTCTGAAAATGTTAGACATCCCACAGACTTCATAGAGTAGAATGTGCTTGGACTTGCTTCTTCCAACAGTGCTTAAACCAGATGGACATTTATCTCCCAAAATACGGACGTACATTCAGAGCACGTACATTCAGATCTCAGTGTAACATGAGAATTTCTGAAGGACAACATCATTCTTCTCAGGAACGGAACGAGGAAATTCAAGCAGTAATTCCTGTCATCAGAGAAGGGAGATTTCGAGGAACTAGCTTTCCTTTGCATTTTAGAGAGCCTACAATCCCAGCTAGTGCTGACTCAACAGTAACAGGTTGTGAAAAACTGGAAATGCAGCAGCTGCAATTGCTTGAGGAGAAGTCCTTTCCTACCCATGAATGATAAAAATTGAACCTCATATGCCAGTGGCAGTGCTGAATAAATTACTCAGTAAAGTGATTAGACTGTAAGTGAGCAAATTATAATGGGCAGGCAGTAACTGAAGTTGCTTCAATGCAAACTTTGTAATTAAACTTCTTTTCAAAATGGAGAGGTTCAAGTATTCTGAGTCTTTTTTTAATTGGGTAGTAAGAAAAACAATGCTGCCTTTTCTATTTTTGTTTCTGGCTGCTCCTAGCCAACCCCCTGCTTGGTAACTGCAATTGCACTATGCTTCCCTAGATATCACAAGAATTTTTGTCCTTAGTTTTCTTTTTCATTAGATAGTTTTCAGAGATGTTAACTTTCCAGACATGGAATATGAACTTGAGCAGTACTGCCCTTAAATCAGTTCATGCCTGTGCCAAAATATGGGCGTGCTTTGTTCTCGATAAGAACTAGCAGTGCACTTCTGCAATACAGAACAGATTGGGATGCAGAGGTAGTCACAACACATGCTAATAATGTGTGTGGACTCCTGGGACCACAGAGGATTCAGCTTTTTTCATAATGAAGGACCCAATGTGTCTTTTCACAGGAATATTGATGGAATTACTTGAGGTTGAAGTAAAAGCTCTTAGAAATGCTGAAGTCAAGGTGCTTGATACCAGCACTGGATAGTGATAATTTTTCTAGGATAATGTAGTACTAGCAGCAGTACCTAAATCTGTATTACCACAAAAAATCAGAACTTCATCTATCAGTATTTTTAATATGTTTCAAATATTAGTGCTTGTTATATATTGAGCATTATGGATTCTCTCCCTCAAATTTGTGTATGGAGATACTTTGTGAAGAAAGGAAAAGGCATTCCAGACTCCTTTTTTTTGACAGAGAGTTTGTGAAAAGGCCTGCCTCCAAATCTGTGAGAGGTAAAGAAGGCAGTTTCTTGGCACTGTCTTACTAGTCCTCCTTGGAGAGAAAGGTTCCACCAAAAAGCTTTGAACCTGCTACTATTTGAAGTGACATTCTTAACCTTGTAGAAATGTCAAAAAAAGAGATGTATGCATAGAAAACTATAGTGGTGCCAGAGTCAGATCTGTGTAGTTAAAGAAAAATAGATACTATATTGTATTGCACCCAGATTTGCTGGGGAACATGTAGATCTCTTAATTCTGTAGGTATGTCATTACTGGAAAGAGATAACTTACAATGCTGCCCTTTGCTGATATATTTATGAACTTTTTTGTCATGTGTCATAAGCCTGAGAGTTATCAGTGGTACACCACCAAATTTAAGAGTTGATTGCTTTCCAGCAAAGCCTAAGAAGTATCACACATTTTGAGACTTCATACAGAAACTTACAGTTTTTAGAGGAGAGAAAGGTGTCTGAAGGCCTGAATTGACACTTTTAACCATCAAGAGTCTACCAGTGTAGAAAAATGATTTTGTGTTTCATTAGTATTATCAGAATATTGTGGTTCCTGTCTCTGACACCTGACACCTTGAGAAGCCAGGAACACAGAGGAGACATGGAGTGATATCTCTTCAGACCCTCTCCAATGTCCAGCAGCTTCAATCCTGACACTTATCGGTTTTCTTCCATGAATTTAACAGTTTTTTGTCTTAAGTACAATATTGGAGTCTAGAGCAATCACCTGAAAACTCACCTACACATTCTGTGCAGAAGTACCCCACCTGGGCTGTTTTGAACTCACCACCTGCTACTTGACTTTGAGGCAGCAAATGAAGAATGACTATACTGGTTAGGACTCAAGTTTTTAGTTTCATAACCAAACACAGGCTGGATAACAAACTACCCATGTTTACAACAGCTGCTGAAATGTCTCAAAACTAGGCCTTTTTATAGAGTATCAGCCTGAAATGTATTTGTGTAAATAGAATGAACAGAGCAGTGCAATTTAAAGCTTTTTTCCTTACAAAAGAGGGCTGTGCATTTACATTGTGCATCAATGACTCAACACTCCTTAGAAATTGTTGCTCTTGTTGGCTTATATTAACTCCTTTGTCTGAGCTGAAGCAACCTCAAAGCCGATTAAATGTATATACCATAAATCAATGTTTTATTAAAGTCAGTCACAGTATTTGGTGATGTGTCCCAGCTGAGGGGACACATTTATTCCCAGAGAGCTGGGGGGGAAAGAAATGTACTTTGGAAAGGCACTTGTTAGGAAGTATTACTGATGGAGAATGGAAGAACTGGAAAATACGAGAACGCAGCTCAGGGAGTACATGAAGACCAACTGAGATTTCTGCTAGGGGATAGAGGAGGTGGAGCTGTAAAAATAGCACTGAAATCCAGAGGAAGCCAGGGTTCACTAGTTTTGTTTCTAATGAAGTTACTTCCTTACTACCAAGTATACTTTTTTGATTAGAAAGGAAGTATTTACAAATTACAAACAAAATATTTGTAAAAATTATTCAGCATGTGTTTTACAGAAGTGTAACCACCTCTCACTCAATTTACTAATAAATTTGATCTTACTGAAGCATTTTATATTATTTTCTCAGATTCTGAATGGAAAAGAAAACCTGTTTATGCACAAACACACTTCCCTTGCTATGAGGTAAGTTACCTCCATCAGTGGACAGTGTGTTTTTTATAGTGGAAACAAACTATAAATGTTTTAATTGGTTAAGAAAAGAAAGGGTGAAGCAGATGACTGGCCAAATTTAACACTCACTAATATTCCATAAATTCTTTTTCTGCCATAATATTTTCTGAGAATTTCCTGATTATTCAGTTGATCAGAAAAGCTGATTTTGAGGAAAGTATAAATTTCTTCCTATGTTTTGTTAGAATTTAATGATTACTTATTTTTTACAAGCTGTATTGCAAACTTGAACACTTCTGTCAGCTTTAGCACAGCCCTAAAATATGAAAAGAGAACAAGTCACTCTATAACACAGAAGAACTAAATTGAGTGGAGGCTGTACAACCAGTATCAGACATACTCCCACCAGAGTTGAGATTAATATCTGTACAATTTGAGATTGGCACTTTTCAACCTTTTTTTTTTACATTAAACAACAAAAACAACACAAAAAACCCCAAATACCATAAAAAATCCAAAACAAACACATACACACAAAACTTCACAGGAGAAACTCCCAAAAATCCAGAACCAGAGAAAAATTTTTGCCAGAGCAGAGATTCAACAGCAGAAAAATAATTGACAGGTTACCAGTGCAGTTCTTCTGGAAGTTGGGATTCTCTAGCGGGTGCCCCGGGATGCGGCACTGAAATCTGTGCTGCCAGAACTCAGGAAACCAAGGATTGCGGGTGTTGGTGTCCAGACGCAGCTTCAGGTAGTAGTCATCAAATGCCAAGACCTCAGGAGACTGCAGTTTGATAGTAATGCCTCCATTTGCTTCAGGTTCATAACCTTCAATGACTTCATCTCTGTCTGCCCAACCATCACTGAAAAGAGGCAAAAAACTTTTATTACACAAAGACAGCAAGCTTGTTTTGAAAAAGCAACCAGACAAAGGCAGGCCAGCAGCCTTGGAAGCAAGTGATTAAGGGGGAATCTAAAGATGTAAAATTCAGGCAGAGGAAGCAGAGTAATAGAGACTTGTAATGAGCAGTCTGACTGATTTCATGCAGATTCCTCATTAACTCATCTGGAATAATGAGGATTTATCCTTGTCCTTCTGGAAAGGTTATTGGGCATACAGCTTTTGCTGTGATGTCTGAAGAGATTCTGCCTGATTTCCACTGTCCTGTAAGGGGTGGAAACAGAAAGTTAATGTTGATAGAAAGGAAACCAAGCCAGGATCCTGGATGTTTTGCAGAATAGACAGCAGTGTGTGTGGATTTTACAGCAAGAAGAGCAATTCAAATCAAACATAAAGTGAGAAATGCATTATGGCGGAAGAGAAAGGAATAAGAATACTTGACCACACTAAAAAGAAAACCACATGCTATTCTCACACTGCATGGGATTTGCAATACCACACTTTCTTTGCCTCCTTTTTTAAAATTAACAAATACTGGCTTTCTATTTTATTTGTCTGTTTGTTCATATATGAGATACTTTTAAAAACCTGAAGATAAAACTCTTTCTTGACATTATTTCGTGGAAAGTCTGTTTTTGCAGGCTTGAACAAAGTCCATTGGGCTTAGCATCTGAGTTTTTGTCTGGTTCCTTTAGTCCTTTTTCTTCTTCTGTAGAAGTCCATTGATTTAGTGCCATTGTCAAGTTCTTATTATGGTCCCCTAAGAACAGGGCTATTACAGTCTAATTTAAGTGCAAATATAAGTCAGCCATTGCTTAATTTTAAAATGCTGGGCATGTCATGAGAGAAATAGATTATTCTGGCACCTCAGATCTCGTTCCATTCACTCACAATCAAATCAGTGGCACTGCTTCTGTGAAAAGCAGACAGATGAAGCACTTCCAGCAGCAAAGAGCTCAAGATGAAAAATGCAATTGACCACAAGAGAACTCTGATTCACCCAAAAGAGGATTGCATCCTGAATTTCAGATAGACTTAAAGAAGGTCTTTGTTAGAAGCCTTACACACAGCCTTGAGGAGAGCATTGTGGTGCAGACCATTACCAGCTGAGGGCATTTATGAGACACTCAACATAGATGTGCCTGGGACTCCACAATGAAAAATAGACAAGGTTTGAAGTAGCAAGCTCTGTCACAGTCCTAGTCAAGCAGGTGTAAAGGGACTGTGCCCTGGGTATGTGTTAGTCCTTGGTGCCCAGCCACCAGACTAAACAGCTGCACGGTTTAGCTGGCATTCACAATAACTGCTGCATCTATACTCTAGACACCTGGGGAAAAAAATTACACTTTTTCATGAAAATACAGGAAAACCCATGTACTGAATGTTTTCCACATGGAAACAGACCCAAGCCTCTATTATGGGAAGTTAGTTAAGGCGTGGGACATCTGGCAGTGCATTGAGTAATCAACAGATTCCTCTCAGCCTGGTCTCAGGGACTCACAAAGCTGTACTTTAAGATGGCACTACATGGCACCTTTGAGACAGGATTTCTTGTTTCCCCATTTGACAGGGCCTTGCAGTAGAACTGCCCAAAATTTCTGACCCCTCAAACCAATAACCGCTATCTTCATATAGCATGAGATACATGTTTCATTTCACATGTGGTACGAGAGCAAAGAGCAGGGGGAGATGCAGGGTGTAGGTCACAGGAGGGAGACACCAATGACAGAAGAGTGGCAGAGTACCTGAAAGTGACTCTTTCTGTCAGGCTGAACCTGGCTACTTCTGGCTGGGTCACTTCCCACAGTGAGCAATGCAGGTTACCTAGCTTCTTGTTACCAGTGTAGCCCAAATGATAACCACCTGGCATGGCCTGAGCCTGACAGCTACATTTGAATTGCCACAGGGATGCACAGAGTTCAAAAATCACATTTTGTCCATTCCTGCTTCCTGTCCCGCTAGACTGCCTTGAATTTTGAAGAGGGAAAAGAGCCACAGTCCAACCTCTCTGCATCCCTCCCACTCCTCACTTGTCTGTATTCTGAGTGCAAATAGTAAAATGTACTGTGCACCCTGACTGCTTCATGACAGACCATGGCCTAGATAACACTGATATGGATAACCCTGCAAAGGGAAAACCATGAGAATTAACTTTCTGGATTTCACATAATTCAAGCTGAAAATTGGCACCAGAGGGGAGAAAAAGACACAATATTTATTTTTTCTTATGTGGGGGAAAAATAAGCAAAAGATCACTCTAACAGCATGAGTAATTGAGTCCTAATTGCATGATTACTTCATTATTTGTCACAATGTTTTTGCCTTTCAAACTGTAGACTCAAGCAGAAACATAAGCAAGTCAAAAACATTAAGTAAACCAAGCCATTTTTTACAAGACCTCCTTGAAAGAAGGTAGTTTCTCTACTGTTTGGATTTCTACCAGCCAAACAATAGTTATTTATTCCCCTCCCCACCTCACACACACATACATACAATATGTTTGGCTTGGAAAATTTCCACATACACTCTGAAGGCAAAGCAGAGCAAATCTGCAAAGACAAGAGAAAGTGTATTTTGAATTCTCTGACAGCAATTTATTGAAAAATTCCCCTAAACTGGAACACAGATAGTTACCTAATGTTTCTTTGTCTTTTTCTGGCCCCAAATGTTTTTTTATTCTCTCTTCAACTTCCTTCAGTCTGTCTTATACGTTTTGTCTTCAGCTAAATATGAAGAAAAAGCACTGGAATCAGAGAAAAAAAAAGTTCATAAGTGTTGAAGCTCATATGGGAGCTTTGCTCTACTTTCACTAAAGTGAAGGAAGCAAAGATAAGTCTGGTCTCTTAGGGGATCTCTGCCATCCTGGCAGCTGCAGGCTGACTGAGCTGAAAGATGTGCTAAGGGGGGTGTGCAGCCCTACCAGCAGCTGTGGGAGGATTATTAGATACATAAGACTCTGTAATAATACAATCTTTCTGTATTCCTTTTTGCTGTTATATATATAGGTATATAAGATTGTCTAGAAACTGTGCATCCTTAGTGCCTTATGAATAAATGGGTTCAGAAGACAATGTTAAAAAACCTGACATTTCTAATGCTGGGCAACAGCATGATACTGAAGTCCAGATGACAATGTGCGTGTCAGTGACAGAATCACAAGACCAAACGCTGATTCAAAATAAATTTGAAATTTCATTTAAAAAAGGAAGCTCATACTATTCTTCTGTTGTCAGAATCAAGCACTTTCCACCTACTATTCTTTCATCCTGCTAAAGAGCAAGTAACACCCCACAGAGCTCTTGTTCCTAGCCCACCTTTCTGTGTGCCTTTAGTACAGATTTCAGGAGGTGGCCCAATATCCATTACCCAAACTGCCTTCCCTGATAAGCATCCATGTGTGTGACAATCTGGCCTTGAACCGTGCTGGGTATCTTGTGCAACAGTTGATCTGAAGCTCCATGAGGGGGTTTAAAGTGTGATGACAGAAACAGCGAGGGAGGGAAAAGCATGTGGGTGTCAAACTAGCAACAACTCTTTTTGCTCTTAGGAGAGAAAGAACTGCTTTTGTTATGGTTTTGTGGTGTTTATCACAGTCAAAACGGTCACTGATACTCTTCAAGCTGCTTTTAGTCCAAGTCCCAGTGTGGTGGCTGACATTTATGAAGTCAAAGCCAAATTTCAGTGACAAACAAAATTCAGGCAGGAAGGGGAAAAGCCTGGTTACCCAATCTAGAATCAGAAGTCCTATTTCCCATTATCACAGACTGTTTGAAGAAACAAAGCTATTTTTTTCTCAATCAGTTTACTATTCTGCTAGTATGTGACAATGATCATTGAATTGTTGTGTAAACCTTTTATTCTCCCTATATTTTCTAAACTGTAGTCACATATATTCCTGTGACTGAAACACTGGGGGAAATGGAATGGATTTCCAATTTCCTCTCATCTTCCAAACATGAACACTGTCAGCTGCTTTTCACAAGGGCTGATGAGACAACCAGCAATCAGCCTTTCTATTTTCATCTCCTCAGGGCTTAACTCTTAAGCTGTGCAGCAGCAGCTCTGCTGTCCTTCCCAGCACAGCACTCAGAGAGTTACTCCTCCAGATGCTTTTTCCAAACAGGCAAAGCCACAAAAGTAAACATGCTATTGTTTATGAGGACTGCTTGCCTGTGATTATTGTGGGTGGTAGCATCCTTTCACAGGTAAAGAAAATGAAACACATTTGTTAGTCATGGACACAGACTGCCAGTTTGACCCCTGCACCCTTAGAAAGTTTGATCTGAATGAGCAAAGCTGTAGAGGGCAATTGATTTAGACTCCTCTGACTGAAGAGCTGCAACTCCTTTTATATGAACTGAGGTGGTATTTTCTTAAGAAGTTTTCATTCATGATCAGATTTTTTTTTCTCCTGGGTTGGACAAGTCATGAAATAAAAGAAATTAAGAGCAAAAAGCCCTTTTTAAATAATAAATGAATTATTACTACAATAATCTTTCTGCCTACAGTAGATATATTCTTGTCATTATAAAACCAATTAAATCCATCATGTTAACATGACTTCCATCTCTTTTTCAATTATTTTTCTGCTCCCATGCAAGTGAATATTTTTATCCACTTTGAAAACAATACTACACGTAACTGTATCTATGTAAATTGGAAATACTAGTTTCAAATTTTCAACCTTCACAGGGATTCCCTGCTTTTATCCTATTCAAGCAGAGTAGCAGGGCACTAGGTGACCATAAATGTCACACAAAAGGATCAGAGTCTACATTCTTGCCTTCTCTCCCTTCCACAAAACCAACACCCCTGTCAGAATACCTCCCTCGTCACATCAATATACATTCCCACAGAGCCCACTGCTGAATGCTCTTTTACCATTGCTCTCAAGGCTGCCAGCTGGCCTGCTGTTATGTCAGATTTCTTATAGATTTAAATATGAGGACAGCACCACTCAGAGAATTCAACGTTTAATAAAGTGCCATGACATAGACAATTATTATATGTTGGATTATATATATATATATGTTAAAAAAAAAGGCTGGAGATTTTTACTTGAAGTCTGTTTTTTGCAAGACCATCTTTCTGAGTGGTAGTCACACACTGCTTTTTTAGAGGCTCAGACACTGCTTATATAGACACATTTCAAAACTCTACAAAACACTAAATAGTGATAAGTAGCATTTAAATAATTTGCTATTTTGTTCTGGTAAATGTCAGTGCTCTGGATTTTGAGAGCTTGTCAGAGTTGGAAGCCTGCAAATTTCCCTTTTTATAGAAGTCTTCTCTGACAGCACACCACTGGGAAATCCAGCACGGATTCTACTGTCTGCATGTAGGAGTTGTATGACTATGACGACCTCCTGCCTGCTTTTCTGGCAGAATGGACAGAAACTCAGAGCTTAGTGTAAGGCCAAACCAAAAAGTACCAGTGTGGCAGGTGAAATAATTTCATAGGAAAAAAAAATTAAATAAAAAAATCATTCTTGTCACCTGCTATGATCACAGGTGACACAATCAGGCCTGGAATTTTTCACACTGTAGCTGCTGGTCTGCCCTCTTCTGGGAGTAGACTTTTTAAAAAAATTCTTTATTTCACCAGCCTGATGTACTGGAAAGAAAAAAACACAATTAATTTATTGTGAAGGAGGATAGGCCTATTCTCTGGTAATAAGGAACACTACCAAAGATAGTCAGCATCATGTCTTAAACAGAAGATGCCATGTAAAGAAAATTGAGACTGTCTAATATTCACAAGCCAGCAACTAGCGAAGTGACTTTCCTCCTTAGGTTTATTCATTGTCAGTCAATCCAGCAGTCACCAATGTGTCAGCTAAAAGGTGCTGACCATTATTGCTAATGAGCAGTATTTCAAACATGAGAAACAAAAGGCCATTTTTGCACTTAGTCCTTCAGCAAATTCACCAGTACTACCTACTTGCATTGGAAGGTGGGAGAGCTTTCCCCTGTTGTCAGTCATGAATTTTTAAAAAACATAGTTTTACTTTTACATATGTGACAAGTCCTAGTAATATTAGGAGAATACTCCCATGGCTATAGATAAGCCTGTATCTCACTGCTGGCAAGACCTGGCTGAAAGTCTGTATACTGTCATGCTAAAACCTGAGGCCTGCTGAGAACTGACTCACTTTCTTAAAACCAGAAGAATCTAGTTCATTAAATCTTCTCAGCTGAAAGGAAAATAAAAGGGTGATAACACAGAATGGTATACATTGGAAGGGACCTTAAAGGTCATCTAGTTTCAAACCCCCTGAAAGGACAAGGACACCTTCCACTAGACCAGGTTGCTCAGAGCCCCATCCAGCCTGGCCTGGGACACTTCCAGGGTTGCAGCATCCCCAGGTTCTCTGGGAAATCTGTTCCAGTGTCTCACAACCCTCACAGTAAATAATTTCTTCCTAATATCTTATCTAAACCTACCCTTTCAGTTTAAGGACACTCCTCCTTGTCCTATTACTACATGCCCTTGTAAAAGGTTCCTCTGCATTCTCTTGAAGGCCCCTTTTAGGTACTGAAAGGTGCGATAGACCCTGAAGTCTTCACTTCTCCAGGTTTAACAATGCCAGCTCTCTCAGCCTGTCTTCATAGGAGAGGTGCTCTATCCCTCTAATCTTCTTGGTGGCCCTCTTCTGGACTTGCTCCAACAGGTCTAAGTCCTTCTTATGTTGAGGTACCCAGAGTTGGACACAGTACTCCAGGTGGGGTCTCACAAAAGCATAGATGTGTAAAATCATCTCCTTCAATACAGGCCTCAGTGTAAACCAGTAGTTTTGCTCCTGTACGCATAGATGGAGGGAAGCAGGAATCATCACTCCCAAGCTCCTTTCCTTTTGCAGCAGGCATCACAAGGTACCTGTCTCCTTTTCCCACAAACTGTGTTGGGCTCAAATGTACCTTGAATTCCAGCGTCTAGATTTCTCCAGTTTGCTAACCTCAATAGGTCAGTCCTGACTAAAATCAGCTGAAAGCATCATGGAAATATCAGTTCTGCACATTGGAAGCATGAGGAGAAAACCACTGAAGCTCTTTTTGGGAGGGCAAAGTAAGGGGAAAGAGCAAACTGCTGCCTTGACAATCTCACACACACACAAGAGAAAGTACAAAAGGAGCATCTGGTGCCAGACTGTGAAGTTACTGATTTTAGACTCACAGCTCACACAGCACTACTATACTAATGTGGGTTGTAAACCCCCACTGGACTATAGATTGGAGAGCACGTCAAACCTGGTCAGGGCTTGGGGTGGATGTCTCTAGACAGGACCAGTGTAACTGAGGAAGAACTGCTGTGATTTATCAGCTAACCTTGTTCTCTTTGAGACAGCTATATGTGCCCATTATGGTTTCAACTCTAATGTCCTGCAGGAGGCACTGTTTTATGAGAGAAATTGAAAGACAAAGTGTGAAAATAATTCCAAAGGCCACTTCCTGCAAGTGATTTGTCACATTTCTTAGTAAAATTTCTGTTCTTCTCAGGTTCTGCTCCATGACATTGCATACACAATTTTTCACTTCCCATCCATAACTATTGAAAGCTCACAGTCAATTCTTATATTTTACAAAAATAAAAACTATTTGTAAGAGCTTGCAACGTTTATTTACTGAATCAGTGATTTTTTTTTGAATGAATGACAATCTGTAAAGAACCTAAAGTTGATAAATGAGAGCTCATTGTTTCAGGTTATTATGATTCACTTCTGTGTGAATGTTCAAAGTTTCTGCACTGTTCATTTAAAAAATGTAGATTATAACCTTGTGGACCATGATGGATTGTATTTTGCAAATACATATTTACAAAGGTTTTAATTATCATATGTTGTGCATATATTTGCATACAATTTACATAATGCAATTTAAATGCTTATCATGCAGGCAATATCATGGGGAGTGTTTACTGTGAAGATTCTTGATATATTTGGCAGGGGCAGCTTTTTGCAAATGTAGTTGATGTTTTGATGCAGGAAAGGTTTTACCATTCTCAAGGGTGCACAGTGGTGCATATCTTGGAAAGTCAGCAACCATACATATCTTCTCTAAGACAATAGCTGATTTTTCAAAAGGCGTGCACATGCTTTCACCCCAGACTGACAAGTGGATTGAATCCTTACTCTGCATATTTGAAATTCATAACAAAAGGCATCATGAAAGTGCAATATCTTGGGATATGTGAAATCAAAGTACATGTGTAAAGAAGAGAACCCAATTTTAGACATACATACACAAATAGGAAACTTTAGTCTTAGCATTATGCCTTGTCTAAGGTGTTCCTTGGCTTCAACATGTGCAGCCAAATCCAAGGGGTTTAACATCTTGTTAATATACCCAAATCTGAAAACAGTTTTTGTTTTTCTTCTCTGTACGAGTTCCTGGAGATATTTTTTCCCCCTTGCTGTGGCTTTGCTTTGAATTATGTGCAAGAAGAGTCCACTGAATATGGATAGTAAGAGGTTATTCTTGCCGTTAAGAGCCTGACAGTAATCTCTTTTCAGAAAGGATAATCAGGAAGAACTATTCCTGTTAAGACTTCCATCTTGTCCTAATGTTAGAGAACGAGGTCTTTTCTGTGGAACTATGCAAAGTCATGAAGGGGAATAGAACGCTTCCTTCTTCTGCTTCAGCCAGCTACAACCTACTTAATTATTGGTGCCAGATCTGGAGGACTGGAAAGAGAGATAACATATGGAGGGGAAACAGGTTCGAAATCCTTGGAAAGGCACATGCATACATATAGAAAAGAGAACAGGTAAATACACATCCCTTTCTGCTCCATGCCACTGCAGTAGATCTTGCTGGATGCTTGGCTATGAATTGTTGCACTTCCTACAAGATTAATTCATAGATGTCTTCCCTATCCACAAGCAGAAAAAGGGGAAGCATACTTCCTTTCTTCCCTCCTTGCTTTGTTTGTTGAGGTCCTGCTGAGGAACAGGAAAATAGAAGACCATCTTAGAATTTCATTTCCATTTCCACACAAAGTGTGCTGGACTCAAAATACCATGAACTGCAGCCTTTAGAGTTCTCCAAGATCTTTGCTTACTTTCATAGGATAATCCAGAATTTCCATTCAGGTTTGTATTCTTAGGTGATTTCCTCAAACCATCCCTTTCTGTAACCTTCTCATATTACAAGGGTTAAGAGAAATAAATACACAGTGTTTTAGGCCTTTCTTCAACATAAATTTCAAATATGAAGATCTAAAGAGGACATCCTATGTCTTCCATTAGGTTGTCATTACTGGTTTGCATATAAACTATTTTCANCCTGCAGCTCAGGTACCCCCAGCTCTTGCTGGTACCCAGTTCCCATTACCAGTCTCATCTTCCTTCAAGCAGGACTTGAGGTTCCCGAGATCCAGTCCGGGAGAACAAGGGAAGGGGAAACATCTCTTCCTCCCACCTCAGGAGAGCAAGAGAGGGAAACCCCCCTTTTTGCAAGTAGAGCTCCTCTGAGCTCTTTCCCCCCCACCTTTTGGGGCGGGAACACTGAGCACCACACCAGGCTGGGCAGCAGTGTGTGTGTGAGAGAGAGAAAATATCAATAAAGTGTAGGAGAGCTGGAGAAAGCAGGCAAAAAGCTCTGTCTACATGGCAGCATGCTAATTTTGTAACTATACTCAATTATCATATTTAAAGGTCCCATCCAATCTAAGATATGTCTATGCCCAGAACTTCCCTTGGTTCCGCCTCATGGCACGCCTCTCTGAGAATTGAGTTGGAGGTCTTAAGACCCCTTTGCCTTATTGGAGCTTCTCCAAGGTTGCTGGGCTTTGCTTTCTAGTTTTGACTAACATGGTATCTAGTTGCCTTAGCTCTGGTACATGTTTTCTTAGCACAGTGTTCCAGCTATTATCTGACCCTTAAGACATATAACACAGGGTCAGAGGTTGTTAGCTATGCTATATGTGAGAAGTATACCTAGAAGTATAAAAATGTACAAATTCATGAAAACCCTACGGCAACATACCTGCACAAGGTTTCTGCAATGCTATTTGCCCTCATGCCTTGAGAATTAAACCTTTATGCTCATATTTATGTGGGAACTACTTATTGCTTTGATAGCTCTTCAATGAAGCCATGTCTGCAGAGGAACTCGTAGCTGCCAATTAGAGCCCACTATCCATGACATACCAAAGTGTACTAATATGTGCTTCAAAAAATCAGTTTGAATAAAATTAAGAGCAAAAGGTGAAATATCATTAAACCCATTATAAAATCACAAAACTCATGGAAGATACTAATCAAAGTTAACAAATATTAGAAGAATATTTCCCTAAAGAACTGTTTCTACCAAAATTATTTAAAATTTGTCCATATCTGCCATTCTCGCTTTTTCATTTTCTGTGAATAATTGAACATTCAGATTGCTATAAATGTTTATGAATAATATAATTTCCACTCAAATATTCACAAATTGTTCTTTTGTAAAATGATATTGATATGGTCAATATCAAATTCATACTCTGCTAGTGAGTCTCCTAAGCATCTAAACCTTTCCAGTGAGAAAATAAAATACTTTAAGGCTTTCATAGAAAAAATATAATCATTAGACTTCAGTAACCTACTAGCACAGCATATTGTGGCTGCAATAATGTGCAAACAGCTCATGAACCACTAGTAAACCAAGAAAACACTAAATAATTTGAATAATGAATTCACCTGAAAATTAAACAATTTTTTAATGAACAGTTATTGAACATTAAACTATATCTTGATTTTTTTTAAATAATCCACTTTGTTCAGGCAATTCTATTATACTTGACCTAAAGCAATGATTACAGAGTATTTAAAAAATTATTAATGCATTATTGATCTACTCTTTGGCAAATATTGATGTCTTAAAGTCATAAAGGTTTATTCATGTAGCTATACACATATGAAATAAGAAATTTAAGCATAATCATCTCCTTATCTAAATCAAACTTATTTCAACACCACCTGGTTAACCTCTATGCCTTAAGAGTCCCTGCAGTAGCTAGAAGAGCTGCAGTAGGACAGTAGTAAACTTTTAGGCATTTAAATGTCTTATTAAATTAAGTGTCCTTATTAAAACCAAATATGTCCAGAATATAACTGGAAATTTTCAGATATCTTGGTCATGGGAACCACTGAAATGCATCATCTTGTTTAAATGTACTTATTAAAGACTAAATCATTCAGGTTGTTCAAGTGTTTTTCCTTCCAGGTATCATGCTGACATCACTGACAAAGCTAGGATGGCAGATCCTCAGTGATATAAGTAAAAGGTGCACACAGGCCCCTGCTAGCATGCAGAATAATATTGCATCCCACACTAACCCCATTTTGTAGCATGTGGGGCATGAAATAGCCACAGAGAGATGCACACTTAAATAATGAGTTTGTGTGCAGAAATACCTGCCTACCTTCCTGAGTACCTAGGAATTAGAAAAAAAATCACCTACTGAATCTTTTTTTCTATTAAAAATTGATTAATATTGAGTATTTATCTAAGTGCTTGAGAGAAAAACATAAGCAAAGATTTTCTAAAAGTCATAGGTTTCATTGTAAGTTATGCTAATCAAAAGATTTTATGAAAATATTATAAAATTCACTAATTGGTTATAAACATTAATAAAAATTGTGAAAAGATGTACATTTAGAAAGAGTAGAGTGAATTGCTAAAATCTAGCTCACACTAGATTAATTGTTGTAAGTGCTTGAAACGTGCTTGAAACATGCTTAAAATTGAGGGAGTAAAATAGTTCCAAATACTTTTTATATGGTCAAACCAATCTAAAACTAAGTAAATATATGTTGAATAAACTACTAACATTTCCTTAGACTAAATAAGAATATAAAAATGCATCACAGTCACAACTGAGAAGGCCTCCATTCTTCAAAGTGTCTAACTTACCAAAACATCAAATTAATGAACAATATAATCAGATTAATTTCAAAACAGATTAAACGAATATTTATTCTTTGCTTATTCCGTACTGGACATTGAGAAGGCTTCTGTTTTTCTTCTAAATCCCAAGCTGTATTTGAATTGGAAGATTTCTTCCAGGCAATATGTATGGATATCTTTTCTGATATCAGACGTTTTCCTGATGGAAATTCATCTTAATGCCATCTTTCCCAAGAAATAATTCGGGCTTTGCTTCTGATGTAGACACTGTGCTTGTACCCTTTATGTATGCAGTCATGGAATAATTTGGGTTAGAAGAGATCCCTGGAGATCTCATTGCTCAGGAAGCTATATGGTCCATACAATTTCCCTTGAAGTAATTCAGCTCATTCCTGTCATTTTCTTAAGGTCATTAGAGAAAGTACGAGTCATGTAACTAGGGAAACAACAAATCTTCTGCTATAAATTAAGTCTTACACTTTTATTTAGGAAGGCAAAACTTCTTTTATATTTCATTAACCTATTGACCCCAGAAACAATCAAAGTGTTCCTAGGATCAGATTCTATTAATTAGTGATGATGATACAGCTTAGTAATAGAAAACTGAAGCAAGCTTTTTAAAAATAGAACCTGATTTTCGCCAGCTTTTGCACAAAGGCAAAAAGAAGAGAGTGAAAGAGTGTGTAAGTTGCCTTTCCTCCTACATGACACAGTGGCAGAGAACTCTATTTCCTTCTCCCTTCATGAATCCAGCCAGAGAAGAAGAATGTGTATGGACTAACAGAAAATACATACTTGTGAGTTGCCTCCTGCAGTATTGGGATATGCAAAAAAAAAATCTAAAAGGCATTATGCAGAAACTTTCCTTGAGTGAAAAATACTGCACTTATGGGCACAGGTAAAAGCCAAATAGCACCAACTAAAGCCAGCTACTCCCTGAGGGCTGGGGAGCTGGGATCTCAAGGGGAACACAGAGCAGGGCAGGACAGGGCCCTGCCATCCAGGGGTAGGTCCAACTGCACCCAGGCCAGGAGGGCCAGGGAGACCCAGGTGTCCTGGCCAGGCACAGCCAAGGCTTGAGGAAACGGCTCAGAGTCCATCGAAGAGCTGACTGATGCCACAGCAGAAGTATCCCTTCTCTTTTCAGATTTTGGAATGATTTTTTTTTTTTTTAGATCTCTATTTAATTAGAGGCAGGAAACACTGTTTTCTTACTGTTTCTGTCCCACAAATACAATTGCTATAGTTGCTATAGTACGAACATGCAGCATATGCAGGCAGAAGGGAGAATGACCCTCATGACAGCAAACTGGACCAATTGCCATTTCCTGATGACAAGAAAAAAAAGAAAATTTGAAAGCATGGAGAAGGTGACAAGTCCCCATTGTTGTTACTTCCTTTTACTCTATGGTTGAATGATATGAGAAATGTTAATAATTCATCTCAGAATAATTGCTCAAATAAATCTACTCTACCTCTACCAACAAACTGTGAAAGAAAATTTTTAAACCCATGTTTTTACATTAAACCCAGAGAAAAACAGTTATTTCTGAGAAAGCATTCAAACTAAGAAATCCTTTCTTATATTCATACATTGAGATACCAACAAAGCATACAGAATTCAAGGTAACGCACATGCACACACTTTTTTTAAAACAAAACAAAAAAACCCCAAAATCTAATAACAACAACAAAACACCTAAACAGAACAATGGGAAAAAATAAAGGAAAATGGCCTTTTCAATAAAAAATACTGTTGTAGGACAAGTGTAAGAACAGCAATCTGAAACTTTGATTGTTTTGATACAAGGACTGTTGCTCACAAAAAGTAAGAAAGCATGAAGGAAGAAATATTGATGGAGCAGACAGAGTCAGATAAAGAGCTCTATAGATTTTCTGTATTATATCCTGTGAGCTGTAAGTAAAGGAAGATTGCACAGTTGGTGGTACCTCAGGAGAAACCTGGGGTGTGATTAAAAGCCAAACATGCAGAAAGCTTTCAGCTGTTTGCTACTGTCCTAGAAAGGACAAATGTTTGAGTTTTCCAAGGTGCCTTTTATCTTCTACTGATGGCCACCTGTGCTTAGTCATCTACCTTCCTCTCTACTCCATTTCTGGTGCATTAAAACTTCTTATTTGCCACCCCACTGA
This sequence comes from Campylorhamphus procurvoides, assembly GCA_013396655.1. NCBI lineage: Eukaryota > Metazoa > Chordata > Aves > Passeriformes > Dendrocolaptidae > Campylorhamphus > Campylorhamphus procurvoides. The sequence continues at coordinate 900,363 of WBMV01000301.1, read as the reverse complement.
GAACTAAAGCATGGACAGGCTTAATGTGCCCAGGCAAACAGAGTGGACACATGGAACAGTCCTCTAGAAGGCTGAGCCTTGGAAGAGCAGCAGTCCTGCATGGAGCAAATATCTTATCCCTCATGATTTCCATGGGTTTAATTCTGAATCCTCTAACTGTGATCTGGTAACACTCACATATCTGAGGGATGCAAAAGGGAATAAATGAGATTGCTGTCAGGATTAGTAAATATTGGTCAGTTAGAGAGATGAAGGAATATGAGGATAGTACCAAGGTCACTGTCATCACAGTCCTTTTCAGGAAGTCCGTGGTGGGCAGAGCACGCAACAGTTGGGAAAGAATGCAGATGTGAAGGTGTTTTGACAGTCTTTAAGAAGTATAAATACACATATATAAAGCCATTGTCAATACAATAATTTTCTGACTGACATTATAACTAATAGAGAAGGGAGAGAAAGAAGGAAAAGGAGTAAATTCCTACAGAACCGTCAATGCTATTTAAAATAGAAATAGTTTATAAGCTATTTCCTATTTCCAGTTATAAGAAAGGATAGATATTTAATGTAATGCTCCATTTGACATTTTATGAAACAATGCTAATGGAAAAAATGGAAGAAAAACATTTTTTGATACAGTATCTTTATGAAATATCACATTATGCATTCACTTAAAATGGAGTAAAAAATGTAGGTCTTTGTCAAATTAACCATTTCTTAAAATAAAAAAAATTTACTAATTATTTAGAAAGGGTCATATATTTTAAAAATTTATTCAGTAAACTTCCCTCTGCAGTTGTTATTGGGGGAAGAAGGAGGAGGTGGGAGAGCTGTGTGGATATGAAACCTATGTAGCATATATGTAGCAACAACAGATTATAAGTCAAAAGGGAATTTGCATGCATGAGACTGAACTCTATTTGCCAATCAGTTTTCACCTTGTGACACCTGCCCTCTAAGTTTTCTGTGTTGTGATACAGGGTCACACACTCTGTCCTGGACAGTGACCCCCACTATGGCCAAACAATCCCTTATCACTCCACCCTTTCTCTCATCTGCTTATCTGTTATATCCCCAGTTATTCTTCCTTTCTGCACTGCATGACCTTCACCGTTTCACACTGTCTAGCTAATGGGACTTCATTCATAGAAGCCTCTAGATATTAATTGACTTAAATGACAGGGAAACACAGAACTTCTTGGCCTCTATGTTTTGCATGCACAGCCAGTGCATGCACACCTAAAACTGTATTTTAATCCCTATTGAAATACAGTAGTAGGATGCTGCATCATTTAAAAAGAATTAACCATGACAGGCTGTCATTCTTTTAATAGGAACGACATAGTTTTGGCAGAGGAAGAACAGAACTAACCCTGAAAGACTGACCCAGTACAAAGAAAGAAATCACTACAATGTTATTTATTTCCTTTGGTGCACTAGGATCGGTTTTAACTGTGCTACAAGGCATATGAACACCAATAAAATATAAATGCATGCTTGTGTCCTGAAGAGTAATTTTCAAAAATCTGTTTAACAAAATTAGAACTTGATCCAGTATTGGTCAAGAAGAAACTTGAACTGTCTAAAATATAAGTGGTAGAACATCATAACACTTTTACTGTGAACTCAGTAATGACCCAGGAACTATATTTTTGCACAGAGAATAGAAGGAAAACAGAAACTATGTTTTGATGATAGGAGTAAAATATCACTTCCAAAAAAGACATCCTTCTGTCATATTCTAATCCTATATATGTAATGTATGCATGCCATATAATTTTCCAGACAAGAAAACAGGAAGGTAAGAAAGGGGGTTATTTTGGTGAAAAAAAAGTAGTGCAATTAGCAGACAATGAAAGTAATAGTTACTAACTCAGTTTTTAACTAACTTGGTGGGGAAATCTCTGCCTTGGGTCTCAAAATGCATGGGCATCAATGAGTCCCAGTTAAGGATTTTGTTGTGTAATATCCAAAGAGAGCAGAGGAGTGCCTTTTTAATGTGCCTGTCTACACTGTCGAGAAATAGGAAGGATTATTTTTCAGGGCAGGTTTGACACAGAAGTGTGTGATGGGAATTGGTTTAATAAGAAAACCTTTCAAAATAGTATATTCAGGAAATCCTTAGAGAAGTGCGTACAAGTATTCATTTGATAGCCTTCTCTGTAAATATATTTTTGTCTTTTAAAAGAAAATGAAAATAAGTCATGAAGCTCAATAGGGATAGACTTGATTTCCTCTTTTTCTTTTTTTTTTTTTTAATCAAATCCCAAGGTCTAATTAACCAGGCCTGGAGATTTTGTTGTGATGAAACAGAAGCTCATTTAAAGCCAATGAGCCCGTTCAACAATAATGGAAATAGATTCTGCTTCTCCATTCTTCTCGCTGACACCATCTTTGCCACATACCATCTCATCACCATAAGCCAACTAACATTACCTCAGTGGTCATTAGCTGCTCTGCAAAGAACTTTTTATTTTCTTATTTATAGAAAGCGAAAACAAAATCAGGAAAAATTACTTCTTTACACTGCCTTAGAAACCAAGGTGAGGAGAACAGTCTATGCTACAACAGTAATTTCTCCTGCATTCCAGCTAATGCATGATACTCAAAAACATGATGCTTCATTCTCAGATGGGTTGCAATGTGGAAGTATTTATTGTTGGCTGTTCACATCATATTCAAGTAGATAGTTGTGGTGACTTTTACATTATCATTAAATCAAATATCTGATATAAAATTGTAGGATGTGTACAGATTAAGATATATTACAATACACAACACTTTCAGAGACTTCAGAATCTTCATGGTTTATGTATTTCATTCTTTGAAACAGTGAGAGCTAAACAATTGTTTATATTAAATGAATATGAAGATTCTTGTGTTGATGCATGCCTTCCAGAATTAGAATTGAACAAAATACAAAATAATTCATAAATCACAAAAACAGCTGCTCTACTTTCCCCTACCAAGGACAGAGAAACATGCTTAAGCTAAGTGCAGACACAACACTAGGGCTAGGAAGAACCAGCGTTTCATTCTCCAGTTTGCTGATTTTCCATAAAATCTATTCACAAAAAGTAGAAAATACTAATGCAAGATATGCCTGCTGCACAGTACTGCATAGTATATATTATGACAATATAAAGCCATTCAAAATCTTAACTTGGCTTCTTTATAGTACAAAGCCGCTTGAGTTCTTGGACTGATCCGATAGACTCATAACAGTTTTGTAGCCCAGAAAGACAGGACACCAGCTACTCCTTGGTGTCTTACTAAAACCTTAACTATTCAGCTTTTAAATGGCAACTCCTGTGGGGCATGAACCTTAAACAGCCATTGCTGTTCTGGCATTACAGAAAGAAAACAGTTTCCAACATCCCAAGAACGTCTAGGACAAAGAGTGAAAAAAAAAAAAAAGAGTAAAGAGCAAAATTATTTATTTACCCAAGTTGAAAAGAAAAAAAATATTCTATTTTTCTTGGTTTGAAAAGAAGTCTTTAGAACCAAAAGTGTATCTGAGATCTTGTATCTAAAATAAGATGGAGGAAAGTAAAAGCAGATGGAAATACTATCAGTGATTGGTTTTACACTACAAAACACTGGGACCTGCTCAATGTTGCTTGATGGAATGTTTATTCTGAAAAATTGTTTCTAATTTTGAACTTCACATTTACATAGAAAAAGACTCGGAATTTTCATCCCTCCACTTCACATGGACTTGTCAGAATCTTATAGTCCCCTTAACAATCTCCCTCTGAATATTTTTATATTGTAATTTCTTTACATGCAAGAACACATATTTGAATCTTTCTTTTTGCTGCCTCTTTATATCCTGGACATTACTTCTGTCTGTTCATTTCTACATTTGATTTCTTTCTCTTATATCAGCAGATATATTTGGACTGTCCTTCAATACTTTTTATATGCCTATGTAAATTTTTCCTCTTTTTCTTGAAGACAATCTTCATTTGTCTTGAGAAAGATTTAAACAGCAGCTAGTTTAGTAATTTTAAACTTATTATTTTCTCTCTTAATTAATGAGTTTACTTCCTTCCAGCTATTTATTTTTTCTCATAGTAATTGTACAAGCCTTTTCAACTTTTCTTAACAAACCTGCTATCTCCTTCTATATATGTTGCAATTTCTTTTCTTCATACATTGTTCTGCAGTGGCTTACTGTCATATCCTTCCACTTGGCAAAAACCAAAAATGCTCAAATAGCCAGGCTGAACAAATAATATTCTTCATTATGCACAGCACCTTATTGATATGCATTTCTTATATACATATTTTTTCTTGTAATTTATACTGCAAGTTCCTAGGAGAAAAAAAGGACCTCTCTTTGGGATTTCAGTATTTAATTTGAAATAATGCAAATCAGCAGCAGTGCTTCTAATACATATTTGATTTAATCTTCAGGCACATGTATATTACTTGAGGAGTATGAACCTTTACTTAACTAAAATGTTGAAAATTGGTCACCTATTTACTGTAGTAATTTCTTTCCTAACTGACTCAATGTTCCCCCACCATACAGAGAACTCACTGCTTAGCTTTGCTCTGTTCCTGTTAGTTTGCCCAGTACCTGTCTTGGACTTGGCAGGAAAAGTCACCAAGCCTCACTGACTGCCAGCACACACACTGTCCTGCCTCCCCTGTGGATTTGCTCTTGCATGGGAGATGGAAAGAGGAACTAAAGGACATTACTTCTGGCAGCACATCTGCAAAACACAACATGCCACAGCCAAAGCTGCAGACCTTAGCCCTGCTCAGTTCTTATCTCTGACAACTCAAAACATACTTTAACCTCTCACCATGTATGCAAAAAGATCTGGGTTCTTGGGGAAAGAGCTAGGAGAAGATGAAAAACGTTTGAACTTTGCTATCTGAGCACTTCAGCATACATGGTTGAAAAAATACTGCATAGGGGAACTGAGAGATCACTATCTTCAATTTCTGGGTTTTATGAATCCAGCTCTTTGATGGTGTTAATGGCCTTGAAAAATGATTCTGAATATTTCTGCTTCAGAACTTTAGTCACAGAGATGAAAAAATCCCAACGGGATAGTACTGTGCTCAGAAAGAAGCCCAGACCCCCTCACTCACAATCCTTCTGTCTTTCCTGAGAGAGATAGAAAGCGAGCTGTGGGGTTTTGTGTGGTTGTCACTCTACCTGGCTGTTTTGTATCACTTAGTGAAACTCAGAGATTAAGAGAAACAGAGAGAAGGTCAGTAGGCAGTGGCAAGGGAGTCAGTCATGGGCATAGTGATTACTCAAAAAAAAGTCCTTTCCTGTTTACTTTATCTCTAGCTAAGTGTTTGTGCCCTTGTGCATACCTGGATGTGAACAACAGTCCCTTTAGAAATAAGAAAAACCCTGAGTACATCTGGTGCTTCTGGTTTCTGTTGTGAGGCTTGCAAGGCATGCCAAGGCAAGCAGCCGCCATGTGTGGTAGGCACTGAAATGTTGTTAGGACACGCAAGCACAGGGCACTGGTTACACTGGCGTCCTAAGGCTGACCAGTGGCATCTCCAGCTCTTGATGAGGTTGGCTGCTACACAGATGTGTGTGTAGCAGGAGGTCATATCAGTAAAAGTCCAATATACAATAGGTCTGGTCTACAGTGTTTTGTCAGTGTGTTTTTAGGAACATGTGCTTTACCTGCTGTGGCTTTTGTCTGGGTTGCTCTTGTGTGATTCCAAGGCTTCCCTGTTGCGTATTCAGTACTGTTGCTTTCCAAATTTGCACTTGCTCCCAAAGGTCTGGCTAAGTAACCTTGAAGATGCTTGTAGGGACTTCATAATCAGACAGCATTTGGGGCACTCCAAACAACTGAATTAGAAATCAAAATACACAGTGGAAAATACAGTAGAACTGAGAGCTTATATTGGGAACCTAAAGTAAGAGATTTCAACTGAAATGAAAAAATTAAAAACATTTAATCGAAATAAGTAGGAGCAAATATTTTGGCCCAGACTCAAAACATTTTGCTGCCAGCAGGAGATGCAGAGGCTGTATGCTGTCAAAGAGCCCAGAATGGGTAACATAGGACCAACTGTCCTTAATCATATATGTGCATTGGTCATAGATCCTGTTCATTTACAAATCTCTAAGCCAGAGACAGAAACAGAAAGTCTAAGACAATCTCAACCATTTAGTTAGTAAGAGAGATTAGAAATGGCCTCTGAATATGTACCCCTAACATTGAAAGAAAATCTGCCATATTGCTTGTGTTTAGATCCAAGAGAACTAAATAGATTGCGGAAAAAAGCCAGAAGGGACACAACTATCTTTTACTAATTTAAATGTATATCTGCCTTGCCTTTACTAATCTCCCCAGATAAGAGGAATTCAAGGCAAGCCATTTTCAATGCACTAGGCAGGAGGTAGTAGTCTAAGAGGCTTCCTTTGGCTTAAATATACTCCTGAGAATTTTCACGAAGTGCTAAATATTTCTTGAAGGAACTGAATCTATTGAAATGTATACAGATGATATTCTGGCTTTTGAGAAAGCAGCAGAACATCACAAAATACTAAGTGCATTTTGACAGTACTATGAAATAGGACCCAAATTATTCAACAAATGTAAAGCTTCAGGCTCCAGAAAAGGTTTGAAAGCAGGGCTAAAGAAGGCAGTGAATTCCAAGCTATTCCAGACTTCAAAGATGAAAAGACAAATGAGTCTGCATAGATGGTAAAATTCATGCCAAGCTTGACAGTCTTTATTAGTAGCTGTCAAGCACTTAGAAGGAAGAGCACACAGTCGTATTCAAGCTTGGACAAAGACTTTCAAACCTTACAGGGTTAATAAAGTTCCTTTTCTCAAGTATTTTGATACCAGCACCAAGACCTACGCATTTTCAGATGCTTTGAAGAATTGCTGAAGGATGGAATGTTTACCAAACAGACTGAATACAGGGCATTTGTCCCTGTGCATTACCTGAGAGGAAGATGGCAAGTGAAAGAAGTTTTACATGTTCACTTATGAAAAATTGACAATAGCAAGAACTCATTACATAAAATTTGTGCTCACAGCAAAGGTGGTGCTTGTTACATATAACTGTGAAATAAGGCAGGAGTTTGTCAATTCTAATTTGAAAATGCAGCATACACTAGGAAACACACTGATAGATACATTCACAAGATGAATTCTCAAAAAGAAAAATGTATTATTGCACATGGAATTAGTAACAAAAAGTCTGTCTCAGAAAATATATTGTTGGATTATTATTTGTATTACTATAAGGCTATATGGAGAAATTTGTTTCATTTTTTTTATGGGAAGAATTAAATCTGCATTTGCCAGATATGTTCTAGAAATTCTGGTCTACCACCTGATAGGCAGAGCTGGATTATGGATTTCAACATGTAACCTGTCAAGTTCCAGACATCCTTAACTGAATGGTCTGGTGGAAAATGCCATTAAGACATGTTATTCACAAGAAACTGTAGAAGAGATGTATGCTTACTGCTGATGAATATGTGAGCATCAAAAGGACTTTGACTTGTGAAACTGTGTTTTGTTCATCCTATACAAACTTGGAAACATACTTTTATAGGAAGCTTGAAGCCGTTGCAATAGTTTTCTGATTTAAAAAACATAAGGGAGGAGAGGAGAGGAGAGGAAGAAATGACTTTTCCCTGAAAGCAAACTGGAAGCAGTATTGGATTGCAGAATGGTGGAAAATGGGTTGAAGTATGAAGTGCTCTTAAAAGACCAACAAGAGCACTTAGAACACTATTAAAATAGTTTAACATTTTTTCTTATCACTCCTGTAAAAGAAAATTTAGGGTGAGATCAACTTCTCACCCTAAAAAGAAAAGAAAAGAAAAGAAAAGAAAAGAAAAGAAAAGAAAAGAAAAGAAAAGAAAAGAAAAGAAAAGAAAAGAAAAGAAAAGAAAAGAAAAGAAAAGAAACATGAGGAATTTATATACCGGCCCTTTGAGAATAAAATAACAAAGAACAAAGTGTATAACCTGAGAACATTAAATTGAAACCGTGAGTTCTGAGGAAGAAAGCATGTTAGAGCCAGAAGAGAGCAAATCTGAATCCACCTTTTTTATGCTCTTTTTATAGTGAAATTTAACAGGAAAGAGTAACTGATAATGAAGAGGTGGCAAAGACAAGTTCCATCACTTATCTGCTGGCTTTTAGTTGCCAGCTGCCAGCTGAGCCTGATTTGACCCAGTAGGTTCTTTTCTTCTCTAGGCCAGCACAAAGAGAAAGTGTAAACATTTACGTATGACTTGTCTTTGGGCTGAAGCAGATGAGCTCAGTTCAGGCAACATTGAAAATGGAAGAGATGGTTTAAGAACCTGTTTCTTGCTACTTCCCAGTGATGTCACTGCTTGCCTGCCAAGTAGTGTATTTATCTTTTGTCCTGTCGATGTGGCACATCCAAACAGCAACAGGGAAGATGCTTGCCACCATGGGCCAAGTATGCAATATAACCATATAATTTTGCATACAGTTATATCTGCAGTGACACTTGAACCTTGGTTGTGTAGATGTCTTATCCACAACAGGTAGAATAATTACCACCATATCAGCAATCTCCCCCACACCTGTGTACAACAAAGCTTCATTGAGTACATCAATCAAACTTCATGGAGGTGACATAATTGACAGGGGTTAGGTAGCTGTGCAAGTGTGAATCTGCTTGGAGTCAAACAACTCTGCAGCAATTATACTTCAGTTCTCATTCAAAAATGCTGGGAGGTGAAAGACTCCCGTGATCTGTGTAACCATTTTAGCTCCATAACCAACATTGTAAGCTGATTTCTCACCTTGCTGGGACTAGGATCAATGAGAAGCAGCTGAAATTAATAGAGTTATAGAGCCATGTAGTAGAAGAAATTGTATCAGGGCTTATATCTATGTACAAAATTGGATTTTTTTTTTTAACTTTAGAGTTTCCAGAGCTCCCTGACATGAAGATGAAACCATACACCAGGATGGTATTATTTCCTAACATTCAGCTGCACTCAGCATTAACCTGCTGTCTAGTCTGTTTCTGCTCAGGGCAGTCCAGAGCCAAGAGGTAGCACAGTGCAGGAAGTTGGTATTCAGAGACACCAAACAGACACAGGGTCAGATTACTATGGCTACTGCTAGTCTGCTCTTTGAGCCAATCATGCAACTCCTTTCTTTCCCATAAGCATGAAATTTCCTTTCTGGAGAATATAAGCTTGGGTTACCTAGGGGATACTGCACTGATGCAAATAGGTGTAGAAGAGCAGAGATACAATGCTATTATCTTGAAAAACGTCTATCCCCATCCTGAAGAACTACAGCAGTTCTTGAAATAGGAAAGATTAAAAAGGAGAATGGTAAAACCAGCAACACCTCAGAATATGGAAGAGTGTGTTATCTTACAATACCAAGAGAAGAATCCACGTCAGTGTTACGTGTGCCACCATGAAAAATAGCAAGTAGACACACAAAAAGGGGGAGAGTGGAAGAAAGGTTTACTGGGAAGTGTCAGGATGATTAAATGTCAAAAAACCACCCAGTCTTCATAAAAGATCAGTGATAAAATAACCATCCCATACAGGTTGAAAATAGCAGAATACCCTTACAGGAATAAGTGTCCCATTTTTCTGAATGTGACCTGTAGGATGAATTACTAAAATCTTAGCATAGTTAACTGAATATCAGAAAGACAGCATGTAGCTATAAGTGAGTATGTATGGGACTAAAAAGCTTAAAATATACAACTGACGAGACTCACAGGATAAGCCATAATACATTAAAAAGCTTTAGATGTGAAAGGACACTTCTAAATGTGTGATGTGAAAGTAACAGGTAAAATATCTATAAAGTGGTGTTATATTTAGAGGTAGGTGACATATATAGCAAATTAAGAGAAAGTAAATCTCTTCTAGAATTTTTGTTCTTTAATGAACTAAATTCAAAGACTATTTGTGACACTTAAAAAGATCTGGTAAAGGTTGTAGCAGCATGTGAAAGCAAACAACAACAAAACAAAACAAATAAAATCAACCAAAAACTGCAACAAAAACCACAAAACAAACCAAACAAAACACAAAAAAAACCAAACAAAAAACCCCCAACAAAACAAGTCTGGTTGTGGATTAAAACTAAACTCATTTAGTTTCCTGAATTCATGGTTTGAGCCATTCTATAGCTGTACTTCCAGATCTTTCATAGATGTGCACATTTCTTCTAATCCTAGCGAGCCAAGCGAATCAACCCCATTCTCTCCTTCAGCTGGATCTTCCAAAGCTTGTTTGTACATGAAAGAGCTTGCCTAATTCACTTCTGCTGCTTTTCAGAGGACAATGCTGACTTCACTATCTCAGAGGTGTTCTTGATCCTATTAGAAAACCAAAATTTTTTTTCCTGGAGGCTGGAAAAGACTAACCAAACTCCTAATTATTGTGTTAAAGAAGCAAAGCCTTGTGTTTTTAATCTAAGATTGACACAAATTATAAACAATCAATGACTAAATCTGGAATTAAGGAATTTAAGACACAGTTATGTTAGGGGGTTTTTAGCAGGAATTCTCGGGGATGGAAGATAAACCCTCTGTAAGGAGAAAAAAACACAATGTGCAAGAAACTACTGTGCCCTGCCCAGACCTAGGAAGCATTACATTAGGTTATGAAGTACTGCATATGTACTTAAATCTAGTCACTGAAATTTGAAATGGAATAGAAGGCATGCTTGAGAAGAAAAAAAATTCTGACAGAAACATTTAAACAGTCTGGAGTAAGTACTCAACGTGTGTGTGTGTGTGTGTGTGTGTGTTACCAGCTATGTATGTATAGCTAAAAGACTTTAAAACACAGAGCACCCACACAGGTTTTTCTAAGATGCTGGGGCACCATATGATTATTCATTTACTCATCTTTAAATGAAACTAAATTCCCAGAAAGCAAATTTGTGAGATCTTGCTAGAGACAGCTTTAGTGTTCCTTCTATTCCTTTCCTTCATTTATTCCTGGATACAATCTCACACTGGACCCATTTTCAAAAAGCTGTAGTAATCACTTTGCTGAATGATGCAGGGACTCACTAGGAGTTTCAAGACTGACACACCAAGGTCCAAGCAGGAAATAGCTGCTATACATGGAAGTTCACTAAAATCTCTGATAGTTACATGAAAAAAAAGAAATCAACAACCAAAAATCAACAAACCAACAACCCACCAAATCTGTGAGAGATAATAGTAGCAGAGTTTGAGGGTTCTGTTAAACAGCATTCCCATTGGATTTAAGCCTACTGAGATAATGCAAATATTATATATTATCAAAGTCTTATTGGAGGAAAAGGAACTTCTCAGAATCTATTCCTAGCTTTGATTGTAAATATACCAAAATGACTGCTCTATTCTGACATATTCAGGTTATAAACAGGATTGCAGAGACATGCAGATAATCAGTTAAACTTACTAACCACTTCCAACTTAAGAAGGACAAAGATGTGCAACAATTAGTTAAGCTGAAATACTTTACCAACTGCTACTCAAAAATCAATTGCAAATGCATCTTCTGGATGACCTTTCTAGAGAAAAACAACTCTCTATATCTGAGATGTTGACACAATACAGCTGAGAAAATTTTCTGAAAAAAAAAAAAACAAAAAAAAAAACCCAAACCAAAAACATCCACAGGTCTAAGGTGAGAAAAACCAGTCAGCTACTAGGAGCAAAACTATGGAAGGCCTCTTTCTAGTATTGTTAACCTTTTAGGGTTGATCTGAGCTTCATACCAAACTAAGGCAAAGATTTTAAAATGGTCTTAGTGTGTTAAGACCGTCAAGCATTGCTGAGGTTTTTCAGATATTGCCATTTTGTATAAACAGGGTTTTGTAAACAACATCATTCCAAAGATCAGATAAAGACAAAATTTCCTGGATCACACATTTTAAAAAAATTTGCAGTGTTAACCAACTCACAGTCACTTTTAACTACTAGGAATCTCACTTTACAATTCTTAATATCACAGAGAATAGTCAAACAGAACTGGTAAATCCAAGGTTACCAAATATAATTGGACTAATAACACATGGAGAGGAAATCATGCATAAAGAGAGATACTAGAGGAAAAGCCACACATATGTTTAAGAATTAGTCATGTTATTTCTGTTTTAATGTTAGAAGACTATGGGACATCCATTGCTTAACAAAAAGAAAGCTTGCCATCCAAGTCTATCATAATAAACCCATGATATGACAGGACTAGAGAAACTGTGATATTAATGTTATTTTTAATGCTGCGTAGCTGAACCTGATAGCATCATCAAGAAGCAAAGGAGAGGAAAATACCAAAATACAGTGTTTTTGGCAAACCACAAAATAGAACAGGGATCTCAGAACTTAAGATTCATCCAACCTATTTCAAGTACATGAAACACAAAGGATGCAAATAAACCATAATAATAATGAATTATAAAAATAACGGTCTACAGCCATTCCAGAAAGATACCACCTTCAAGCAGTGGAAACCAAGTTTTTCCATCACATTAAGTATTAATGGAAAGAAAAATCCAAAGAAAAACAATATTGTCCCTTCCAGATGGTAACAGTGTATTTCCAATTTACAGGAAAAAAAAATAATCCAACATCCTTTATGTTTTGATGCTCCTTTTTGTCTTTGATGGTCATTTCAGTAACGGTTTATGAAAAATAGTCTTCCCTGTTCAGTATGCTTGCCCAGCTATGTGTGCCTGGGGATTTCATGCAATGTGGTGTGTACAGATGTGCAGTAGCCAGCATGTATGAAGATAGCTAGTGAGTGAAATATAAAAGCATAAGAACATTTGCTGAATTTATCAAGCTGTAATAATGACAAAGTTCTTGTGATTACACGTTTCAAATGGCTTCCAAATGGCAGCTCCCAGAGTTCACCAGATCACAAGTGTATCAGTGTGAGGAATTAAGCTTTATTTAACCCTTTGCTTTTTATTCAGACTCTCTGACACTTCTCTCCTAAAAGCCAAGTTCATTTTCCCTCTGAACCAGTCACTGGTAATCTTCCCAGTCAACAAGGTCTCATTTTGAGAAGCCTTAAGTGAAAAATATGGCAAATTGTATACCTAAATATATTGAATAAAATATCATGTCTAGACTTAACATAAAGCAAGCCTATTAAATTGGTCATCACTGAAGAATACAGTTTGAATTATCTCACACTTTTAAGGCCCACAGGTAACAGCTTCTAATGAATTTTTTGACTAGCTAGCACATCCCAAACTTTTACCAAAACTTGGTCTGATATTTCTGTTTATTAATAAAACTGCCTGTGGTTTCCTGGGGTAAGATTTTGTTTACAATAATATGTAACCTGGAAAAGTATCTGTCTAGATGGAAATTCTCTTTGACTACTGTTTACCTCAGGCTCTCTTTTTTATTGACACCTTTTCTAAATGTCATCCAGAACAATTTTGTAATTACTACTATCATGGTTGCAGCAAAAGATAGTTTTGTCTTTGCAAAAGTTCTCTAGTGATCTTCTTTTGAGAAGTTTTTGCAAACCCCATCTTGAAATTCATGAGAGCATACAACATTTTTATTAGGCTGTCATCTGAAAATCCACCTCTAGTCAATGCTTATCAAATCTCTGAAGTGTTCAGGGGCCAAAGAAGAGCTCCTGTCCAATCTCCTGCTCAAAAGAGGGTCAGCTGTGAGGTCAGACCACACTAAGCAGTGTGGTAAAAAGTGCTGGAATCTGTGCTAGAGCAGGGAGATTGAACAGATCAACGAGGAGGTATCTGGGCCAGCTTGAAAGGCTCCTTAGTCCCAACAGTCACCTCCAAAAGCATCACTGTTATTTACCTAGATGATATTGCTATTTCTAGGGTTTCCTGGTATAGATACCTAAAAACTTCCCTTTCCAAGGAAAAAAATTTCTAAAAGAACCACAAAATCAAGGCATCAATTAGATAATGAGACACACGTCCTTGAACACATCAGCATCCCTTTCAGGATGCACTACCCAAATCCCAGATCCTGCTCTAAAGACAATATGCTGACTTCCAGGGGTTAGGCACAGTTAACAGAATGCTTTTTTCAGTTGTGTCTAACCTTAAAATGTATCATTATACCCTCCCAGTTCTTAGATTTTCCAGGCTACAAAAAAGATTGAAAATCCTATATGAGGTCAACTCAAAATGCTGCTCAAATTTAAATATTTAAATATTCTGTTTCAGTGTTAGGTTAATACCTTCATTCTTTTTTCTTTCCAAATTAGTTCATTTTTAATTGCAAATTTTTCTCAGACACAAAAGAGAGAAGTTTAATTTACAGGAATCTTGAATTAAAATAATTCAGAATTTCATAGAGAAAATATTTTGCTAGAGAAATGAAAAAATAATTACTTATATGTCTTCAAAGCAAAGATTATATAATAGTGTTCACTTTCTCAAACCTTTATATATTTTTGATTCTCTCAAAATGCCAACTACAGTGTTAAAGATTAAAAATACCAAATTTTCACCACTATTCATGCATTTTTCTCGTTTGCATAGCTTCAGAACATGAAAAATGTCTTAACAATGATTTTAGTTTCATAACACTGCAAAATGGGGAAGGGTGTTAGTTATTTCTTCTTCATAGAAGCTGAACATAAGCATAAGAGAAATTCAGTAAGTATAGACTAATTTGGATGTCCAACAAAGACACCTAGGACCCAATCTTTCAGACTACCTAGAGTTATGGTAGGTAATCTCTTCTGTATGTGTTTTACATATATTTTTATGACAATTGAATGCATTCTGCTGTTTTGCTAATCATACTTGAAAGGCTTCAAAGCCTGGCCACCTGCTAAAACCTAATTCTAGATGACTATCAGCATCACACAGAAATGCGATGCAAGTGTGGTGCTGTGGCAGAGACAGAGAATTTTTTAAAAAATTTTATCATAAATGGTGGCATTGAACTATTTTAAGCACAGATACTCTCTCCTTAGAATCATGGTCTCATAGAATATGCTGAGTTGGAAGGGACTCATCAGGACCGTCGAGTCCAAATCCTGGACCTACACAGGACGCACCAAGAATTGCATCATGTGACTGAGAATGTTGTCCAAACGCTTCTTGAACTCTGTCAAAGCTGGTACTGTACCCACTTCCCTGGGGAGCCAGTTCAGTGTCCAATCTTATTCTGGTTGAAAAACCTTTTCCTGGCATCTAAACTAAACTTCCCCTGACTCAGTTTCATGCCAATCCTCAAGTCCTGTCACTAGGCATGACAGTGAAGAGATTGGTACCTGACTCTTCGCTTCGCCTCATGAGGATGTTGAAGACCACAGTGAGGTCTTCCATCAGTCTGTTCTTCTCCAAGCTGAACGCACCAAGTGAGCTCAGTCACTCCTCATACGGCTTCCCTTCCAGACCCTTCACCATCCTCGTGGCCCTCCTTTGGGTGTTCTCTAAGAGCTTAAGGTCTTTTTTGCATTGCAGTGCCCAAAACTGCTCACAATATTCAAGGTGATGTCACCACAGTGCAGAGCTGAGCGGGACAATTCCCTCCCTCAATTGGCTGGCAATGCTTTGCCTGATGCCCCCCAGGACAGGGTTGGCCCTCCTGGCTGCCAGGGCACTGCTGACTCATATTCAACTTGCCATTGACCAGGGCCCCCAGGTCCCTTTTCATGGCACTGCTTTCCAACCTTCTGTTCCTTAATCTATGCATGCAACCAGTGTTGCCCCATCCTAGGTACAGATCTGACACTAGCCCTCGTTAAATTTCATTTAGTTGTTGATTGCCCATCTCTGATTTTTCGAGGTCTCTCTGCCCTCAAGGGAGTTGGTATTCCTCCCAATTTAGTCTTTTTGGTAAACTTACTTAGTATTCCTATGAGCTCTATATCCACATCATTAATGAAGATGTGGAAGAGAACCGGACCTAAAATGGAGAGCTGTGGAACCCCACTAATGACTGGACTCCAGCCTGATGTCATCCCAGTTACCATGTTTTGTGCCCAACTTGTGAGGCAGTTGCTCACCCATCACGTGTTTATCCAGCTGTGTGCTGGACATTTTGCCCAACAGGATACTGTGAGAGACAGTATCAAAAGCTTTGCTGAAGTCCAAAGGGATTACGTCTACTGGCTCTCCTTGATCAGCTAGGTGGGCTACCCTGTCATAGAGGGAAATCAGGTTGGACAAGCAGGACGTTCCCCTCATGAAGCCATGCTGGCTGTAACCGATGACTACTTTATCCTCCAGGTGTTTTTCAACAGAATAACCTTCTCCATTGTTTTATCAGGCACTGAAGAGAGACTGAAAGTTCTGTAGTTTCCAGAGCCCTCCTTCTTAACCTTCTTGAAAACTGGGATAAAGTTGGCCAGTTTCAAGTCATCTAGGACCACTCTGGATTCCGAAGACTGCTCAAAAATCACCAAGAGAGGTTCTGTGATGAAATCAGCCAGCTCCTTGAAGATTCTCAGGTGAATCTCATCAGGTCCCATAGATCTGTAGAGATCCAGCTGAATCAGCAGATCCTGCACAGGTTCAGGTCCAACTGGGACTTGATCATTCTCATAGTCATTGTCCTCCAACTTGCTCCTCCTTGTCCTATTGTCCTCTGGTTTGTTTACTTCATGTGTGATATTTCAGTATTCCCTGAGGTAGAGTTATTCCAAACAGCATCATGGATGTCCTGTTCCTCCAGGTATTTCCAATCTCTTTAAGAACGCTTTTCCCAACAACAACTTGCAATGGAATATAATAAGCAGTATGTTATCTACTGTTGTGAAACCATATCAGGCAAGAAATAAATCAAGGATTTGGACACAGCTTTGATGACTCATGCATCTTTCTATTCCTGCATAGTTACATTCCAGATCCTTTTCATGCTATCATTATTTTGACACTGATAAGTAAGGATCCTCATAACAAGAAATCAGGCCAAGTATATGCAGGCCAGTATAAATAAGTATACAACATTGAATATGTAGATTTTGTCCCATATTCCACGGGGCATCCATTTGATCTGTACATATAATCATTTGGTGAACAACATCAGTTTTGACAGTTCAGAAAATTAAAATGGAAAGCCCATGTACAATAAAAATGCTATTTTTCAAGTTTTTGCCTCCAGAAGGGCTGGATATGCTTGGCAAAAGGTTTAGGTGGTAGCTAATCCCTACCTCAATGGATAGCGTCTGCCCACTGGCCCGCAAGTGATGTTGGGTTTGGTTTTGCTTTATTTTGGTATCAATTGGGCAGACAGATTGCTCCATGATGGCATTATTAACTAAATACTCTCATATATAAGTGCATTAATTCGGTCTTATGCAACATGTTGTCCTATGTTGCCTCATAAGGCCTTGAATACACAGTCTATCTACAGTCATATCTTCCCTACAGGAAGACAGTCCTAACTAAATGCAGGTTCTCTTAGCCCTCTTCAGTGCTTCACCTCATTGAAGGGCATCTAGTATTCTCAGTTCTAGTCAGCTTTTGTATTTCTTTGCTGATACCAATAGATGCCTTCAAAGGTTTCAGCCACAGTGTAGAAAAGTTCAGTGCTGACTGCCACAGATGACAAGAAAGAATAAGCTTGCAAGATATAAATGAAATGAAATGGGAAAACAGTGCTGTGCAATAGTAAAATGCAGGTCTTAAGCTCGGGAGATTTAGTTTTATGTTCTGATGTAGACACAACAATTCTCAAGGAAGCCACTTCTCTTTTTTTCCTGAAATTCTACCCAGTTTAGTAAAATATTGTCTCTTATTATCCATGTGAGAAATACATTGGAAAGAAAGTATTGCTTAGGATATAGCAATTAGGAAAAGAATAGTGTTGGGGTTTGTTTTCTTCTTTTTACTTCCTTTTCACAGTTGAATTTTGATTCTCATTTGAAAATAAGCAACCATTTTCTTCAAGGTGCAGTAAGGGAATAAAAAAGAAACATTATTTCAATCCCTTATGTAGGCTACAGCAGGGTTTATCACCTTAGAGCTGACAATGCAATTGGGGCCTATCTCATTCAGATCAAACCTGACTACTATGGGTGCTAATGAGCAGATTCTTCTTTTTAATAGGACATGTATACTGGAATAGTCCATGAGATTAGGAAATTTGCTTTCAGATTTTTCTGTACAGCCTCTGCTGATGCCTTACTACCATTTTCTGCTGCTATGTTTGTCCTTGATGAGTAATTTTTTTTTCTATGAATGAGTAAAATGTTTGCTGTGGTGAATGACTACAAAATAGATATCATGCCTAAGCTGAAATTTGCATGATAACTTGACAAACTCATACCAAATAATTAATAATTAACAATTAACAATGTCCACAAATATTATTCTGTTTCTCTGTATTGGCTGTTTGCATGACTTTGTTGTTATGTACTTCTACTTCCTCAGCAGAAATTTAAAGCTGCTAGTCTTGACTCACAGTAACACCATGAAAAGAAAATCAAATTCCAGTTGCTTTCATCAATAGAGGGATATTGAAGGAAGAGATCCAACAGGAAATTATAACAGATAAAAAAAACACCTTGGACATAGACAAACACCTTGGACATACTTCTTATGGCTATGATAAAGAAACTGATTCCCGGATGAGATGCATAAGTGAAATTAAAAAAACCTGTATTTATTGCTTTTCTCTGTTTGTTTTCAGACAAAATTAAAAAAATCCAAGCACTTTCTGCATTTAAATGGTGACTATGTCACCTTCCAGGCATGGTAATCACCTTCAGAATTTCTTTCACTTTTTCCTAAGCAAAAATATTGACACTATGCAACAGTACACTCCATACTTAACACTGATAATATGCATATGTTTTTTAACTTGAGGAAACATTGGAAGTCGATAAAAGTCAGGGAAGAATACAATTATCAGGCTGAAATGCTTATGTTCCCCTTAGAACAAGCTGAAGACTTTTTTTTTACTCACACTCTTCGTTTCTTTTTCATATCGTAATGGCCACAATGCCACTCTTGCAAACAAGGGTAACAGAATCCAGTAATTTGAGCAGCCTATTGTCTACCAAATAGGGTTCATCCCATATATATCATTCAGTCTGCAGGGATGTATTTTTAAAATAACACATGTAAAATAAAGAGAAATAAACCTATTGTGCTACAGTTAAAATCAGCAGGAGTCAAGGAGCTGATACCTTGGGTACTACTTTAAAAATATTAGATTGAACATCAATTGACTGGGCAGTACTGGTATCTGGCAAAGGATCCAGATTTCAAGGTTATTGAGACAGCATGAGTTCTCACAACACTAAATTAGAATGGCCAAAATCAGAGATAAACCAGTGTAATAACCATCCCACAAAATTATCTCCCTGCATGATCCTCAGTACGTGAACTCTTTCCTCTATGAACTGCCCTTGCCACTCAGCAATCAAATGACTAAAACATGTAGCACTGTTATAGTCTCCGCAGTGGTCTTTGTGAGCCAGAATCAATTTATCAAATGGGATAAGTGTACAGAACTGTATAGCAGATGAACAAAATTTCTGGATAAAACCAAAATAGAGAGGTTTAAATTGCTAGTTATTCCTTTCGTCATCCAGCGTAAGAATAAATTTAAGTCCCAGGTAGAGTTATGGAGTGATTTCCAAGGAGGACTTACTGTTGTGAACTGCTGTTACATGAAAAACTGGAGTTTACCTCTTTTTTTGTGCAGGAGAGAGAAGCCTGAACCCTCTTCCTCTGCTTGAATTTGGACATGTTGAAAACATATGGTCCTACAGTTAGAGGGAGAGACTCCTCCCTTGGAATATTCTCATTGCACATGCTGGCAAACACTATAATGCATGAAGAATAAACAATAGTAAGCAATAATGAAGCTGTAGAGCAACTGCAGAATACATCTTGCACAAGGTTTGAAAATGCTATATACCAAAAAAAAAAAATAATTAATGTGGGTGAAATTCTGCAGTATAAGGAGAGTAATTATGCCCTATCTATCTGTGCCACAAAGAACTTCATCTTTCTGTTGGCAGTTTTAAGACATTCATCATAAAAATGCTGGAATCTATGAATTATGTGGCTGGGATAGCCATTTTATCAACAACCCTCATCAAGAGAAAATTAGATCCCTATTTTGGGCAGATATTCTTCCCTACCTCATAAAAATTATAATTTTTTTTTAAATTGATTACCAATAATCCATAGTAGAGCAAAACTTAACTACAGAGTAGCATCTAATCATCAGCAAATGCTAAAGAGCATGAAGATATTGGATCAGATTCAAATTTCACATAAGTTTTTCTATCCAAGAGAGGTCTAGGTCAGCCTGATTAGTGACCTAGAACTAAAGAATAGAAAGTGACATTCAGATTATATAGTTACTGGTAAAGTGTATGGAATGAAGTAAAAGAAAACAAAAGCAAGGAAAGTTGGAAATTAAGGTAAAAATACCATCATTTCCCAATAACTATCATTTAAAAATAGATGTATTTATATGACATGTTCCCTCTTTTAAAAACTGTTGGATACAAATATAAAAGCTGAATACTAAAACAAAAAAGAGATGCGCTGAATGACAGCGTGTCACAGCAGCAACTGGAATTGCACCCTATATCAACAAATTTAAGAGTTTGAAAATATTAGTATACATGTATATTTCTAAGAAGTCTTGTTGCAAAATTTGCTCCAAGAACAATTATTTATTTTTGTGGCAAATTTTAAACACATTTCAAACTATTAATATTAAGACATCTTTGCATTTAATTTGAGGATGAATATTTGTTACTTCTGATGTCGTCTAATCCTGCAAATAACCTCTACAAAGACAGGTTTTATAGCCCTGCAGAGACTTGCTGATTTCTGTGGTTTCTCTACAGACCCATTTGATAGATCACTATTACATTACAAGTTCAGGTCTGTGCTCAGCAGAATATTAAGAGCTCGCTTAAATCCATACTTACTCATCAGAGCAGTCAACTTTAGGCATGTACTCAAGCCCTTCCAGAATCAATATGACTTCAATGTTTTACCATGGGTAGGTATTTCAACTGGGACATTTGCTAGGTATGTCAGCACCTCATTTCTCTTCTGGAGCTAGGAATATGGAATATTTATTGTGCCTCATACTACTATTAAACTGTTGGATGTGGTTTAAAAATTGTCAGATTACATTTGACCCAATACTTTTTACCTTCAAAAAAGTTTGTTGGAAAAAAGTCTAGTACACCATTTCCATGATTTTTTTCACAGGACTAGAGTATGATAAATTTTGGTATTGCATTGCCATGTTGGACAAATTTGCTAGAAACAAATGGAAAGATGACCCATCTATTTTCACTGTCCACTTCAAAATAAATGCTAGCTCTCAAAATTTCTTCAGGCAAATGTACATGAAAACAATGAAAAATGAATATAAGACAGGATGTTTTAAGCTGATTCGGTAGTACTTTATGCTTTTAAACTACAGTAATTGTTCGGAGAACTGTGGAATACCTGATCCTGGAAATAGACTACCATTAGGACTGTTAACCTGAAAGTGTTCCCTATTACTCAAAAACTTCTGAATTAGATAAAAAGGTGAAATATCCATTTTAATTTTTCATGAGCCCTTTTGACAAGCTTGCTTGATAAAATTTGCCCACAGAATGTCTTTAAAATACATGTCTCCAAATCCAGTGGTTGAAAGAAGGCAGCATTATTTCTGTTCTTAAGGTAAGATATAAAACATACCTCAAAATTTTCAAAACAAATAATCCACAAACCACTATAAAATGAAAAAGCCTTTCAGTTTTATATGATTCTGTTATAAATTGAATGAAACTGTGGGCCAAAGTAAAATAACTGTCCTTTGTGAATAATAAATGTCAAAAGCAGTTATCTTCATTTATGCAATCAGATAGCTAAGTCTCTACCAAAATCAGTTGTAGGTGTCACAGCACAAAACAAAGGCCAGTTTTATCTCTTTTCACTCTAAAAACTTTCCAGCAAAACAGCTGCCACTCCTAAAATCCGTATCAGTGTTTCAGTATCTCCTTTTCGTTCTTTAACGCTTCATTTAGAAGTGTCGGTGTTTTGATTATATTTTGATAGTATGTCAGCTGCAGTAGTAGTTGCAGTATTAGATTATATAGAACTACAAGTTGCCTGATACTGTTACAACACCTTAGCATAGTGTCTGGAAGAGTTGAAATAGCTAGGGGGGCTGAAAAAATTAAATAACAAAGTCCCATAACTAGTTAAAGCAAGTTGAATGTTCACACATTCTCATGTCTCCTGCCTGTGGTGTAACAAACTCATTCAAGAGTCACATCTGAAGGAAACACAAGGGATCCGTGTTATCAGCACTTACCAACAGAAAGAAGGAAACACCACCAGCATCTCATCCTATATTGCTATGTGAGTATCTGCAATTGCTGTTTCACCTTCGACAGAACAGAGGAGTAACTCTGGGTGAAATATTTACAAAATATTCTGTAATGTTGACAAAAACCTTTTTTGTTGTTTTTTTTGTTTAGTTGGTTTTTTGTTTTGTTTTGCTTTTTAGGTTAGTACATTGCATTTATACATTAGGGCAACACCCTTTGCACATCGTTTACAAAACAAGGAATAGTGTGTAGACTGCAAAGGATACAGTCCCTGTGATTAATTTCTTACCCCTGCAAGCTTGAATGCAGTTAATTATCAGCTTCACAGTCTGCAGGTAGAATTGAAAAGTCATTAAGAAATCTGATATTCTAGCTAATATCGTACTCACAGCAGAGAGGAAAACCTTAATTTACCTGAAATAGCATCAATAGCTAAAGCAGTTCGAAGTTCAAGCTCTGTTCTCCAGAACAGTGGATAGGTGTTTATTAGCACCACCAAGGGTAACAGGAATACTCCAGTGCTTATGGCAGCCTTGCCAGAATTGTAGAAAATCTAACTGGGATAAAATCAGACCCAGTGGTTGAAAAATTAGGTAATACCAGTTTATTTAATATTCAAAAAGACAAATCTTCATATCTACTAATCATTTTAAACATAGAATTGGCAACATTGAAAGCATAAAAAACCCCCAACATTAAAGTTATTTTGAGCTTTCTGTGAATTATAGAACAATTAATGCTATAGGCACAGAAGAAATACATTTTTAAAAAACTAGTAATCATTTATTTGTCTTAAGTGTCTGTCTCAATTTCCCAGAAGACCTTTTTTTTTATGTTTTGCAAGTGTTAGAACACATAGGAAGAAACTAAACAACTGATAAAGGACATTGTAAAAGGCTGTCCTTAATTCCAAACCTTCTCATTAACAAGACTGTATGGTTTTAAAAGGTGCCTCTCAATAGTTTTTAATCACTGAGTTGTCTTCTTCACCATTGAGTTGCGTTATCTAAGGTTCACCAAGAACTAGCCCAGGATGCCCAGGGAGATTCTGGAGTCTCCATCCTTGTAGATACTCAAAAGCTGTCTGTATGGTCCCAAGCAACCTACCCTAGGTGGTTCTGCTTAAGCAAAGGAGTTGGACCAGATGACCTCCAGAGGTCACTTCCAACTTCAGTCACTCTGAAATTCTGTGCTAACTCTGAATTTATCATCTTTTCTACTCACTTCTTTAAATATGAATGTTCCACTAAACTTTTCTGAAAAGTTCTTGTACAAAACCCTAGTCATGAAATACAAATTCAGTCTTTGGTTGCTTTTTAACGTCTTCCTTCTTCCTCTGAGCAGAAGATAACTTAGGTCTATAGATACTATGAAGAATGTGGGACCTTTAAATTACTTTTGTGCTGCTGACACCAGGAGGCAAGTGAGCACAGTGCTTTCAGGGTGCTCGAAGGGAGCTTGCTGACAGTTTCTCTCATGAGCTCAAGTATTTTATCAGGTCCATGTCTTGATCCATCACCAGAAGTCATTTGGAGAAGGCATCCATGACATCAATAACAGGCTTGGGACCTTTGTGCAAAATGCAATTCAACTTGAAGTGACTGCAAAAACAACAATCTTCATAACCTTTGACAGAAACAAAAGGAGGCACCAATACAGCAGTGTGATTTTGCTGCTTATACTTTACAGACAAAAACGTGTCTCAAAAAGTGTGGTGAGCTATGTCCATCTGGTCCCTCTGGCCTAAGGTATTGTTAGCCTTAAAATATGCCAAATGGAGGCCACAAGCATCTTAGCTACAATGCTGAGCCACATGGCAAAGGTGATCCAACAGAGCACTAAAATCTGTGCAGTTCTCTGTGCCTTTCTCTCCTGGAAAAGAGAGCAAAGAGAAAGGATAATAAAATGAGATTGAAATTGGCACTTGGCAGCCAAAGGAAACAAGGCTCTTTTAGTCCCCTACTGTCTTTGTATTTAATTGTCTTTTTCCTGGTAGTATGAAGACTCAAGGCATTCAAAATAATTGTGTTTGAAGAGCTCACTTTTCAGTCAGCCCAGAATGACTAAGAACTTGCCAGGAGCTGTAAAAAACTCCCTCCTTAGAAATGTACTCCTAGGTTGCAACAGACAGTTTTAGTTGAACACAGAAGCACCATACAGCAGCTCAAAAGAGGAAACGAAGAAAAATTATAATGACAAAATTGCAAAGACATATGATAGAATTGCACAGAATGCTGTGGTTCATGTAGAGGGTTCAAAGGAGAGTTTGTGGGCTCTATATAGGCTCTCTGCATGGAATAGTATAATAGTGGTATATCAGAGCATAAATCTGTGATACTTAAAGCTCCACCTGAACTCCCAGATCCTGGAGCATCTTCAGATTCCAAGGCTCAGGGGAATGCCTTGCTTGTGTCTGACTGTAGTGAGGAAAATGCCTAGAACCAATCTTTACAGTTATCCTTAGTCCTAAAGACCTGTCTCTTGGAAAAGCAAAATACCACATATTAACATGTTTCTCATATTCTGATGTCTCCACAAAGCGCAGAGTTAAATCATCACAACTACAAGACTAAATACAGGCATTTTGTGTGTACACACACCTCTATCTTGACAAGTTCTGTGTTGGAGTACATGGGTTCATTTACAATTCCATAGTCTGACACTTTGCTCACATTATTCACATATCTATTTGTATTTCCATCGAAAACTCCACTAAAAAAATTCATATGCCAGAAAACATGTGAAACTGTGAGAGAAGCAGTTCCCTACACAGGTGGCTCCCAGCCATCTCCCTTGTAGCACCTTACAATGTGCAAGGTGCTTAGATTGGCTGTCGGAAAAAAAAAATGTGTGCATTTATACCTTCCAGAAGAAGTCGTGATTCACAGCATTTCTTGCTTATTGGGGTGAAATTTTCTTCTGTCTGACTAGAAAATTATCAACACTTTTCTACTTCCACTCTCAAATTTGTGGTAAACAAGTGCATTTAGGAAGAAAAAAATGATCCTCCTTCACTGACCTGAATGTGTTGCTCTACACTAGCAGGCTGCTGCAGTCTGAATATCACTTTTAAAGAGACACTTTGTGGTACCAAAAATGTGTTGAGAACTAGAATGGTGAGTCTTCTGTATGTCTGTTCTTTCAATTTTATTTTATTTTGGGGACTGGAAAGGGTGGGTTCATTGCTGTTCAGAGTTTAGTGCAAATGCAGCAGCCCACCAAAACTGTAAATGTAGGTTGCTTGGCAACTGCTTTTAAAGAGTGCTATTTGCTCGCAAAGAGACAAGCTGTTATTTCTTGCCTTTTAAAACAAAAACATAAAAGTAGAAAAAAACCCATCAGAACAAAAAAAAAAAACAAAAAGAAAAAGAAAAAAGATAATTAGTTCACCAGTTAGTAGTGTAAATGGCTCTTTTATATGCACACGATGCTGATGTGTGAGGTCTTCCTAGTCATCACACGCTGCTGATGTGTGAGGTCTTCCTAGTCATCACCGTATGATTTCCAGCAGAGAACCTGTAGCAAAGTTGTTTTCTACAAGAACTGCAATCCAGTGGAACTGACATCTCATACCAATTCAGAAAAATAAATTACATGCAAGAGAATGTATCTCACAGGTGGGGAAAAAAGAGCTGTTAGAGACCAAGGTCAAATCAGCTCAAAATGTTCTTTCTTTAAAAGTTCTTGCCAGCAGCCGCTTAGGGA
Source organism: Campylorhamphus procurvoides (assembly GCA_013396655.1). Lineage (NCBI taxonomy): Eukaryota > Metazoa > Chordata > Aves > Passeriformes > Dendrocolaptidae > Campylorhamphus > Campylorhamphus procurvoides. Next base: position 874,394 of record WBMV01000301.1, on the reverse strand, counting down.
AAAGCTGCCACCTGCCAGCTGTTTCATCCTCAGTTTTGAAGAGACTGTGAAGAGGCAGTGTGCTGAGCACCGCTTGGACACCCAGCCCTCGGAGCTCACAGTGCAGCCACCGAGCAGAGCTGGCCATCCTGAGTCTCGGTGCGCCTCAGACCCAGCTCATGCAGGCCCAGCAGAGGGCTCTCTACAAGAGACGGGATCACTGGGCTCCACGATGGGAACACACACCTGCCCACCTGGAAAGCTTTCACACCCTTTCATACAACCTTTGTACTTTGTATTTACACATCTGTTTCAACACAGTAAAAATATTCCAAGTGCAAGCAGTGTATAAAGCATTCTTTTTCCATCGCTTCTCCAAGCATTGCTGTGGAGATGGCCCTAACCCTGCCACAGCAGACACAAACAGTATGCCAGTAATGCACTCAAAGGAGCACCTATACTGTCTGCCTCAAGCCATGGGCTGATAACAGCAGTAGCAGTTCTTGGCTTCATTTAAAGTGTGGTAGATGGATAAGTTCATATTCTAGATTCTCTTTAAAAAAAGCTTAAACAACTCTAGTGAGGTAAGGGGTATTATAGAAAAGGAGGGAAGATATTAAAGTGCAAACATGCTTTAAAATATTTCTATCAAAATTATCTTTCATCTCTTTTCACTTTTAGCCATCTCTGGCCTTTTCTATAAATATTAATTACTTGAAGGTCAAGTAGCTTCCTACTTTAGTGAGCAATAAGTTAGAAGGATGTGTCCTAATTATACTCAACATGAAGAAGAAAAATTTTAAAGCAAAACAAATCTTTTCAGGAATATCATAAACATAAGGTGACTTTTGTGAGTAAAACCGTATGTGTTTCTGGATCTTCATACTAAAACCAAGATTTTAGATGCAGAAGAGGACTTAGGTACCATTGCAAAGACACCCATATATGATTAGGACACTTGCCGTAGGAAGACATATTCAGAACACCACTCCTTCCAGTTCAGGACAGGAATATGAAGTGCTGTTTACGATGCTTCCACATACACAGAGAAATTTCATGGACATGATGTCCAAGAGTTAGAAAGATAAACTACTTGTCAGTAAATTACCTTGACATACTTGAATGATCTCAGACCTAAGGACAGTTAAACAAAGCTTGGGAAGAAGGATGTACTACTGATGGTGGATACAAAGAGTGCAGAATTTACAGGCCACAAAGATATTTGGCAGAATTCCCAAGCTAAGGAGGAAAATAACAAAGCCAACTCAGCAACAGTGCTGAAATCAGCTCCAACTGGGTAAAGGTAATTCTGGCAGCGGGAGATTTTGACCACCAACTCACAGAGCACCAAAAGAAATCCACTGACTTAAAAGAATAGAAAGACTGAGCATGTGAAATAATTAGCATAAGAAACGAGGGAATCATTTAACCAATAGAAGATAGAATACTAATTAATTACAGAACCACGTAACTTGGAGCCAATGAATGTAAATGCCTTTGTTTGCTAAAAGGTATAAACAACGAAAGTTTTGGTAGTTGTGCCGGCTTGGTGAACGTGTCACCCAGCACCCCCTTCTGTGCAGAACTGTAAATAAAGCAAATACCTTGATGGTGTATGGATCAGCTTCTCGCACACAGGGTGAAAGAACTAGTTTTGGGAACCATGCTAGTTGTTTTCCTTTTAATTTTTTCTTATAAATATTCTTTCTTATGAATGTTCATGGAGTAAATTAGATTTGCTGTAAAGGCTGGTAATCATGACTGGACATCAGGCTCCCCTCCAATAACTATTTTAGGTTTTTATATAAAGTGCAACAATCTCCACAGGAGAGGGTGAAAAGCTGGGCCACTACATTGCCTCTAGAAAACAATGTTGTGGTTTTTAGACTGCCAAATTTCATCCCAAACAGAGACAAAATGCCCAGCAGAACAGCAGTGAACTTTGTTTCCCATCCTTCCTCTAATTCTTAACATGTAGAAGCAGTCTGGTTAACTCTATATCTGATCTGATCTGATGACTGGATTATAAACAGCCTTATCAGTTCATTCTAGCTAACTCTGTGAATGGTGCCTAACTCCCCAAATACTTTATTCAACACAGAATTATTAATCATATTTAGCCCAAACTTAAACACAAAATAATTTCGCGTTGACTGAAATTGGTCTTTCCTGCTTACAATTTGCAGAACCCTAGAGATAGTGGTCCATCTCTATTATTTGTGGTTTGTATCTAACACCATCACTATTTGGACAGATGAAAAATGAACCATAAATCACTGATGGTAGTTGTTAGTACTGCTGTTGTAACTACACCATTTCAACCATATAGTAAGAACCCTGATGACTATTTGGTTTGTGAAGACTGAACTGCTTTTTTGGTGACAAAAAACATTGGGTACACTACTGGGTTTGGAAACATCTCACTATTGAGGCATAGTTTCATCACTGCTGCATTAATTGTGAAGAATTTGTGAAAGCCAAATCTTTGTGTCATCCTTTTTGTTCAAATTATGCCAAATGAAATGAGACCTGACACCAAAGCCCAGAAAAACAAACTAGCGATGACTGCTCAAGACAAAATTGCCACAAGTCTGTAGGTTTCATCACTTCCATCTGCCTCGCTTTTCTTCCTTAGCAAGCATACATCTTAAAACTGCTTTAGCTGAGTTCTACATGCTTTGGTTTTGTGCAGACAATCAGCATTGTGTTACATCATTAATATCAACTATTACTTAGCTGTGAAAAAAGACAAGTAGCTTGCAGAAAACAGGCACACTGAAGGAACCATAAACCAATTCAAATTTATTTGGTATGTGCAGTTTGGGTTGCAGCTTGGCATGACAGAATGTGTGGTTTATAAAACAAGCATACTTATTTCTCTTGGAGGAAAACTTATGCAGGGCAGCAGTCCAATTCAGACTACAGAGGCTAACATTTCAAAAGAAAGCATTTAAGGTACAGGTATATCCTCAACTGGCCTTCTGCTCAAGGTTATATATACATACATATATATTTTTTCTACTCGAGCAGTAGTCAACTCTCTAAATGGTAAAAGTCAACGACATGAATATCTCTGCAGAACAAATAGAAAAGAGAACTGCTAATAAAAATTAATTCGAGTAAATACAGTAGAAAACTTTAAAATTGCAGGACACAACTCAAATACACCAGCAAGAAGATGAGCTATGCAGCAGTTTAACATGCTTCATACTGACAGATGACTAGACGTTAATAATAATCAGTTTTCTGTCACGAATATCCTGCAGATGGTGAAAGTTCCCAAGCCAAAACACAATGACTAGCTCAGCTAGTGTTCTAAAGGATTAAATCTCTTGAAACCATTGTATCAGTAGAGTTAGCAGATTTAATTTAATCTACCCTACTTTGAGTACTGTGGATCATCAAGTATACCATTTGTGTTGCATCAGAGAATATCCGTATTCCAGTGATGGACCTATATCTCTTTCAAGTCTAAAGCAGTACAAGTCACTTTGACTGCATGTAGATTTAACTTTTTTTGGTTTTGGTTGGGTTTTTTTGAATAGTCATTTTCCCGTCTAAGAATGCAGTTCTAACTATAATGGCTTAAACATTTTGCAGTTTCTTTGATGCTCATCAAAACATGGCTGGATACCCATATCTTTCATTCTCAAACCATATTTTGAGGTGACATTTGTTTCTGAAGTGGGAAAATAAGAGGCACTCATCTCAGAAAATGAATTATGTGAAATGTCTTTCCTGGTGTGCTTCAAACACTAAAAGAAGAAACATATTTTCTTATAACGCATTAAAAACTGTTCTTAAATTAATGGACCTTGGGATCTGTCCCCACATTTTGTTTGAAAAAGATGTAAAGAACGTCTAACAACATCATCAAAAAACCCCACATGTAAAACGCTATTTTACTCCAGAAGGGTGGATTTTTTGTTTGTTTGTTTGGCTTTTGTTCAGAAATTACTTTCTAGAACTCTATAGATGAATGTCTTGTGACTACAAGAGAGAGCAGCAAAGGTAGATTCATGGAGTTACATAACTGTGATCCTATACAATTTTGTCATTGCTCTGGCAGTGAGACCCAGCAGTAGTAGCACTTGAAAATAACTTGTCATGGACACTGTTAATAGTGGAGAATCTGTAATCATCTCAGCCAACTTTTAATTTGTTGTGGTGTTTTTCAAGAACTTGATGATTGTATCAGACATTAGGAAAATGTAGTGGCAGACACAACTGAGGAGCTGGCTCACTGCCAGATCTCTCCACACAGCAGTGTTATTGTAGCAATGATGCTGCAATTCAATTTTGTTTTAATCTAAAGCAATATACAAGGGAATATGCAGGGAAGTAATGAACTGCTTTTGTTTCCATGCAAGTCATAAGTGACTTCATTAAAGCCAGCAATGTTTCTTCAGTGTGGTCCTAGTGTTAATAAATCAGGCATGAGGCACCTTAGTCCCCAGATGTGCACTTTCCCCATAAAACTGTCAATAACATTAGGAAGTGTAGTATGTGCAGTGGTTACTTTTTCAGAAGGCAATTTTTATTTCAGACTGCAATTATTGCCAGAATCAGCTTGAACAGCTTTTCCCCAGAGCTGGAATTAGAGTAAATATGCATGTCTTCAGACTGCTCAGCCTCCTATAGCATATGTGCATTGTAATAAGGGCCAGATTCAGAGCACTGATAGTGGTCATTCAAATTCTGTACCGCAGAGGAAAAGATATGGGGAATGAAAACCATCAACGCAGTGATTTTGAGATATAAGGTTAGTTATAAATTTAGTATCTGAATGTTGTCCGCTGAGGTGCAACCACGTCTGCTGGGTGCTTGAAGGTCCTTGGTTCCTGAGCCAGTAGACCAGGAGTCCACAATCTGGTCTTCTCAGAGGGCACCTGCTGCAGGCTTCTCAAGGCAGGTAGAAGGCAGTTGGATGGCAGGACCTGATTAGGCACCTTTGCACACTAACCTACTGCTAATGCTGTTCACATAGGCAGTGACAGAAACGTGGGTTCACATTCTTTCTTTAAGCAGTTTGAAAGGCTCATATTTCTCCTCAGGTGTGGCTCAAGCCATTGGCGAAGCCAATAGGCACACTCAGTTTTTGTAGCCTCAGCTAGACTGAAGTGTAGAGAAGAAGCTAAAAAGAAGAGCATACAGTGGAGTCTGTTTCTACAGCCTGGCATTAGGCTACATGCTCAGAGGAAAGACTTGTATCTTTCACTCATTGTTTCCATGACTATGCATTTTACGCTGTTTTGTGGGGTTTTTTTCAAGCAAAGAATGAAACAAGCCAAAAAATTCTTAGTTACAACTATTCAACATTGTACTTTCCAATTGCATATTCACTAAAGAGGAGCAAGAAAATCATAAAAATTATGGAACTATCTATAGCATGAGATTTCAAGCATCTTTTTAGGAGACAGAAAATATGTATGGATGTGAGATCTTTTTTCCTCAGAATGATTCAACAAAAAAAAATACAGAATGGTATTCACTTGGTCTTCCATAACACAGGTGTGAACTTTTTTGGTTTTTTATTCTCATTAGTGAGTGACTTTTGTCTGCTTAAAAACTTCAATAACCTCTCAAGTGGCATCACCACTCAACATTTGGTGCTTCCTTAGTTCTAAGGATTGCAGTTAAGTTGTAGCAATAACATTACAAAATACCATCTTTGACATTAAAATCTGACCTCAATATGCACTATTTGTCAGCTTCAAAACATTACCATTTATATAAAATTATTAATTACCTTCAGTTAACTTAGTCTTCTTACAATCAGAGGTACATCTGTTAGCAAACATGTTGCACTACCTCAGCAATTCCATCTGAGGCTTAAATAAAGAACTTGTGTTTAGATACTCTTTTGATATTTGTATAACATTCAGACTTTATATTAGAGATTTTTTAGTTAAGTGCCATCCCTGACTGTAAGCAGCCAGCTGAATTTATCTTTCCAGTAACAGTCTATACTGAACACAGATTTGTACTTCAGTACAAAGTAAAATATTCTAATTAACATTAGCTGTAGATAATGGAAAAATACATGTGCTGAAAAAAGATTCTTGAATCAACTCTATGCATGAGTTATGTGCTGGGGGTGCAGAGAGAGGCTGACTGAAGCCTGAGCTGATCAGATCCTTTGAAATGGGCCAGTTCTCTTGTGTTCATCTTTGCAAGTATAAGCCGAAGCAAGCTGTTTCCAGCCTCCCAGGCCAGTGTTTCATCAGACCACTGCCTCTACAAGGAATGGGATTTCTAACTGCTGGATCAGACTGGGCAGCATCCCTAGAGGAAATTTTCCTCTTTGCTATCCCTTTTGTGGATTTGTTTTCTTTTCTGCAGTCGTCCTTTCTAGATCACAAACCTTCACCAATTTTTTAGCATGAAACCAGCTATGTGAACCCTCTCCAGCCTTCCTATAGATTGAGTGAAAGCACCTAGATTTGGAAAGTGTCTTTAGAGAAATTTAAATCACAATTTGGCAAAGCACTTGCCTTCCATCAGCCTGAAGCATCTTTCACAGAAAGCAGTTACTGCTGGTTTTCTATTCCTGCCTGGAAAAGGTTGCTGAAGTGCTCAGGGAAACAGAATTTCTCCTGTTTCAGGTCCCCACTGTAAAGTTAATTGCTGGAAATACTGTTAGGTGATACAGCAAAAAGACCATACCGGTTTTTCTTTATTCTATTTTTTTGCCTTTTTAGGCTGAGCCATCGGAGAACATCTTTTTTCACTTTCTCTTTTCAAGGATTTCTCCTGTTGACAGGAACATTTACATGAGAATACAGAGCAGGCACTGACTGACACTGTGTTGAAGCTCATAAAACTATCAAATTATGCTAGATTACAGCAAATGTCATTGACATACAGGAACATAACATGCTCACTAGAGCTTCTGCATTATTAAGTTTGAATATTTAGTGAAAACTAATTAAAGGTAGTGTAACAGTCTGTTCAAAAATAGGGATTTTGGTTTGTTTTGTTTGTGTAGAGAAAGGGAAACTACAATTTATTTAAACCATTTTGGCAGGTGACGTCTCATCAGTTTCAGCCCCTCTCACATTTCTAATGGAGACGGGTTTGAGAATATGCTGAAAAATGCATTAAAGTTATGAGGGAGTTATTTCTCATTCTGTGTTATTATATCCTGTGAATAAATACATTTATGCATAAGGACATTTTAATGTCATTGAAACTTAAAAATAGTGGCTCTAATGCTTAAAAAAAGCTCGATTTTTAAAGTCTATTTATTGTCAAGATGTCATATGGTTAAATCTCAAAACCCATATGATATACAGGAATGACCTGCAAATATCACAGTGACAGGCAATTCCTATTTCTGGCCAGGCTGAGAATGGTATGTAAAATTCAGGATGCAGTGAAAGAAAGACCTGTCCAGTATTTTGCATAGATGTAAAAGGAACTGGAACAATACACATACAGCCTACTGACTACAAACCCTTTGATTCAAATGTGGTGACTGAGACACTTACAGAGGGTGAAGGAACAAATACCTGTAGTAGTTTTCCCCTGTGAAGGTGAATAAAGTCCCTCAGCAAATGACATTTTGAAGCTGTTTCCAGCTAAAAATGAAGAATTGTTTGAGAATGCAGATATATAAATTTGGGACCAAGCATTCATGAATTGATACAGATCACTGTAATAACACACAGAAGGAATGTGAACTGCTTGTCTCACTGAATGAGCCCCAGTCAGTTTAGGAAACAGGCAGGTACGCTGGTGATGTTATTTAATGCATAAAAGCGTGTGAAAAGTGCCATTAACTGAGAAAGTCAGTATCAAAGGCAGGGTGGCACAACATTCTGGTGCTGTGGAAATTGGTAAAAACCAGATAAATAGCAGGTGTCAAATATGGAAATATAAAGAGTATTGTGGGTATGAAGGGATAAAAATCAAATTAAAAAAAAAAGAATAAAGGAACAAAACCGTTATACAGTTCATTTGAATTAAGATTCAGACCATTATTTAAACACCAAAGGAGAACAAATAAATGATGCAGCACCTAATACTTTTCTCACCTCTGCTTTCAGTAAAGGATTAGCCAGTGCTGATCACAATTTTTTAACTAAAGGAAACAAGAAGTTCCTGAAGCTGTATGATAAACTGTGGTTATCTCTTTTACAAGGTGAGATATATTTTTTCTTGAGTACTAAGGATTGAATAGACCAAGTCCCTGCGCTGTTAAGAGTAGTCTTGAAGACCCCATGAAAGAATATGGGAAGTCTCAGAGGACTGAAGAAGGATGAACACACCTATTTTCAAAAGGAGGGGGAAAAAAAAGAATTTAGTGAATTCTAGAACTGCCAAACTGACTTATAACTCCAAAAGTCACTGAAACAAATTGTTAAATGTTCCAAACGATCCAAAGGTGTTTGCTGAAAATTCTGTGACATACTGATTATTATTATTAATTTTAATTTAAACTGAAAAGAGAAAATGGTTCTGTAATTTATGGCTCTCACAAACTGAGAAGGATTGAAAACACACTGGAAAGCAGAATCAGAATCCAAAGTCATCTTGGAAAAATAAAAATCAGATTACTAACAAACTGCAAGTAGCCTACGCAGGGAGAAATCAGAAGTCAGAGTAATGAACTGGGGGG
>WBMV01000301.1:795962-865737 GCA_013396655.1 Campylorhamphus procurvoides | reverse complement strand
AGGGACCTGGTGAATAATAAGTGAATAACAAATTGAAAATAATAAAAAAAACCCATATCAAGTGATAGGGTAAAACTTTCCATGACATAGGCATTGACATGTTGTATGTAAGACATCCCAAATAATTGCTGCAGTCTACCTGCTACTTCTGATGCTCTAACCAAGGTACTCATCCAGTCATGACCATAATGTTAAGAAATGCCAAAAATTCTAGAATGCCAGGACAGAGCAAGAGGACAAATATAAATTATTATCTATAAGCAAAGGTTAAAGGTAATGGTTTACTTTATCTCTTGAAAAAATAGGATTAGCAACATCCAGCGTGTAAAATCTGCTAGTAAAGGCATAGCACAGAATTTTGTCCATGTCCAGAGGAGAAAGCAGTAATAGTCAGATTAATTTCTGTGATATAGATTAGGTATTAGAAAAATCCTTTTAAAGCTGTTTCAAGGACAAGATTTCCTTTGCCATTTCGCTTTTCTGCTTCTGGTTTAAGATAGTGTGAGCAAATGTATGAAAAAATATTAATAAATAATCCTGTAATAGTTGTGTTCACTTTTTCATGAGAAAGGATCCATTTTGATCTCACTACCTAGATTATTCAATATTTCCTAAAATTTCTCTGCCAGGGATTTACTAATTGTGTTTAAGTTCTTAAATAATAAACAGCCTTATGGAAGATTAGGAATTATTTCTAGAATGTTTCAATCAATGAACTCCAATAAGCCTGCAAATAGATATTTATATATCTATTAAGAGGTCATTGCATTTTAATATATTGACACATTTTTGGAGTAACATGCAGTTGCTGTTAACTTTTGTTTTGCAGCATTTATGTTCAGGTTACTTAGCAGAATATAAATCAGTCTAGCTGCACAGTACAAATATTCAGGAAATGTTTACAGAACAACTGAAGATCACAGCATCCTTCACCTTTCAAATCTTTTTTTCTTCAGGTAAAAAAAGCTTCAATACCACAAATAGTATTATGAGTCAAAATTTTTATAAATGTTTGAGTTCTGAGAGTAACAGAACTTACACAAGCTTTATAATTTTAAAACAGGTAGTTTAAAGTATAATAGACTTAAACAGATTTATGGAGCAACTTTGCTACTTTGAACCTCTCACGTAAAAACAGCAAGTATTTTCTCCTCTCTTTTCTGTTTGGGATTAGTTTTAGTGAGGTGCGTGTTTTTATGGGGTTTTGTTTGGTTGGTTTGGTTTTGAGTTTTTTTTGTGTGGTGTCTTTTTGTTGTTTGTTCATCAGGGTGCTTCATGGCTCATTATTTGCTCTTTCTTTAAAATCTCAGCGACTTTCTGAAGAAAAATTACAAACAGTTTACTCAACACAATATAAGTACTACATCGTCCTTCAGAAGTCAAAAAAATCCGTATCTACCAACAACCCTGGAGAGAAGGCCAAGAACTTGCTAATGAAAGTTGAAAATTGTAACAAAATGGAAGTCATGCATACTAATGAAGACACGAAAATAATAAAAATTAAACCAGAGTTATTAAACTTGAATAGGCAAAAGCAGTACAGAATAAAGCTGGTAATAAATTTACAGAAAGAAAAAAGAAAAAAGGATTTTTAAAAGGATACAGCACTCCAAACCTTAACAGCAATTTCTAAACTAGAGATCTGGAAAGAAGAAACATAGGTTAAACTGGAAATACAGCACAAGTGGGAATATCACCACTGACTATAACAAGTTTGTGACAACAAAGAAATCACTGGATTAATGCACTTTATATGGAACGATGCCATGTTTTCAGAGCAGGCAGAAAAATTTAAGACTATTCTGCTTTAGCTCTAATTAGATCCATTCCTGGATCTCTGACATTTGACCTTATCACCAGAAAGACCAAAGAACTGGAGGACAATGGGAAGAACTGGAAGGTTGGAGTAAAACACACAAACTGGGTTTGGATTTTTTTCAAACATCCTTGATCCTTACTTCTCTTGTCCAGTTGTAAACACTGTAGATGCATATTCCCTCTTCACACCTTTCTTTGTAGTTTTTTGTCAAAATGGCATTACCACTATAAACTGTTATGGATGTTGCAAGCTATGAGCTTCAATTTTATATGATTACTCATTCTAAGTAAAGAGAATTTCTGGAACAAGGAGGAATTGCAGGATATTGCTGGTAGTTATAAGTTACTAGAAACACCTTTTAGCTTTTCTCATTTTGCTAACATACAGGAAAAGCTAAATGTTATGGACATTTGATGTGCATGGCTTTTCATGACTTAAGATTTTTACAGGAGAGCAGAATAAGAAAGCTTACCCGAAAAAAAAACATAACAAAACCGTCAAGCAATACAGAACAAAGAAATAAAATAGCATATCAATATTTCTGTAAATGTTTTAACACAAAATACAGAAATATTGGCTAGCTGCAACAATTAACATTTGTAGAATCATACCAAATTTACCAGCCCAGTTAACTCTGCTCCAAAACAAAACAGCAGCAATGTATCTGACTGCACACACAGAGATTTCTAGCACAGGTGAACAAGTCCCATCTCTAGATGGTCTGGTTTTCTCCAGAATGGGGCAGATTTGCAAGCTGTTCACTGTGTCAATGAAAATTTCCAAGTACAGGAAACTTACCCCATTTGAATCTGTGCTCTGACTCAAAAAAGCTTTGAACTAAGATTTCTAATATAACATGCCACTTAAAGGGAGACAAAGGCTCATCATCCTGAGCATAGATATCCATAGTGAGGAAGAACATGTATCAGCATCATTCCTTATATCCCATGGAGACAAATGCATAAAGCATCTGCTAGAAAATAGACAGTATTTTTAGCTCAAACTATAAGACCAATACAGACAATTTATTCTTTGGCTGTCAAATACTCAAGACATATTGAGCTTCATCCTCAAGCTTACAGCCGTGCTAACAACTGGCTCTGATGCTTAGCCAGAGAAATGGTTTTTTAACTTGCTGAAGCAATTATGAGGACAAAATCAAAATATCAGTACTAGGCATAATATGCCTCTTACCTATTTTTAGCTTAAGGTAAGTTAAGGTAAGTACACTTAAGCAAGTGTAATAGACTTTATTTAGGGAAAACCTCCAGTTTCAAATAAAAACAATGTGAAAGGAAGTAGAAGACATGAGATGCGCCATAAGGGATGAAACATTATAGATATTTCAGCAACCTGGTCTACTGGAAAGTGATGGGAGGAGGTATCAGGGGAGCTTGAACTACATAATCTTTCAAGTCACTTCCAGCCCAAAATATCTGTGATTCTTTCTGTGGTTTGGTCAGGGCCGTGCTGTAAGTAGCCGTTCTTGTGACTTTGAGAGACTAACACAAGGTTATCATTTAGATCCTGAGAATACAAGGTGTTTAGTACTTCAACATTTCCTTGCTGCCCTAGTCCCCATACTATGGTCATTTTCAATTCCCACCATTATTTTGCTCTCTCATTCTTGAGGATTTATTTCAGAGCTCAAGTCCTGATCCAGCTGCTGCTTAACTTTGCCACGTGTCTATTTTCACAAAAGCCCATGGCTTGACAAGTACACATGACAAATCACAGCATTCTCAGGATACAGAAAATAAAGCAGCTCTCTATGCTATGATTTAGATAAGAAAACTATAATTTTACTGATATAACATTTTCTCCTCTGTGTGTGTCATCTCAATTCTTCTGGTTACTTGCTACATAATGGGGTTGTTTGAAATTTTGACTGACTCTTTGCACTTGTCCATTGACTTTTGAAAAATAATTCAAGGAAAATGATAGTTCTTTCCAAAATTTGGAGATAAACTGAGGCCTTCCTTTCAAGCCTAGACCAAAGAGAATGTCAAACAGCAGCCACTGTACCAACTGTTGGGCTTGTACGTCATTCAGAGACCTTCACTCTATAATGCCAGCCAGGTGCACGTGTGCCAATGACTCAGTTTGAGTAATTATTTTCAGCAAAAAATGTAGAAGTATCTCTCAGAATCTCCATCTAGCACCACAGAAAGTTTTTCCAGCTGATTACAAACAAAAAAAAATATTATCAGTAGTTTTCTACATTGTACATGCTTGAAAATAACAGAGTTTGGCAACAGAGACATTTTTCCCTTTTTCAAATTATTGCATGTAGTTCCTATTTTGACCAGTCAGATATGAGTCCTTTTCTTCTCTGTAGCAAATTGTTGAAAAAGGTGGCAACATTATTCAAACTAGCAATTAGATGATTCAATGTTTATCTTTATTCAGTATTTGCAATAAGGTGATATGCGTTTTAGCTGTTTGTTGGGCAATGACATCATTACTGGCCCATTGTAGTTGCTATAGAAACACAACTGTCTTTTTCACAGACCAGGCAACTAAAAAGCTTTAGAGATCTGCTTGTTTCTAGTTTTGATACACAGTTTGTCAGCCAAAGTGTAAGCTTGTAATACCTTTTACTAACACAGAACAGAATTATCAAAGACTCAGTTATCTATATCCTAAGAAGAATGGATTTGGTAAGGTAACTACTAAATGATCACTTTTTTCTGCAGTTCAACCCAGATTAAACAGGTCATGATGCCAGCTAGGGATGGACTTACTCTGAAGTGAACTGCGTACTTGCGAGTATCCTCACACTGACTTAAAATAGAAAGTCTGGCTTGTGGTGTTTATGTGTCTCCATCACATTTACATTGAAATGCTACTGGCTGCATGCATACTTTGCAATTGTTTAAAACCCCAAGCCAACAAGTGATCGTTCAGATGGATACACTCCTTTCTAAATCTTACAAGACAGTGATAATACTCAAGAATTCCTTGTGGATTTAAGTCTGCCACTACACTCTGAATTTCTGTAAAGCTCACTTTCTATATTCCCTGGAGTAATACTCCCTGAGCATGCCATATTTTTTGAGTGTGAAACATTTGGTGTTTGAGGGTCAGGAGAGAAGACAAAGTGAAGATACTGCAAGACCTGGCTTGACCCCTTTTAAGGTATGTTCATAAAGGAAATCACACTTTATGCTTGCATGGGTAGGTATAGAAATTGTCATCACAGTTATCAGAGAAGGCAATTGTATGGATTTCAGAACTTAGGTTTGACCCATGGAGGTTTGAAATTTAGAAACTTAAAAGTTCTCTTTCAAGGGAAATAATGCTATAGTATATTAGTTGGGGGGGGGGGTAGTTTTTTTATTTTGTAGGAAACAGTTATTTAAATTTTAAAAGCTGTTTTGAAAGGAGAAACTAAGATTCTATTCTTTCATAGAAGGTCTAAAAACATAACTTCACTACTGTCAGTCTCTCAAAAAAATCTTCCAGAAATACTTTCATTAAACCCAATTGCAACCTATATTCCACACATTGTACTATATGCTACAGATCTCAAAATATGTATACTTGTTGTGATTCAGTTTCACAGTATGAAGCCTTAATTTATGTGTGCACAAGGAGGTATGTCTTCTTATACACCTATATGTGAGTTAGATGCCAAACTTACAATTACAATGACAATTTAATCAAATGCAACAGAGACTAGATGGTGTTTCAGGCAGCATGTGTCTGTTTTAGCAGACTGGACTGGTTTTTAGGCTGTCTTGACTTGCTCTTCAGTAACTATAGTGGGAGTTCAGTCACATAATGTACACCAGAATACCCAAAATGAGACAATTGAGTTGAGGTCTCTTAATCTGTAGATAAATCTCAAAAAAGAGGGTATAATCATTACATATTAAAATAACATAATAAGGTGGACAGTTGTAAAGGCAGAAGAAGCAAACACAGGTGTTATATTTGGGTCCTATTCCTCTCTTACAATATGTTTTCATCTGGAAAAGCAAAACTTGGGTTTGAGTGTATGAAACCTCAGGCTCATATAGGAAAGCCTGTAAAAAGGCCTTGGGCGTGATCTCCTACAGCGGAGTGAACTTAATATCAGGGGTGGCTTTATTGGACAAAGTACCTAACTTGACTGTGCTATTAAAGAAATTCTTGTCATACAATAAGCAGACTATTGGTGAGCCTTCTTGCCCTTACACCCCTATCTAACCACAGTGGAAAACCAAGCACAATGCATTTGAAACTTTTACACCATAAAAATATTCAAACTCACTTTTTTATCCTAGAACAAATGTTAAACAGATTTGCCAAGTGCGTATTTCTTTTCTAAGGAAGAAATACAGCTCCAATGCAGACGCCTCCTTTTATCTGTTCCAGAAATGGATCCTGAGCCCTCAGGAAACATTCAGTAATTACAAGCAACAACCAACCTAGCACATCTGCATGATCTTTATTTAGCTCAGTAATGTTGAAAGGCTAATTTCCTTTTGTAGTACCAGGTTTAACCACTCTAGTTTGAGACTGAGCAAGTAACATTTCATTTCTTTAACCACTGAGCTATTAGAAAGCAACTTATCAGTATTTTCAAATGAAACAAACAAACAAAAAAAGACATATTACACTACAATTTGTATGCATGTGTAGTAGTCCTAGTAAACCATTAAGGTTTAAGCCCTTCTGCAAAATGAAACAGGAAATTATTTTTCTTGCTTAAGGAGATTATATATGAATTTTTATTCAAATAAATGCAAATAAAAATATCCTATAGTCTACTGGAGATGTGTTCTTGTGCTGGTGAACAATTACATGAATGTTTCTACTGAAGTCATCATGCCAGCTGGTGGGGTAAGAGATAGACTGTGTAATTTAATTTTTCTTTTATTTTTTTTTTTACATGAATACAAGTAAAGCCTGTTGGCTAATAATCTATCAGACTTTCCTATGATGAAAAAAACAATATAAGGTACGTTTTCAGACACCAAAAATGATAAATTCTGTCAAATGGAAAACATTTTTGGAAATCTAAGTGCCTACCCAAGAAGGATTTAGAGAAAATGCCAACTCACACGTGATTGCAGTGATGCCATCCCTGCACATTTACTATTGCATTTAAGCAATGCTATCTCCCAAAATGAGTAACACTGAATGGCTTAGCAGGACACAATATAAAATAATTAATTTTCCTTTAAGAAACCTTTTGCAAAGTGTACTTCCTCTCCAGTTTAATTAAAGCCATCCAAATCTCAATCTTTGTTTTTAATTTGTTCACATCATTTATTTAATGCTTAAATCTTTTATTCATACAGGTTTGTGCAGGTAATTTATTTATAACAGAGGTTATTTAACTGGTCTAGTAGGGAATTGTGCATGAGGCCACTTCTGTCCAATAGACAGCTCAACTGAAGTCATCCAGATCCCACCCAAATGCAATCAACCTTTGAGCTGTGACCCTAATCACAGAACTCAGTCTTTCCTTTTGTAAAGGGTTAAACGAGTGTTCCAAGGCAGAGGGTGCCAGCAGTTACACCATGTTCTGTAGATGCGTGTTTCCCATTTGCCATTTCCGAATGACAGATTTGTTAATTCCCATCACTTACACTAAAAATTTTGTTATGGGCCAAAGGAGTACACTTTATATGCAAACCCAAGAATTTATTGGCAGTTTAATTAGTGTTAACAGACTGATTCATTTAATTGTAATCTAGTCATAAGGATACTAGAATTTTATTAGATACATAACATGATGTAAAATGTAGTATAATGCATTACATACATATAATTATGCACAGATCAAATTATGTATATCTAAAATTTCAAGACTTTGATGTTTTGTTGACCTTCTTAAGGTCAAAAACTTGTAGGGGCAGATGATGGGATGGAGAAGAGGGGAGAAAAGAAGAGTAGCCTTCAGTATCCAGAGACTCTTTCCAGGAGGACAGCAATGCAAACGGTTTCCTCCTCCTCATGTAGAGCAATTCTTATGTTTGCTAACATGCTCTGCAACTTGCTTTTTCTTAATTGGCAACAAGTCTGAAGAGTGAGTCAATTCACTGTATATCTTCTTTATATTTTTACCTTTTTTTTTAAACACTTGTTAAAATCTGTCTCAGGCATAACAAAGTTGCCAAGGTTGCATTCTTTCACTGGTCACCGGAGAGCTGCTCATAGCCCTGGAGTCTCCAGTATCGATGTACACCTGTGTTTTTAAAACCTCTGTCTGTCACCCCTACCCTCTGTGCTGCAGTTTATTCTGGCCTTACAGGCAGTTCATTTCACATGAAATTAACTTTTTAGTATATACTTCTTGAAGAAATATCAATAAGCATCACAGAGAGCTAAATAAACACGTAATAGTCACCTGGTCATTAGATAAACAGTGCTTCAAGCTAAACCAAGTCTCCAGAAAGGCCATGACGGAGCCTAGCAGAAAACCTGTGGCCTATTACAAGCAATAATAGCCCTCAAATTTACTAGGCTACAGGGCTACATCTGTCATCTGAAGGGACAAAACTAAATTTAGCTAGTGGTTTCTAGGACAGAAAAATACAGCGACAGATTTCTACAGCAAAGGTGAATCTGCAATCTACCTCTGAAGACCATATGTGAGATAAAGCTGACAGAGCAACATGCCTGAAGTCTATTGTGGTTGAGTTATGCATCCATGTAAGATCCAGGAAATAAGGAAAGAGTAACACTTACATAGTGATATAATGTTTGTACATCTAGTTGACTACATTATACTTCAGAGTAACAAGCTGCACATGTATAATGTTTTCAAGCACACTCCAGTCTTTCATTAACCCTTTCTGACCTATCTATTCAGGTGAAAAAACCAACAGACCAAATTCCAAAGGAAATATCTCAGAAATTATTTTGAAGCCTGGCTTCCGAAATCTCAAAGACAACTTGGTCTTCTAATCTTCTATTTGGTTTCATGTAATCATCATGAACCCAAACCAGTTCCTTTAGCTGCAAGATGACACTAAAATGGTGTATAAATTTTCATTCTACAGTGTGACAGGTAAGAGCTACAATTTTTCATGCAAAGCATTTCTAATCTTGATCACTACACATTGACATCATCATGTGATTTCTTCCATATATGAGTACCTCTCTCCTGCTCTTTCACTACCTTCTATCTACATTCATTTCTATTTTCATTGTTTATATAATTAAAATTTTAAAACAAGCCCACACTAGGCTAGGTTTGCGATTAAAATATTTATGTATCTTGCATAGGTGTCATGGGAACCAAAAAAAAGAAGCTGTGATTTCTATATGCACCAAGTTGCTCAGCAAAGAAACATATTTTCCATTATACACTGCAGGAAAGATTTGGGGGAGATGCAATCGCTACAGAAATGAAACCCATAGGTCATCAGGTGAGAATAACTTGTAACAAGTTATATGACAGTTTTCTGTTAGGATATAGGGGAGCGTGGTTAAAAAAACAAACCAAACAAACAAAAGAAACCCAACAAAAAAATCAAAACAAAACAAAAAACAAGAGAGAGGGAGGGAGAGAGATAGTATCCACTGCGAAAGCCTCCAGCTCATTATATCAAATTGTTCCTTACTCTATTCATACTGCATGAAAGAACCAGTGTATTTTCCCACTGTGGTATTGTACTTTATAATACAGTATTTCACAGAAGTTTATCTTATGAAAAGTGAATAGGAAGCCAAAATTATTGAAAGGAAAAGTCCTTCACATCCTAGGCATACATGTCTAGCAGATTTGAGCTTTTGACCACACTGTTGGTATGGAAACAAAAAACATTCATAGCTCAAAGACAGAATTGATAGTGTAGGATATATTGAGTATTCACATTCAAAAATATGTTTTGAAGCCTCTGTTATTTGACTAGTTTTAAAAGGCAGATACTCTTTGAGACATATTTTCCAAGCCAAATAGATCTATTCAAATTCTTCCCAAAATATGATTGTAAATTATTACCATCCCCCAAATTCAGTAAGGAGAAACATAGTTTTCTGATCAGTCCCAAGTAATTTAAGTTGCTCGTGTTTGTGAACAGAATTTACATATTGTTTTTGTTTCTCTGCTTGGCAGTTTCTAAAAATTTCACTGCAAGGGATTCTGACATTAAAATAACAACATCTGAGGTACAACCCATACACTGATACCTTGCAAATGTAAATATGTAATTTAAAGTATCAAACAAGAATAGTATTATTGAAAACCAACCCTTTTCTCAAAGTAATATCTGTTATAGTGTGACATACAAAATCCTTTTCATTTAATAAAGCAAAAGGCTCTTCTGGATGTTCTGAGATACATGATACATGAGGGAGTCATCTCCATACTCCATTCATCTATCTAGCTTCTCATCTTTGTCTTCAAAATGCTGAACTACAAGATGGCAAAAATGTCATTGAGGTACCATTTAGGCCTCTTACACTGAAGAATATTGAGCATTCCATTGATCATAGTTGTACCTAGAGCACATACTCACGTGCTTAGGAAGTTGTGCTCATTTTTGCCACACAAAATTAAAAGGCAGGTTTCTCTGATGCACTCCACATGATCATCTTAGCCAACAGCACCCATCAGTCCTAAGCAGGGGGCATCCATCAACATGCTTGACTAAAATTATACTGTCTCGTTCTTAATTGTCCAAAAGGCTGGTGCCATCTGGCCCACTATCTTTTCTTGGTGATACATGAGAGCTATTGCAAACATAAAATACTAAACTCAAGATCTCAGTTCTACTGATAGGATGGACAGACACTTAAATGTGTGAGGTGCATCTATTGTGTCCTTGTACGCTGGTAAAAGGAATCCCAAAATTGTCAACTACACTTTTTACAGAAAAAACTAAACACCATCTCTGTGTTGTTTGTTTGTTGTTGTTGTTGGGTTTGGGTTTTTTTTACTAGAAGATAATTTTGCTTTTTTGTTGTTGTATTATCAAGGCCATGAAAGGCCATGATGTTTGTTGCACATCATCATTCAATGTGAAAATGTCTTCACTGATATGTTACTAATGCATATTAGATCAAACAGTAAATGTGAATTTGCTTCATAGGCTACTCTACTGTTGGAAACACTCCAAGAAAACTGGCAAAAGATGTAGTTTGTGGTACTTGGCAAGATAAGACAGTGTGTGAAGGCAAAGCATCTTCAGAGAAAACAAACAAATGAACAACAGCTGTCATCACTTTTGGAATTCATTAGCTCAAAGGAATTTAGTTCCAATTCCTGTATAGGATCAGTGTAGCAGAACATGTGTGTGCATGTAAGTGTTTCAGCAAATTTTCTAGTAGATGCCACCTTAAGCATCAGTTGACACTACACTCTGTGATTTAGCCAAATGCTTAAATAGAATTCTCTGATACAAGACCTCTTGCTTTATTAAATCACATTTTAACCTTATTATGCCATAGTGTGTGGATACTATTTCTGAGCAGCCAGCAAACCTCATTCATTATGGCAAAGGTCATATTTTCTGTTTTGAACCAAGTCATTCATGTGTCACCTCACTTTGGCCAAGGCTCTTACTGTACTGGACTTCACTTTGTGCCAGTCTGTATGTCCAGCAATCAATCTGCTTCAGATTTCATGGGCCTTACTAAGGCCTTTAAACACTAACTGCAAAAGAAAGAAATCTCCAACTTTAAGAGCTAAAAGTGTTTTCAAACAAGATCAGTACCCACATGTTTGAGTAGAAATACAATGCTGGCAAGCTGAAGGAAGCTTCACATGTAATGCTGTCTTACATGAAAGAATAATATAACTTCCATCTTTTCTTGTATCCTCTTTACACCAGAATTCACTGCATTTTTTAGATCACAGTAATGAATTCTTTTCCTAATGGATATTGAGTACTAAGTCATTTACACTGGTTTATTTCAGTAACAAATAAATTCCAGAAGCACCACAACTAACAACACACTGATTCCCATCTAGTTGGTTTCTGTATTTCTACACAGCCCTTCAGTGAAGAATCATGGACCAGCAACTTGCTGCTTCTTTTCTTCAACCTCAAACTCAACAGCAGTCCCTCAGGCTCCCTTCTCTGCTGACTAACTAGCTAGGAGGCAGAAAAGGGCACTTTAGCTCCCACTGAGCTAAGGAACACTGCTTTGGGGTTTCCCCTCTTCAAAGATGTTCAATTGTGGAAAGACAGATATAAAACTAATTCTAAAAAACTATACTTGTCTGCCAAATCTGTTTGAAATTGGCCAAGAGACTTACTACTTAGTCTAGGCTGCCTTGTAGGCTTGCAGATGGCCTGATTACATAGGGTGGGGTTTTTTCTGGTAGAGGCTAGGGTAAGAGGAAGAGTCAATTTCAGCCAAATTCATTTTGTTTCACATTCATTTTTCACAACTAAAATTTTAATAACTAAAAATTCAGATGTCCATCTCTCCCAGATTTAGCTTTGTCAGTAGAAATTGTGATTGTCTATAAAGTTATACTACATTATTAAAGAATGCGCTCAGAAGTTTTCCTTCTTTCCCCATCTTCTCTTTTTTTTTTTCTCCATTGTGAAAGGGAACTGTGTGTTAAGTTTAACAGCATTCCAGCAAGACTGTGAAATAAGAAGTTCAGCAAGCTTAGAAATGCAATCATTCTTGCTAATGAAATGTCCCAGATTCTTAAGCTTCCCCAGGACACAGTCAACTCCTATTATTAATAGTAGTATTTAAAGAAAAATGGATGCTAGATTTTTTTTCCCATCTCTTACCATTATCCAGAATTGTAGTCCTTTACAGAATTATTTGACATAGTATTTCTTATTAGTGACTGATGGTACATTTTTTGCCAATACCAGGTACTTCAATTCAGAACCAACTTATGTATCTACATCTTTTTTTCAACTCCACATTTTTTTACCTTTGATGACAGGGAGTTATAAATTAAAATAACAAAAAAACACAAAAACATACAATGACTGAGAAAACACTTAAATATTTATGTAAGAGACAGTAATCTCTGTGCTTTCAAAAAATTTCTTTTTTAAAAAGTATCAGTATCCATAAGAACTGATTAGTTTATAGAAAGACGATATGTGAAGACATATCATATGATATGTATTCAGGTGCAGCCATACAATTGAAACTAAACTTCTCGAGTAAATCACCATACTAATGAGGGTCTTTTATTGAATGTTTATTGATATGAATCCAGTTCTCATTTAAAAAAAAAATGGAGTGGTTTCACTGGAATACAAATGTAGCTGACCTATCATTTGGTATCATCATTCAGGAGACCAGAGACAGTTGTCCTCTTTCATTGGGAGCATTATGTTGTTGGGTGTTGCACTATATCTGGTCATGCTGTAAAGGATGTAGATTTCTGCTGTTTTCCTTCTAGTATGCTATGTGAAAACTAACTTATTTTTTTTTATTTTACAAAAATAATTAAAAATATATTAATATATTCCAGCCAGATAGCACACATTTGTCCCTTGTGATCTTCCTTATAGAAATGAAGTATCATTTGACTTCCAGCATGCTTAAACTGCAGGACAACTGAAGGAAATATACAGTCACAATCTGTATTCCCAGATAACACCTGAATACACAGAGATCTTCTAATCTATAAAAGAACAGCAAAACATTAATACTTTAATTCTTACAACCCTCCTACAGAGAAACAAACATAAGAAAACATTACTGTGCCCATTTCACAGAGTGCAAAAAGACCAGATATTTGCAAGAATGGTTTGCTCAGGGCCACAGGGTAGAAATAATAATGAGAAGCCAACATTTTCTTCCTATCAAGCTTTATCTAAAGGTGACAATTTCTCTCTCTAAGCTGAATACAAGATAGACTCCCCAGTCTGCACTGAGAAAAATTAGCCAAAGAGAAGTAGCACTACAATCGTTACATCTCTGAGGAAAAATAGGCCAATAATGTAGTCCATGACCTGATACAGGTAGAGTCATTGAAGGTTATTGCTTCAAAACATACTGGGGAAAAAAAGAACAGGTGTTCGTGCTGATGGGAATAAGGATGAAATCCAACACGTATTTCTGTCCTCTTAGTAACTCTTACATCATGATTTTTGGTGACGAATCTTACAGACTCTAAATCTACCAAAAGTCCACTGTGCTAGAAATGTCAAGGAATGATTCAAAAACATTCAGTATTAATGCAGTAGCAGCTGACTACATACACAAAACTCAGGATCCTGATAGTTTGTCTCAGGACTTAGTCAGATCTCAAGTAATAGAAATTTTGTTTGTCACAGACTTTTAACCTTTTAAGCAAATAAAAGCCACAGAATGTGAATATATTTAAAAAAACACAATCTCTGAGTAATGTGCATTCTGATGGATTAAAAGGTTAAAAGTAGTCATTTGATTGCATATGTTGTCCATTACCTATGTAAGTGCTCTACACTGCCATAAATGAAACACTTGCCAGACTGCAAGTCACAAAGACTCTTTTTTTATTAATCGAAATGCATTTAGCCAGTCCTGTTCATCACCAGCGGCAGTTCCTGAATTTTGGTCCACAAAGCATACCAAACAGTCATTACTTTGCCATAACTTTTCATGATACCTCTTATGGTTTTTAACTTTATGTCTGTATCCCCAGCACAGCTTTGAATTCCTAACCTTACCACATCCACTGACATGCCAAATAGATTCTCTGGGCTCAGCAAGCCTTGCATCAGGTCCTGCTTCTACCCAACGATTTGGTGAAAAGGGACAGATAGAGAACAACTGATGCAGAATAATTGCAATTGCAGAAGAAACTGATAGTTATCTAAACCTTGGTGCTTAAGACTCCAACAGGCTCATTACATTATTAGCACATTTTAATTAGTATATGCTCTTTGCTCCTCTTCTTGGCACATTGGAAAAAGAACGTGGAATTAAGTGTTACTTCACCTTATAAATTAACACGTGCACAATGGGGAAGCATTATCTGAATATTTTTGGCTTGAGTAAATTTTATAGCACTTGAAAAACCTAACTCTAGCCTCAAACCTACATTAAATTATCAACCAGTAAGAATCTTTTTTCAAAGATTAGAGTCATAATGTGTCAATGAACAGAGTTTGTTTTGATACAACAGCGGAGTGTGTCAGCTAGTAAAAAAGAAAGTGCTTAGCAAGACTTTCTTACTTGCATTGAATTCTAATGGAGACAGGAAGTGTCTGATGAGAGACAAAGTAAAGATAAGATGGAAGAAAGGAAATTCAGTAGAGCAGAAGTCCTGAGTTGAAAACATGGGGAAAACCCTATGCCTAGGGAAGTTGAACAGTTCAGAAATCTCTCCTACACCACTAAAATCCAGACTAGCATGACACTGATTAAATGGAAAAAGAAGGGAGGAGAATTGCTGACTTCCCTTCTCAAGGTAGAAGAAAATTATTCAGTAGTATTTGTGAGCCAGCCATATGTGCCTACCAAATGTATCTTTTGGCTCTAGCAGTGCAAAGAAGACTGTGCATCATGTCCTGCAGAGAAATACAAAACAGGGACAAGGAGACCTTGCTTGCAAGATGTGGGACCTGGAAAGACTCTCCTTGGCACCTGAGCCACTAATATTTAAAATGGCACCAGCAGATTTCATGCAAATGGCATTCTGGCAAATACAATTGTACACAGAGAAAAAAATTCTATTATAAAAAAGAGGAAAAAGCAAATGTTCACTGTTTTGCAGATTTTGAATGGCAAAATTTGTAGTGTTGGGGGACCCTTCGGAAATGGTTGCTGTTAACTAGAGAGATTATGACACTGATAATATGCTGTCTATGCTGTAAACATCACCCTTTGTTCCCCAAAATACACGGCTGCTATTTACATGTTTGTTGCAGGCAAGGTTCCTCTTCTTCCATCGGTCAGAGTAGAAGATTACTTAATTACATGCATTTATGAAGAAAATCACTGATTCACATCTGTTTTTGTTTCAAAATGTATCACCCTTTCATCTAGCTGTATCAATTGCATTAAATGTGCCTAGTCTGTGTGCTGATGTAAATGAAAAGTATTTCATCTAATTTTCTAATATAAGCAATAGATTCAGGAAATTAGTAATATTTTAAGTTGAAAAGTTCTTCTTAATTTGGAATGTGTATTCATACAAAGTTGACTGTCAATGTGAAGCCAAATTGCTTTTTATTATCACAAATATTAAACCAGTTCTTAACTTTGATATAGACAAAAACCTCCTCATAAATCTAGGTCCTGTTTTCTCTCTACAATAGCCCCAAGATTCCCTTTGACAGTCATTCTCTTTGAGAAACTTCCCATACCACATTTTTCAAGCCAGTATAAAATGCCTGACACTTAAAAGTACAAAGAACTGAATCAAAGGAAAGTTAAATACATTCTCTTAGTGACAGGTTCGATCTCTACAAGCTGGCAAGCTTCAGGAGAACTCCAGCTTTTAACATAAGAGAAATCAGTTGTTCTGTGCCATTCAACAGAAACCAAAAAGGAATCCAGGGTTTGCACAAGGTCCCAGAGATAAACCAAGGTCTCAAGGGATTCCCCCTCTTTATGTTCTGTGAGGACAGAAAAGCTTTCAGCACTTTGGCCCTAGCTATGAATCATAGCTTCCTGAATCAGTGCCTGGGGGTCAGTAGTCTCCAGCCCAACATCACCAAGAAAGAAGCTCACTGGAGACAACTTCAGCCCTTTCTTTCCCTGAAAAAGCAAAAGCACTAAGATTCTTCAGCTTCTTACTTGAAGAATCCCATCTTCATCTTTTTTTCAGGGACTGTCGAGTACCACTTCATCTCAGGAGACCCTCGTGTCTTTGGAAAAAAAACCCAAAACCTATTCCTATCTCACAACGCAATGGGAAGTTATCCAGAACAAAAATACCTCAAAATCATATGTACAAGTAAAGAGCTTGTGTGCTACTTCTAGCAAAGAATGTATCTAAATTATATAAGCCCATCTTTTCCACCTTTAAACATATTTTATGAAGGGGTATGAGAAAGTAGACAATATGAAGTATATGACTGGAGAAATTACAAGGAAGCAAATACTAAATGGCCACTTTCTCACTTCTGAAGGTTTGGCTAGGTATTCTATTAATGCAAATTTATCTGCTCTAACAAATATTTTGATGGACTGACTTGCCTTATCCTGTCAAGACATCATCTGCTTCTTTGATCACAAGATACAATCTAGATATTATAAGAGCAACTGAAGTTTCAGTGACAGTTCAGTGAAAGATTACTTTTCAAAGCATGAGATAAAAAAAGAACTTAAAATATTAAAATAGCACAGAATGAGTAAATGAATAACAAGATACAACAGACTTACAACAGTGAAAATACGTGTGTCAGCTGTATGAAATATGTGATTATACAGATCATGTAAGAGCAACAAAAAGATTAGACTAAAATCATATTCTGTCTTGAAAAAAAAATCAAAAAAAGATGGCCTATTTGTTACAAAGAGCTGTCACCTCAATTACCTGAATTTAGAAACAAAATTACAAGTAAAATCTTGCTGCACCAAGGCACAACTTGCAGGTCCAAAGCCAGAGGAATGCTATTTTCAGAGACCTCAACCTTTTATCACTGATATAAAATGTGTCACTCTCCTCCATGAGTACACCTAACTTGTCATTTTATTCTAAACAATGCTTATAAATACACCTACTGGATTTTTGAACACGTTGATTTTCTGACCTGTGTGACTGGCCAGTCTCAGTTTATTTTTTGTTTCTGAATCTTTTCCCCTTCTATGCTGTATAGTCATCTTAATTAGCATGATTAGAGCCAAGATAAAGAGATGTTTACTCTAACTTTACTCATCCTAATAAATGTTATTCTGTGCTTTTTCTTAAGCTGTAGTATCATTTTATTTTTTATATTTTATACTAGTAAAAACCTATTTAGTAGTCCAGAATATAAGGTTAAATTATAAGTGTATACTATTGGAATAATAATTTAAAAACAGAGCCAAATTTAAGTTTGCTACCCTTTTTAAGAAAATCTGTGCAGACCAAGAGCATTGTCCCTGCCCTTGTTCACACAGCCTGAATGAGAAATTTGAGGACAGAAATGGGAAGCCCACATGAGAGGAACCACCACATTTCCTGGGAGACTGAAGTGATGCAGGATAAAAAAAAAAAAACATACACCACAAGGTGACCTTCAGTTCTCATTTATTTTACCAGGGACACCTCTGCTAACCAGGAAATGCCAGCAAAGGATCATTTTCTGTCCTGAAAAGCAGCAGTGTTTCACAGAAAACCTGTTTGTTTCCTTCTGTGTAAACACTTTCAAACCTGCTAGTCCAGTGTTGAAATTACTGGGTATCTCTTTCATGACTTGGGATAGGTGTTACCCCTCTAGCCTATGGAGTAGGGGAGCAGGGAGACAGTGGGATGCACAGAGAGACAGGTGCCTTCAGAGGTCAACACAGCCATCTCTAGAGAGCCCAGGGTGACTGCTCTTTCCTCTAGTGCTGCAGGAAGAGCCTACCCTTTAAAATGAGGGGCAAACCTGAACAACCTTCGCTCTGGTCCTCTCCTTCTTGTGTTGGTAGACCATTGCATATATAATGGCGCTTCTCTGTTGCAATGCATATTTGCAGCTGTTTGCTAGAAAGCTCTTTTGGGAGTGTTCATTCTGTGTTCTCATACATCTATACCCTACCTCTGAAGGACAGTCTCAGACAGAAGCTTTGTATTTTGCGTAGAACTGCTTCATGGTATTACAGAAAGCTGTTTTGCATTTTGGCTAAAAATGTCTTCTAGGTAGCTTTGGTACCTTTTACATGGCTCTAGATCACCAAGTTCTGTAAGTGTAAAGGGAAAGTTGTCCTTGAGTAAGGATTTTGAGGCCAAGTGATTCTCTCAGGAGCCAAAAAACAGATGATGATCTTGGTGTGCTCAGGGTATCCCACGATGTTGAGAAGGCATGTTGCAGTGTTCCATGCTCCTGAAGACATGAATCTCTCAGACTACTGAAAATAGTGGGGGATTTTGATTTGTGGAGTCACTATAGATAGGATTTCAAAAGCATTAGTAAGCTAAAGAAATGCACAAAAAATACATCTGATGGAAGTTATACTTATGAGGAGATCAAAATTATTCACCAATTTGGAAAGGATAGAGGGCTAAGTACTATGACAATTTATTTTTACATTCTCTAGAAGAAATAGTTTCAACATTTTCAAAATAGAAACATTCTGCCTTTCTATTTTGAAATAACTTATTTGTTTTGAAATTGACACAATATTGCTCTGGATTTAGCAAAAATGTTCAAGGTTGGCAAAGAATATTTTTTTTCTTCCTGCTGAGAAAGGAAAACAAACTATTACAGTCATTAAAAGTTTCTTCAGGTTGTTATAGGCATTGCCTCCAAAAAGTTTACTTCAGCCACTAAACTTTTAAAAGGGTGGTGAAATTGATCATTCCTACAGATCTTCAAGAAAACAGCAGGGGAAAAAAACAACTGTAGATGCAGACCTTCATCCTTAGGTTTATTTCTCCTTTTCTACCACCCACTGCAGCATAAATTGACTTGCTATGTTATAAACCCAAGATAAGTAATACATATCACCTAGAGTACTGTACAGCTGTTGCTCCCTCTGTACATTAGTTCCTATCATTTAGCCCTCCATATACTCCATAATAGTCGATAAAACCTGACTCCTTCAGGAGGGATGCAAGACACCACCTACCTCAGGGAGGATTTCAGTTACACAGCAAGGCTCCTTCTGCTGCTCAGTCTGAAAATTTGGGGCAGTTTCATTTAAATGGATCCCAGAGCTTTATATTGTTACATACAACATGTAATAATGCAGCCAATATAACAGCTGATGTCTTACTTTTATGTTGTTTTCAATTTATTGTTATGATGTTTCTACTATTTCAGCTTTCACTGTGCTGCAGATTCAGGCATTAACAATGTATGAAGCTTATTTTATAGGTTGCCAGGAGCAGAGGGCTGGAGCATTTGGATAGATAAGGAGCAGGTACATGAAGCTCTGCTTGCCTGGGGACTCAAAGTGTTTTGAGGCTAACAAGAAAAGTAAATTTTAATCTGGTAAATCACTTGGAAATGAAAAAGTAACTCAGTTTTGCAGTGGGAACTGCACTCTCAAAGTCATAGATTACAAGGAACTCTGAGTATTACAACGGGCTCACAAAAACAATTTTCTCTAATCCAAGGATTTTGGCTTAAGGAAAACCTTGAGTTTTGAAAGAGAAAGAGCTAGATTCTGTACTTGAATTCTCACTGGCACAAGCCAGCAAAAGGAGGAGCATGACTTAATGTAGGTCTCCATCACACTGCACAATCTGTTTCTGGAGCTTTGACAGTGAAACTGAAGCTTTTATCAGTGTGCCCATACAGTCTAAAAGAACCTCAGCACTTTGACAGACACTTTCTTCTCCCAGCTCCCAGGCAACTTCCTTCCATGGTCATCAGGACATGTAGCACAGCTGCTCATGCTGATCCTGAACACCTCAACTTAACCAGTGAGGTCATGGCCCTCATGTAACATCAAAATATGGTTTTAGTAAGGACATATCATTTACACCGCTCTTCTGTTTGGTGTTTGTTTTTTCCTGTATACTTCTTAAAATATTTTTGGTCAGTTTTAAAATATTTTTACTATTTGCATGAGTTGCAGCAGTGATTAGTAAACCCCGTTATGAGCCAAGGTCACCCTTCTGTGTGCGGCACTTCACAGACATAAAAGATTGTCCCTTCCCCAAAGCATTTGTAGCCTGCAGAACCTTAAAAACAGTGCATTTAGTTAAAAAGCAACATGAGGACAAACATCACGTTATGTCTAGCATAAAGGAAGAAAATTAATCCAGGTATACTCCAACTCCCTTTTCCATTAGGAAGACTTGATTCAATTAAAAGCCAGCAAATGTAAAATACAAAGAAGACTTCCTCATATTCAGACTAATGTAGGGAACTCTGAGATGCCACTTAGTTTTTCTCAAAGTAAATAGCTTAGGGAGCTTTAAACAAGAATGAGACATTAACAAACACAATGGCTCTAATTCCCTTACAAATGATGAAAATTACAAGGAATGTCAATCATTTCGCTTGAAACAAATCAGCCAGAGAGAAAATACTCCTAGGGGATATATTTCTTCACAGAAAAGAGAGAAAAAATCCCCACCAAAATAAAAAAAGGAAGACCTTAATTTGATTCACAAATACTAGATATTCACCACTGACTAACCCAGTCCTAGAACACATGGGTATTTTTCTTTTTTACAGATAAGCACTTTTTATCAGAAAGCTATTTTCATTTCACACTTGCTTTAACAGCACTGTTGTCCAGAGGGTTAGTCATGATTCACAACACCATAAAAACATAGTTCAGTCCTTGGTGTTTTACTGGAAAAGTTTAGTTGAACAGAAGCATGTTTGTATTGAATCCTGATGGGCTAGCAGTCCAGCGCTCTCTTCAGTTTGGAGTCTTGATTCTGCTTGTTTCTTCAAGTATCCTAACATATCTCAATCTGGATCAGAAAAAATAATCATTGCTTGAAATCAAAAACTCTACCACTCTCCATCTCTGTCTTACATACAGACCCTTATAACTCACCCTCTCCCACTTTTTCCTTCTTCCTTTTCTCTTTCACATTTTAGTATCACCTCTTCTCATTGCTCAGGCTTTTATATTTCCTCCTTCTTCATTCTGCCTACATCTCTCTACAGCTGCAACTCCTACCCTGCTGGAGTAGCAGGTTGTGAAATTACTTGAAATGTCTTCCCATCTAAGAAGTTTTCCCACAAGCATGGTGGCAAACAGAATAAAGGAATCAATCATACGTGGACAAAGAACTCTTGAGAGATATCATTGTACTCTGTCATCCTCTCTTTCTATTCTCAAGCTTACCAGAGAGACAGTGGTGAGTTTCTTGTGAGCACTTGAAACTCTGTTCTCATTTTGGTTTCATTTAACATACATTTTAATCACACTGCTGAGACAAATTAATTTGAGATGCATGCAGATTAACACATTTAGTTTTGTAATCTAGTTGTTCCACTGGAAATCAGTGTGGGCATCGGCTTTAGCAGTGGTACTTTCAGCAGACTTCAGGGTCTGGTTTGTTGGCTTATATTATGCTACCTCTGAGTGAGTAATCACATTTGCTCAGTTTGCAACTCTGAAAATGATCACTGTCAGCCTTCAAAGTCAGAATGCTGTCCTAGTTTTCCTCTTTATACCATTGCCTATCCTCAGAACTAAGTTTTAAAATTCTGATGATAACATGTGAGACCAGATTCAAGTCAATATCCTTTACAGTATTTCAGAACTGTAAAGGCCACGGTGGTTAATATGATAACAAATACTTCATACTGTATTTTTAATAGAAATAATGAGGCAAAATCCCATCAAGAACAACTGAAAACAGCAAAAGGACCAGTCTCACAAGCTGCATGCTTTTGTGGGGTGGTCCTTTTTTTTCTTTTGACTGCTATTGGACACCCACAAACAAAAAGAGGATACATGATTCCTAAATTGTTAGGTTCATTTAATTATGGCTTTGGGTGTAACAAGCTGATCTGCCTAACATAAAAAGAACAGGCAGATGAGGGAAGGAGTTGTGACATTAATCTGTAGTAGCTCTGTAATATAGGATTTTCAAGAGCAGCTTTTGTTTATCTCCATTTTTGATTAAGAAAATACTAAAACTCCTCATGACTTCACAGAGAGGAAATTATGCCAACAGTCCAGACTTTTTACTACAGAAAATAGCAGGTGCTGAAAAGTTCAGTATGTTATAACTGACAAGATGACACTCAGGTAAACGGGGCAGAAAGACCAAGAAGTGATGGGTGACGATGCAAGGAACAGAGGAATGAAAGTAATATATAACAATAAGAAGGTAGCTAGTGTATATTCAGAGATGCACTAGACAAAAAGCAGAGGAAATTTATAGATTTCCCTTTAGAAATAGCAACTCACAATGGTTCAACCTGCTGTGAGAAATCCACAGAAATCGGACCTGGAGTCCCATTCATGTTGTCATTTCCGCACAGAGAAGTGCTTTAATCTGACCTTAACATAGGGCTTTCCTAACCCCTATGTTAACGTGCAAAGGCTGATATTCAGCGTCTTCTAAATAATGCCTTCTTTGGATTGAAACCATAGAATTGAGTTTTATTCTGTAAAGCAGAAAAAATTATATATTCCATTTCTATTAAACTAGAAAACAGTAGTATATTTTTCTTTCTAACTCTGACCTGTATTGCATCCCTCCAGTCTTTTCTTCAAGGAAAGCCAAGAGAAAAGAAACAAACTTACTCTCCACAGAACGAATAGATAAAGCCAAATCACTAGCATGGAAAATAACCCTATAAGCCCTAGGTACCAAAGCTTACCCACAAATAGCTCTTAGTGAATAATGCATACGGTTTAAAGTCAGTTAAAATAAGTGCCAGGTCAGTTATCAGGCAGCAGTGAATTTGCAAGGCTTTGAAGCAAAATTCTCTTTTTCATTCTGCCTCTCTGAGACACAAATGACTGAACTAAGATGCAGATAGTAATGACTGAAGGGAAATGTGGTCAAGAGCTGGCCAGTTCCACAGTCTTTCAGTCCTACATCAACATCAGACCACCACACATGTGGTGCTGAATAGGCAATAGTGAATCATGAAAGAGCCAGCTTAGATTTTTTGACATGAGTTCTTGGCATCTGTGGGTCCTAAAGCACTACCATGCCTCAGAAATCAAAAGGATTTGCCCTGGATAAAAATTTCCAGAGAAAACAAGACTAAGGACCTAGCAACATGGGACAATAACATTGATTCCAGTTTAATTTCAGCTTTTGAAACATTATGTGTTTGGCTACCAGATTACAACATTTCAATGACCTAAAATTTCCACATTGTATGCAGGTGCTTCAGGGCTAGCCTCCCTTCAGATGAACTCAGCTCCTCAGATTGCTGAAAACTGCATGCATTTTCCAGCCCTGGAAGAGTACCAGGGGCTAAGGGCATTTATGAAAGGGAAAAAAAATATTGAAAAGCAGATAGTATATGGAAATATATGATCTTTTCCCACAACATCTTACCCTGCTCTTTATTTTACCTTCTCTGATCAAATGAGTCAAAGGCTTAAACAAGCAGCAAATTGCTGCACTGAAAATGCAACCAGGTGATTATTTGCAGGAGCTCTAAAGTTGGTGAGTTCCTGCTTCCCAGGATGCCATAGAAAGATGTTTAAATTGCAGCCTAAATGATTTTTGTCTTGATGTGCTTTTCCCTATCAAAATAAGCGCTGTTTGTATGACCACAGCTCGGGCAGTTCTCATTACCTACAGACAATAACTTATCCCTAATATCAACGTTTTTCTAGTAACCCAAAGACTGAAACTGTTACTAGAAGTGACAGTATATATTGCTATACTGGTAGGAGAAACACTTTTTATACCAAGACTTGACAAGAAATATGAAAATAATTATTCTTAGATAATACAGAGCAAAATATTCCAGGAAATACTCATCTTCAAATTCTGTCTTTCTTGAAAAAAAAATGGGGTGATTTATTTGCTGCTTGGAATTAAGAAATTAAACCTGACATAAAAATATGAAGTTCTGCTCATGTTTTCACTGGAGCTTCTTTATGTTCTAAGCACCAAAAAACCCCAGAAATAAACTCAAGAAGTTACTAAAGTCACAGTATTAGCTCTTATTTTAACTGCTTCCAGTAAAAATATAAACTCCTTTGGTTCTTAACCATGTATAAAGAATCCTGACTCACAGAGACATGCCTGAAAAAGTCTGGCCCTACATAAATTATGCAAAGACCTTTGAAGTAGCATTATTCAATATGATTCATTCACATTAAAGTACAGCATATTCTTCCAGGTGAGCAGGAGCCATCCAGCTCCTGGTTTCTACAGTGGCCTGATAAAACCTGTACTGCCTAAGAAATTATCCATCAGCAACACAGAGCACTACATAATAATTCAATCATTCCAACATCCACATTATTTCATAGTCAACCAGCAGATATTGAACCGTTACACTTTTCCAGTGTTGGAAGACTTCAGAAAATTTAAAGCTAAATTATTTCTCTCAAGGTTGTTCTTTCCTTGCATCCTGTGGAACATTACTAGCTTAGATAAGTCTCCCTGCAGTATCCATGCCAAGACAATTTGAAAACACTGAACCAAGTCTTAGCTTTCTTTTGCTGTGTAAGAAGCATAAACAGCATTAGAATCACAGTTTTTACCAGAAATTTAGAAACATGAGAGCTTGGTCCCCACAGGTTTTGCCATCATGAAGTTCAAGTATCATATTTTATAATGCATTTCAAGACACTTTTATTCCCTCTATTCCTTGCTATTCCAGTGACAAAAGCAAGTGAGACAGCATTCATTTGCTTTGATGACCAATTGCACTACACATTCAAAACCAAGAAAATCCTAGTCCCTTTTCTTCTCTCAATACAATCATTCATGGAAAGGTACCTTAATGACTACCACTAAAAAGTACACATCGCCTTAAAACATGTTTTCATATGTCCTGCTTGTTAAATCAGAAGTCTTTCATATCACTTTAGAAAACTAAGTATTTATTAAAACAACTTACATATCTATATTTTAGCAAACAATGCTGCTTCCACTTTAGTCTTATCTATGTATTCTGGCTTCGGTAAAATGTTGTGTTTATTTTTTGTAGAACCTGATATGTAGTCTCCCAAACAACAGTCTGGATATTGTTTTTCTTTCAAACACCTGTATATAAATCAAAATGACTTATGACCCTTGTTCAAGACAAAAGACACCCAATCCTGCATCTTATCTAAATACTATATTCTATTAATTATTTTTATGACCACAGATAGCCTGCAAGCACTCAAGTACAGTTTAAACATACCATTCCATATCTGCAGGGCCTACAACCTTGAAAACTTATAAGCTTGATCCTTTCAGAAAGTCTTTGGATACATAGGCATATGAAAAAAAGAAAATTTCAAAGATCATATGGAAAAATCAACCCAGAAATACTGTGATTAAGAGTTTGGGCTTTTTCCTATGTCTTCAAGATATTGGAGACCTAATAATATGGTCAGCATGGGACTTTTCTTGGACAATCAGGGGCAGGAATTTACATGGACTGCTGGAACAGTCTCCCAGTTATTGTTGATGTGATCTGTTTCCTGTGAAGTGGATTCACTTTAGCAAACACCATACTGAAAATTATTTTTAGACTGTCAGTCTTTTGTGGAGAGCTAGAAATAACATAGAGACAATAGCTGAAATTTACTATTCTGTACCTATTTTTATTGGATATAGCAGAAATTATCTCTTTTTTTTATTACAAAAAGAAAAAAATTAATAAAATTGAATAACATCCATAAAAGCACCAGTATCTCACAACTCTTGAAAATGTTATTTTCATTAAAAGCACCGAGTGTATACCCAGAAATAGCTAAGGTTACTGGTGAACTCTAAATGCAAACTACCGAGAAAATTTAGTAAAATGCAGTTCTGCTCAAATATATGCCTATTTAATTGACACTTGATGTGCAATCCCATCTTAACATGGATGGATGTTATTGTAGGCTAGAGGATAAACAAAACATGCTTGTTCAGAGTCTTCTTGCATCATGTAATGCTGTTTTCACCCGCACAGATTATAAATTCTTATCATAGTAAACAAGTGTTAGACTGCAACTACAAACTGAACCTTGAATGAATAAGATATAAAAATTTTAGAGACGTTCTGAGATTTCAGACTTAAAAATTAGCAGTGGATCCTATTACTAGCCTTGATAATGTTCAAGAAATTGTCTGCTGTTGTCACATACCTTAATTGAAAATACTTTGCTTAAATGCCAACTTCAATTAGACTTTGAAAGTAATTTAACAGTGATAATGAATTATTTCAGCATTTCACAGAATCTACCTCAGTTTTAATCCAGCAATTCGAAACCAGACACAATTAAACCTCTGACTACATCTGAACACCTATGTAAACAGAGTCTTTCACTAACTTGGAGCATCAACAAGAATAAACTCATGAATAATCGTCATTCTAAGCATCTTTGGCTACGGAGGTACCAGAAAGATAAAACAGTCCTTTTCCTGCTGTAAAACATATGAAAAGAAAACCTTTTGTTCTTAAATTATTTTCCTTTTTTTTTTTTTTTCCAGCATGTCAGTTGGGTTGTCATCTTTGCTTTGGACTTTTGAGCCACTGAATTTCACCACTCAGACTGCCCTCTGAGAAAAAGAGAACATGGTATACCAGTGGCTTGGGTCCTATCATTTATATTTGGCAATGCTGGGTTTTCTTAACACATTTCCATTCACAGCAGGTTGGTATGAAGCACTATCATGAGCAATATTGTGTCACGTCTACTATTTCTGTCAGTTTTACAAGGCCCAAACCTATCCTAGATAATCTAGGCTAGCACAAGGCAGAGTTTTTTCCCCACTGACAACATACTGTTGGTTCTTACTGATTTCTTTTTAACCTCATATGTACTTAAAAATGGCTNAAAAATGGGTTGGGTTTTTTTTTTTTTTTTTTTTTTTTTTTTTTTTTTTTTTTTTTTTTTTGGAAATGAAGTTAAACACAAAGCTCCTGCAAAACATTTCAGATCCACTGGGAGAATGTGGATATTTCACACTGATTTTTCGTAAATATGGAGCAGCCCCAGTGGCAAGTAAAGACATTGCACATTGGAGAATAGAGTACAGCATCAGTCTAACTTAAAAGAACAGTAATATCCTTTGATGGCCCTCTTGCTTACGAAGAGCATTCCAGCCTAACAGTAGAATATTCTTAGTGGTTTTGTAGGTAATGCATGAGCCACTGGCATCAGGGACTCATCTGGGATGAAGAGGCAGGCAGTCTTCTTAGCCACATAAAGGTGCTATTTGTGATACTCTTATTTATTTTGCTTGAGATATCAGAATGGAATGAAAGTGAAAAAGAAATACATGACATCATCCTTTTGGCAGTGCAACTGTGTCATCTGTGGTGGGTAGAGTTGGTCAGCAGTCAAATGCTCACCCACTCACTTGCCAACTAGTCCACTCAATAGGATAACTGTAGAATATGGGGTGAAAGATCTCACAGGTTGAAATAAAGATAGAACTATTTCTTAAGAGATACCATCATAGGCAGATAAGATTCAGCTTGGGGCAAATTAAGACAATTTATTACACATCAAAATAGAATTGAATTGTGAGAATCTTCTGTCACATCCTCCTCATGTTTCCTTGCTGAAGTACCAGCTTCCTGATTAGACTCTTCCTCCTCCCTTACTAAAAGTTGTTATCAACCTGTCAACTTCTGCTACCAGTTTTTCCTCTTGACAACTGGAGTGACTACTGTAAATAGGGTTTGGGTCCCTGTCTTAA
This sequence comes from Campylorhamphus procurvoides, assembly GCA_013396655.1. Classification (NCBI taxonomy): domain Eukaryota; kingdom Metazoa; phylum Chordata; class Aves; order Passeriformes; family Dendrocolaptidae; genus Campylorhamphus; species Campylorhamphus procurvoides. The sequence goes on along the minus strand of WBMV01000301.1, from coordinate 837,637 downwards.
CCAGTGTCCTCAAATGAGGGGGCCCTCCTTCCTCAGCCAGGACGGAGCTGAACTAAGACTCAATAGTCTCAGTGTTGTGGTCTGATAGGTCTGATTCAGGTAGGCAAGACACTCTTCTGTCAAGTGTTGTACCAATTCAATGGAATTACATGTCTGTTCAGGAGTAAAATCCCAGGTTTTGGAAGGTAATAACCGCCCTAGGCACCTGTCAAAGTCCTCCCACACACCCTGTTGCCCAGGGATTGACTATGTGAGGGTATTTTTCTCTGTCAACTTGCCAACAGGTTGTTTGCTCTTACACTTGGATGCAATCAAGTTCCACCTATCCAGCAATGTCAGAAAATAGGACCAAACACCTTACACTGGTAATGCCTTGTCACTATTTTAGAAAGTGTGAAGTTAAATGCCCAAACCACCATTATTAATATTGGCTTTTGAAGGGAGGGAAGTCAGGAAAAATTTCATCACACTATGCATCTTGAAAGCTCTGTCATCTTTTTGTAAATAGTTTTATTAAATGTATAAGAAGGACTGGCTTACTGTCTGTAGTGCACTGGGCTGACAGAAGAGAATCTAACCATAGCTGCAAGCATTTCGAACTTTCAAGAGAGGTCACCCTACCAACACTTAAAATTCATAGTTCTACAACAGCCCATGTACCAATATTAATGGAGACCATAACACATCAGAAAGCCTACAGAAGTAACACTGTGCATAGCCTATTACAAAGTGTTCCACTGGAAACCAGCATGTTTTCATACATCCCTTTCTTTCTAAAATTCCTCACTTTTACATACACCATTTTGTGTAGGAGTCTGAGATCAAATTATGGAAAAGTATTTTCATTTCCAACTGTTTATCTAAAAATGTGTTTTCTCCAACGATCTCAGAGTACCTCTTAAACCTGGGTATTTCAGTTATGTTTTTCATTTGCTTTGCACACTGAAAAGTCAGTTCCATGCCTTGTCTTCATGCATCATCCCAGAGGTTATATAGGAAATTCATCCATCTTGCAAGATTCTCACAAAATCTAATTGATGCTTATTAAGTAATATAAAACCCACTGGCCTGCATAAACATGATTAGACACATGATGTTGAGTATCTTCCTATATAATGTCTTCACACCAAAACTAATTTTTGCTATAAGAGCTATCACCTGAACTCCCTTACAAGTACAGATAATTTTCTTAACATAATTTTTGCCTTTGCTTACTCTAATAATTATTCAAATAATTGGTTTTATATAAAAAACCATGATCAATTTTCTTTTCCTTTCATTATCAGTCACTTCTAAGATTTAAAGTTATCATAAAGATTTATAGATATCATAGTTTAATGCATTTTCTCACTGAATTCTTCACTACATTTGAACAGCATATCAATTTCAGAACATCTGTCATTTTGTCTCAAGGCAGATTGTAACCTCTTCTATTGCCCTGTCTTAATTCCATCTTCCCTCCAGATTCAGAAAGAGAAATTATCTTTCTTCTCACTAACACAAGAGATTCTGACCTCCAGTAGCAAAGGAGACTGAAGTTCAGATTAAACTGAAGTCAAATTTAGTTCCCAGCTCTCTTTCCGATACCTTGAATTTAGTTAAGATAAGCTGCTCCTCTCTGCTTTGATCAATAGCAATATTGAGGATATAGCAGGAAGAAGCTATTTAGCCAGGTGTTCCTTTGTAAATGTTTCCTCTTTATAGTGAGTCAGAGCAGAGTATGGGTTTGATAAAATGTGGCTGATCATAAACCTGTGGGTAAATTAAAGGCTTTGTTTAGCTCACTATTGCAAAAAAACTTGATTTCACATTCACTCCCACTTCCCTCAATTAAAAGAATGTTCTTAAAGGGCTTTTGATTTTTTTGCTTAGCTGGGTACTTGAATAAAAAAAGACTAAACAGCACATCAGAGTAATGTTAATGTATGCCTTAGTTCCTGTTTCTATATAGATGACCAAATTCATAGCACTGCAGTTTCACTGCAGCTTACTTATTCACAAGTTTGATTTGCTGTTTTTAAAAATCACTTAATTAGGACAATTCAAAGAAGATGTCTTTTAGTTCTGCAGGCACAAAAAAAACACTTGCAAGCCCTACTATTTCGACCAGCTATGGGGCACAGTTTAGACTGTGAAAAGAAATAACCAGCCTATTTAACAATTCGAACAACCCTCCCAGCCCTGAAAGGGAGTCTCCCATACTCAATTACCATGATGAAAGGAGATTATGCTAAAATCTGCCAGAAAAATACATTGTGATTTCCAAAGAAATTCCATTATTAACACTTAATAGGTGAGCATTCCTGAAAAAAATCCTCAGAGCAGCACTGTTGGACAGATTCTACTACAAAAAAACTGAACTACACAGAGTAGCTTGATGTTTGGTAAAGGCTTGTAGTCAAAATTTCAAGCTGAAATGTTCCACACATCCAAGGAGTAAGGGATCAAGTAAGTGGTCTAATAGGAAACTAAGGTTTGTACTACCAAAATATCTAAGTTTGGTGCTCAATGTAGGAGGCTTAATTCCTTTGGTTCTCTGTAGAGACAGCATCAAGAGGGAGCACCAAAATCAGGTGAATGATTTGATGCCTTTACAGTGACAATAAATGAAGAAAGAACAGCATTACCTAAAGCTGCAGGGCTTTTACTAAAACACATGGGATGTTGTCACTCAGACTGATTTTATTATAGTCAGTTTCCACTGTTTACTGAAAAACAACAGCTGAAACATGTCAAGACTGAAGCATTTCATTATTCATTTCAATTGATGCAAACTGAATGATGCATGTGAACCACACATGCACAATTTAGAACATAATAGCATTTTCAATACCACCTTACTTTTTGTTTCATTTTAATGCTGATGGTTCTCCAAATGTGCTAGATCTTATCTTTACAACCTTCTAGATACACTGACTCAGCTCCAAATAGATTGCAAACAAAGACTGTAACAACAAAGTTATAAGAGCAACTGGTTGCTTTCACACTATTTCTTAGGCCAGATTAACTATCTGATTTATAGAAATCATAACTGTGGGGTTTGAGGACCAGTACTGTCAGGGGGAGACCAGTATTATAGCACAGACTAAAAGGAGAGGATTCTAGTCACGACAATGACAAACACAAAGACTTCAGGGAAAGAAAGGGACAACAACAGGTCTGATGAGATCAGATGACAACAGGAGCTAAATAGGTATGCACACAACTGTCAAAGGCCTTGAAGGAATTAATTTAAACATTCCTTAAAGGAATTCTAAAATAATAAATAAGGAAGAATCAAACATTAGATGGAAATATTAGAACAGGCATCATCAGTAACAGAGAACATAGAAAATACCAGTACTCATCATTTGAGCAAGATTCATCAGGACAGAAAAAAAAGGACTTAAAGAAATTGTAAAAATCAAGTAGGAAGCCAAAGAGGCCTCAAAATAAAAACTATCACAAAAACAAAAGTGTGGATAAACTACATGTGATACAACTAAAATCATCATATTTCAGTGAATACCTACAAATATAAAATGTAGCAGAAAAAAACAAGAATTCTTGTTTTAATAAAAACAACCTTTATCTGCCCAATCTGCACTGTTACTCTGGTAATATAAAAACACACATACATCCTCATTTAGCCATCAGCAAGTTTCATGTTTTAAAAACCAAAAAAGTCCACATAATATCAATGCCACAGCTTTTAACAGCAAAGATCAGAAGAAAGTGTACAACTGAAAAAGTCAGGTTGTAATCAGAAGACTGGAAAAAATCAAGTAATCAAAACCATTCAATAATGTGGGCTTGCAAATTATCAGGAGGCACCTTTAAACACATGAAATTTTGTCATATGTCACACTTCCAGATCACATTTGGAAATGAAAATCCTTCAATCCCTGCTTTGGGTCTATAGTCTGTCCATGAAACATTCTCCCAGAGTGTGCAAAAGCACAAAAACACTAATGTCATACATCCATATAAAAGAATTCGTAAGTAGCATTTACTTCAGCACTGATTAAGTTGGCATGTATAGTCACATCCCCTTTTCTGAGATCTGCTCTACCATCTTGCCACTTCTTTTGATTCATTAGACAGGTAAATACGGAAATTACAGGTAGTCTAAGCTGCACAGTTCTGAAATCAAATGTCTGCCTGCAAGACGAGAGGGAGAGGAGAGGCAAAGAAATTCCACTCAGAGTCTTACCTTCCAATCAGCAGGAACTCCCCAAGCACTCCCAGGCGCCTCATGGCGATGAGGATCCCCCTCACTGTCATTCCCTCGCAGAAGCAAACCACCACTCGAGCCTTGGGTAACCTTTCTCGCAGCTTGCGGAGCAGGCGATCAAAGCTCTTTTCCCCAGCATTGCTGTAGATCTTGTCAGAGTGAGCAATGCAGAGACCCTCTTGGGCAGCCAGCTCTTTGAAGGCTTCCATCCCACTTTCCCCATAATTTCCTGTTTAAAAGAAAATATAGATTATATCATGCACTTAACCAATTAAGGGGGGGCTGTGATGGGAAAGGGATCATTTTCCAAAAAAAAAATCCACTGCCATTAGCAGAAGGAAGAGCAAAAGAGACCCTTCAAAGCGAATATGTTTAGAGTTCAGTGGAACAGAACGTCCATGTAACAGTAGGTCTTAACTTACATGAAGACTGCAAGTTTCTTTTCTTAAATTAGCTTAACAACGGGTATTAAAGGTAAGCAAGGCATGGATAGGTAGAAAAGGGGGTAAAGACAGATCAGATGGTGAGAATAAAGTTTTATTCACATTTCTATGGAAAAAATGAGAGTTGTCCTAGTCCAGAAAAACAGTCATAGTAAAGAGAAAAAAGGAATCAATTCCAAGCCATTCAGTACCATATGCAGTTTATGCTCATAAAAGTGAATGAAAATGTAAACACACTGATCTAGTAACATTTTGACAGCTTCCTGTACTAATTTGACTGACCAATGTTCATAACAGGTAATATTTAGACTTGATGTCTCTGTTACAATAGGAGATCTTTTATTTGAAACAACTTCAGAAATAACCCTTTCTAATACAGAAATATTTGAACCATATGATCCAAACAATATAAAAACTGATTCTCAAATTCACTTCTATTTATACACTTTGGAAGCCAACTCAACAACTTTACAAAACACAAACTGCCTTCAGCTATGGAAAAAATGAAACCTCAACTTTTATTTGAATATTTTATGCCTTCCATGAGCAAAGGCTTTATGATGAACATCCATGAGACAAGGGGACCAGATGGATTACAAAAAAACATATCTATTAACAGTAACAAGAAACGGTCCAAAACGAGAAGCATTAATTTGATGCTACCCACATCTATAGTGTTTCCTTAATTTATGAAGAGAATAACATCAGATATGTTGATCACTTCTAGACCCAGACCTTTTTGAGCAAGATATGGCTGAAGAGGTCCCTGTTCCCTGTTTGTGGCAACAGCTTGAAGCAGAAAATTGCAAAGAGGAAGAGTTTTGAAACAGCCTAAATTCCTTCTCACACAAAAAAAGAATCAGTAAAATCAAAACTGGTCAAAAGGTATAACCACCAAAAAGGACATTGAGCAAGAGACAGTTCAGGCATAAGTGCATTTTTCCAGAAACATGGCTCATTTACTGCCAGTCAGACACACTATGACAGTCATAGTCATACCAGGCTGCAGATCCCATGTCAAACACAAAACTGAAGTTCCCCAGCCCTCTGCACTGAACTGCCCTAGTTTCTCACAAATTTGAAGCACAGCAGAAGGGCCTCTTTTCTAACCTGTGACTCAACACCAGGTTCAGCAATCAGGTCAGTCTGCCTTTTTTTTTTTTCTTTCTGTGAGCCAGACATACTTCAGAGCAGTAGTAATGCCAGGGTTCTGTGTGACTGCAAGAGGAGAGAAGGGAGGAAAGCTGTGGCTGATGGAAACACACCACCAAGCAGCCCACCCTGCAGGCTCAGCATTGCAACCCCAGTCCACGACCCTGTACTTGGGTAAAAAACATGGCCTCGTATAGAGCTCGTCATATGCTGAGGAGGACACAGATGGAGTCATTTCCAGGCATTTAAAGGCCATAACCTGCAGCCATGAAGGGAGTTGCCTCAGAGCAGTGTGGTTTGAGCCATACTGCTTTGATGACTTGCCTCAGGTCCCAGAATGGGGCAAGGCAACCCCATCAGTGACTTGCCATTAGCAAGCACCTTATGCTTCAAAGGGAAATTAGGATGTATTTCCCAACTCCATGTGGAACTTCATTCAGCACATACTCATTTGAAATCAGTAGGATTATTCTTAAAGCCTTACCTAAGGCAAGACAGGGGACTAAACTGAATTTTATTAGATGTTTAGGCAATGCATATTAGAAAATAAATGTAGTAAGTTTCTGGCCTAAACATTAAGGTAGGATTGGATTTTGTCATACATCAGTACAGGATTAATTTTGCTGTATTTCAAGTTAATGATTTCAAGAAATAAAAAATGAAATCTGCTTGGAATGATTTTTTCTCAGCTTTAATTTTGATGAAATAACCATTATCTCAAACAGTCACTCCTGTACTAACAGTACAATAGCCTACCAAAATACATGCTAGGAGAAAGACTGTTGTCTGTAAATCCAGTAAGTGTGATAGGGAGTCTAGAAGGAGAAAAGCTAATTAAGATCAAGAACAACACAGGCACAAGATGAAATAAGCGAAACACAAGGCAGAAAATCAGCAGCTGAAAATGAAAGCTTTTAATCCTTACATGAAAGTAGTGTAACAGCTTTGCAATAGCAGCACAAAACAACCTGATGTTAGACTGGAGCTTGCTTAGCTCACAAGAACATAATGTAAAGTAGATGTCTGCAAGAGCCAGAGATGAGACTCGCTGACCCAGGAGGTCCTCTTAAAGTCTGGTTGCCATGCTCCCAGAGCAAGACAACATGCTGCACACCTTTCCCCTCCAGGGGAAAGGATCAGGGAGAAAATGAACATGTGACAGATGTTACATACGTTGTTCTATGCACTCAGCTACCAGGGTACGCACAATGTAAGGGCATATACAGAGCAGAAAACACCAATTAATTCTGCGTAACAGCCAAGAACAAGCCATCTGTACTAGGTTGGTGGCTGCATCCATTTCAATCCACACACCGGAAAGAGCTGAGAGGGGAAAACAAGTAATGAAAGAAATCTGTGCATGATTGTAGTTAGTGAAAAGTTACAACAGGACCCCAGGCTGAGGACCTTTTTCCTCTGAAGGAGCCACTGAAGAAAAGTTCCAAGATTATCTGCAACTGCCTTTTGCCATCAGGATCAGCTATGGAAAAGCAAAGCAACTTATTATTTTGAGACTACAAACAACTGATTTTCTTTCTGACCCCTACCCAAAACTAGGTGAGCTAGTAATATACTTTGAGCCCCGCAATACCTTGCAAATTTCTAACTTCTTTTAAGCTCTGTTCAACTTGTACCAAATTAAAAAAAAAAAACAAACACCGCACACCTAAAACCCAAACGTATTTTCCTTATATGCTTCAAGCACAATCTATACAGCAGCATAAAGGTAAGTTTGAAACCTATCATGGCTGCAATTTTACCAATAGGATTTTCACACTTTCCTCAATGACAAAGGTTTGCTTCACCACAGCAAAAATCCTAGATAAGGCTGTTTCTGACAGGTATCCACACATCTAAAGATGCTGCTGAGAGGTACATGGAGTGGCAATTATTCTCACCTATCGCATTCCATGCATTAAATATCTAAAAAAAAATCCAAAAACATTAAGATGCTGTAGTAAAAATAAAAGATGCTATCTTGATCAACAGAAGACAGAAAAGAAGAAACTGACAAAAATTCAACTGCATAAATTGCTCCTCTGAGTCAGTAAATATTACTTTTGTACCACAGCCATAACACTATTTGCTTGTATTAACACTTGAGTAGTGTGGGGAGCAGAACCCATAAGCTCCATCTAAAAGACTTTCTTTTTTTTTAATTTTTTTATAGTAATTTGGCAAATTTGCCCCCATTCTCTCTGCCAAGAGAACCATTTACTTTTCATTTATGAAATGGAGCAGAAACAGCTCTGCAACAAGGTGCTTATGAGGATCCAGGAGATAATCTTCAAGGGATGCATAGAATGGTTATGTGGGTCTTCCCAAGCCACATGTGTTTTCAGTGGTCTTAGAAACAAAACAATGCAACCCATATAAATCCATGTCTGACTTCACTCAAGAATAGAGATTATTTATGTGATAACATAAGGAAATGTAAACCCTTCATATTTTTCTGAAGGGAACATTTCCTTGAAATATGGCCTGATACCTATCTAAAAAAAAAAATCTTAAAGACAACCATAATGCTGAAGAGGAAGACTGAGACTGTTCTTTCTCACTCTGCTTTCAGTGTCAATAGAAAATACCAACAACTTTCTGTCAAGAACCTTTTAGAGAAATGCCTACAAAACCAACAGCAGAGAACTGCCTGGAAGAATGCTCCAGTGCACCTAAATTACAAAAATCAGGAAGCAAGAGTTACTTCACGTACCTGGGCCATGACCAATCTCTTCAGGTTAGGTCACCAATTCCTCACCATTAGAGGCTTATCTACTGCATTTATTCTTCTAAACCACAGCAACCACAACCTAGATCAAAGGTGAATACTCAAAAAACCTCATACACCCTGCAAGCACACAGCAAAGGCAATGCACTGATGATACAACCACAGAATCAAGCTTCACTGCAGGGTAGTACAGAGGCAAGTCATAGCACAAGAAGATCCCCCTTTTCAAAATAGAAAGTAAGAAACTATTCTCTGTATTCTTCTTTCCTCTCTCAATATTATGACCTGTTTGTTCACCTCTCCCAAGCTTGTAGGTTGCTGGAGGCATAAGGTTTGTTTCGGTGTTCAGTATTGATTCACTATAAGACATCTCTCTCCTTCAGCTAATTAGCTGCTTTTTGGAGAGAGAAAAATTAGATGAGCACAAGAGTTCTGCATGGCATGACAACAAGGAATAACTACTCAAAAGTTTCACTATTGCAAAGGCAGGTTATTTGAGAAGAGCAGAGCAAGCATACAATCTGATTAATACATTAATTTCTGACATACTGCAATAACTGATTGGTAAAAACTAGTGACAGCATTAAACATGACAGATGACAGTAACTGTACAGTTGTCGAATACAAATCTGAGAAGACTGGAAAGTTCTGGACCACTGAACAGAAAAAGGCAAAGAAAGCAGGTTTTCTCTGACATACTATGCTTCCCTGTGCCACAGAAGCATCTTCAAAAAGGGCCAGTTAATGAGGAAAAAAAAAGGGCTTTCTAACATTAATTTATTTCTTATCAGTTTAACCATATTAAATAATCATATATGTAATCTTAGTCCATTGCAAACTAAAAAAGTTCAGCCAGCAGTTTTAAACTAGTATGTTAGTAACAAGATGGGAGCACACAAACAATCAACTAATGTATCTCAGGTGATCACTTTCTAAGCTGTAATAATTCAACCACATATATCTACTTGTCTACACCTTTCATTGTGAGAGTTAAAAGTAAAAGCCTTAAAAATAAAAGTCCATATTTATTCCCTGAATGGAGCAGACTGACAAAATGGGCAAAGACTCAAAACTTCCATGTTTCCCCAGAATATCTTTTTCAAGGCCATCACACTGATATCAGGAGAGGTTACATTTTAGCAGTTATCAGTTATGCCAAATAGGATTTGTGTTTCATTTTTCAATGAACTCTACTTAATGTTGACTTTGCTACCTAAAGTCCTTTACTGCCCAATTTCTTCTCAGCATTCAGATAGATTTCTCAGCATAATTTCCTTCCTTCACTGGGTATATCTCACCACAGGTTTTTTTAAAGGACAACTTCAAAGCAGGGAAGTTAGGCTATGAGAGCACTTCACAATCCCTAAAGGAGTGGCCACTACACAAGAAGAAGAATTCTGTATGCACATGTGCTCCAATTCTGTTACCAGTCAAAACAAAACAGCAGAGTAAACATCAAAAGAAAAAATTTCTCTATATCTACAATCCCAGACGAACTGCAGAGCTTAAAAGGAAAATCTCTAACACTTATTTCACTCTAAGTGGCTTGCAGAAAAAGAAGGAAAGTAAAAACTGCTTTACAAAAAATACTGAAGTGGGTATCTCAATTTTTCTGAGCGCAATGGCTTTAAAGAAAAGAGAAACAAGTCCTGCAAACACTGGCCTCTAAGGACAGTTTAATACAGGTTGAATGCCACAAATACTCTCTAAATGTTTTCCTCTCCTGAGGGCCAACTGGATTGTTCACTGCTCCCTGTTGCTTGAGTGCAGCTACCCATCTTCTCAGTTCTAAAGTTGCTTTTAGCTTGCTACCACTCATAGAAACCAAAAATCACCTTACCACCACCAGCTTGCCTCCCAGATCAACTCAGGGCTCTGTGGAAGTCAGTATTTCTCTTACATTTCCCTACCTATTTTAATTTGACATTGTTGGAGAGACTTTGTATAGAATTGAGGCCTCTCTGTCCTTTTGTCATGGAGTAGGAAACACATTACTAGAAATTGAGAGAGCACTGTAAATATTCTGTCTTTTTTTAAGCTACCTTAGCAAAGTTTTATGGATTTGCCAGACATTTCCAAGCAACTGCACTATAGCTTTACAAAAATCAGAAAGACGTGTTAAATGGATGAAACAAGTCATCTTTGGTACACTACAGATCTCAGCCATCTGTGTTTACAGCCTATTATCTTCAGGCCCTTCCACAAGAGCAGAAAGTGAGATGTTGAGGCCAGACTAGTCTTTTTTGTTTTCTGATGTCAAGTAAAACTGAGTGCAAAGGAGAAAATAAAAACAGAAGGTGAAAGGTTGAATTCGATGATTGTTGCAACCATTAAACAATACACTATTCTTAACATACACCAGCCTCTTAGACAAATGTGATTATGTTTCAAATAGGAAAATTCACACGATTTTATTAACACTAGGTTACTTTTCATCATTAATTAAAAAGTATGCACAATTCGCCAACAGCTTACCATAGTGATGTGTTACCTTGCTAAAGAAAACCAAAACAAAGGTAAAATATCTCTGCCAGCATGTGAAGTGATAGGATTTAAGCCTTCATCCTGAACGCAGCAGGTGCATCTTCTTGAACAACTAATTGATATTCTGTCAGAAATACAGGCACAGGTGAAGCTAGTTTGAAGTAATGAGGCTATTAGTGCTGAATGACACTTCCTTAATAAGAGAAATACCAAATGTGATCTCATATAATTTTTTACCCTAAATATATTCAAAGCATACACTTGATGGTTACTTATTATGTATCTAATGAGCTGTAGAGTTTTATATTCTAGTGGAACTATTTCAGCTGCAAACCTGGCTGATACATAGTAGTTGTAACAAATTTACTTGCTGAATTTAGTCTTTCTGTTTATGACATCAGTAAGGAGCTTCCAGTTCTCTTCAGAAAGTGTTAAAATAATCTAATGACATCTAACATTAACTGTTGGTTGGTTCTGTTGGTTGGCATTGATTGAACAAAGTATCATAATTTTTTTCTTATGTTTCTTGATGAGTCTGGAGAAAGGAAACATAAGAATAAATTTTCAACTCCTATGATTTTTTTAAAGCTTGCTGTGAATATTACAGTTAGTAAAATCATTTAGAAAAATAGTTATAGAAAGAACACTCAGAAGGGACATCAAAGCAGGAGAACAATGTTCAGGGTTGTTTTTATATGAGCGGACATTTCAAGAAGAGGGAAAGAAGTATATGCTCATGCCTTGGCAGTTATGCAATTAGGCTAGCTCACATTCAAGCACAAAATTTAAAATCTTGAGTGAACGAAAAAATCATGCATACAAGTACCCTACTATGAATGAGAGTTTGAACATAACGAACTAATGGAGTTATTGCTTCTGAACTTGCTGGCAGAGAGCAATCAGTTTCTGAGCTTCCTTACAATTTTGAGACTTAAATGTGGCTATTTTATCTTTGTGAATCAACACACTCACATTAACTCACAAATTATATGTGTTCATGGGCTGGCACTTAGAGAAGCTCATAAAGTGCTCCAAAAAGAGTCAGCAAGACTATGAACACTTCCTGATGACCTGCATTATCAATGGCTTTAGGAGGTCTCTGGAAAGTATATTAGAAATGAGATTACTTTTTGAAGTGTATTTTGTACTCATTTTCTCATTAATGAAAAGTTAATATTCTTGAACCTATTCCCACCGAAGTGAGATTTCAGTGGCTAAACTATCAGATGTTTATTAACTTTTAAAAGAGACAAATGAACTATTAAATTTTATTCTTTACAGGCTGTTAACACACATCACTGAAACCAATACCCAAAAAGCTACTAACCTGAAGTACAGAGCTAAATGTCCATGACCTTTAGAGGAATTTTATATACAATTTTTAGACATGAATACTTTCTGCTTATGTGAGCCACAGCCCTAGATGTGAATTATATCACATTTGGAATAATATCTAAGCAATAAATCTTGGCCTTCTCTCTAAAAACTATACCTAATCATAACTTATCCATCAACAGAGAAACTGCATATCTAATTGGAATAAACTCTTGGGGTTTTGTTGCAAATCAGAAGATAAACTTTTTGATGTATGCTTTACCAAATCCCTGAATACTGTAGTTTTATTATTCAGAAGAATATTATATTATTTTAGAAATAATTGTGTTTTAATTTAAATGTGCTTAAGAAAAACAATCACTGCCTTGCCTTACATGTCCATTAAAAATGTTCATGAAAATAAATACAACTTCCTAATATTATTTGAACTGTCTCCCCTCACTCTACTCACAGTCTACTTTTAACTATTATGACCAACCATTTGTAATCGATTATATCATCACACCTAGAAGAAACTCAGAATAACATATTAACAATTCTGCCTCTTGGATTGGCACAATAAGAAAAAAAGAAAGCCAGAAAGGTTTAGATGCTGAGTCTGAAGGTTAGAAATAAGGAGCAAAACAACATTTTTAATAATTTAAGAAAAAGGCCTAGGGAAAGAGAAATGGAATGCATAAGCAAAAATAAAATGTATCTAAATGTATCTAATGTATCTAAACATTCATTTTTACAGAATCGACATTTTCAAAAACATTGAATTTAATGCTATAAATATATTTTTTGTAATACCCCCCTTCAAAAAGCATTTAGTCAAAATATTTCTAATCAACTCTGTTGACGACCCAGTTCTGTAAACACTGTCACAGATGGTTACTCGAATACTCACAGTGATACTTTAAAAGACTTAGAGAAGAAAAGTTCATACTACAAGTGTTTGTAGAATTCAAGACTGACAGAAATAAATTTAAAAAAAAAAAGAAAATCAAATCCTAATTTTGTACAGTTATCTCAGTAATAAAGTTGAGAAGAGATACTCATGCCAACATCGCCCATTGAGTTCATAAAATCATGGGTTAACACAATATGAATGTTTGAATCACACAGTGTTAAAAGGCCTATCTGCTGCTGAATGATGAAACATTTGAAATACCTTTCTCCAAAAGTTACTGTAAAATCTGCAGATGAAAAGGTGACTTAATGCCGAGAATCCAGGCAGAGCTATCACAGGAAATTAATGTAAAACTGGATTACCACAAGCAAAGAAAAATTAGTAGTTTATTTTACATAGCTCCCACAGAGGTAATATAAAAGAGCGAACTTCAGAATGGCAGGCTTGTGAGATAGAAAAAAAATGCCTAGTGCAAGTATGAGAAAGTGATACGCCTGAACTCATGAGATACTGAGATACTGCATGCCATCTAAGAAGGGCAGCATGTCTCTGTGTGTACAGCTTAGCCAGGCTGAACACCTTGGACAGCCTGAGTCCTCCCATGCCTGCATCCATGCCCACACCCAGGAATGTTCTCAGGTCACCTACCAAGATCCTGGACCAAATGGGGGAGGCCCTAGGATTGTCAGGGGGACCCCTTGCAACATTCCAAATGCAGTTCATAACGTCCTTGGGAAGGTGTGGGCAGTGCTACTATGCAGGCCTGTAAAATAGTTCATTGGAGGGGTAAGAGAAGGACCTTTTGCTGCCTTTAAAAAAAAGAAGAAAAGACAATTCATAGATAGAGACAAAAATATTGGGTTTTTTCCCAGATATTGCAGACATTGCAGTTTTGCATCCTCTACACTCACAGCCCTGTGGCTTACAGATAGCTCCTGAGGAAAGCTGTAGGGCCATCCAGAAGGTTCCAGCAGCCTTCTGTCCTTAGCTCAAAACAATCTGAACCTGCCATCCCATTACGGCTTCATCCGCTCTTGTTTTCAAATAAGTCTTCCTGGAAAGATGTGCTGGGGGAAGGGAATGGCCTTCTCTCAAGGGCCCACAAAGTAACCACAGCCCCCTGCCTCACCAGGAAAGCTGGACACAGTCCTGCTAGCTCCCACCACCTTGTCTTTTCTCTTGAGGGATGAGAGAAATGGGGCACCAGTGAAATGGACAACTGGAGAGGGCATTGGTGACATGTCCTGGACAGAGGGCAGAGCTGGCAGAACAGAGATGGTGGCCCCACAAGGGGCTGCTGGCACCTTGGTGGCCGTGCTGCCCTGCTTCTGAGGGTATTGAAGGCATGGCAGGCACCTCTACCAGGCTCTGTCCCAGTTGTTGAGAGGGGAACTCAGGATGAGGAGAGGGAAAGCATGGAGAGGTGATTGACCTGAGATGGCAGGACATCAGGTGAGAAATGGAGGGAGAGAGGCTGAGGTTGTGCACATATCAAGCACATCCAAGACCATCAGCTACTGAGCAAAAGATGGCCCTGCTTCCATAGTTTGCTGTGTAGTAGCTCTCCAGTCATGTTGTAATTAATTGGTGCAGGCTGTGAGGTGGCATAGCGCGAGGCAAATTTGGGTAGCCTACTGGCCTCAGCTTTGTCATTTTTCTGGCAGTGAAGAAACAAAGCTTTTGGCCTTGACAGTGCCCCAAGGACAGCATCAGCATAGCTGGCTCTTATCTCACAGCTCACGTCCTCTGTGCAGATGTGATCTTCTCAGCAAAAACATTCTGGGGGACTCCTCAGCCAGTCTGTGTGGTTGTTGCTTCAGGGCTGTGAAACAGCAAAGACCACTGTATGCCAGGAGTTTTGATCAAGGGTTTAGAGGAATGACAGGACTTTTCAGGATGTTTGACATTTCTGCCTTGACTGAATCAATAAAAGACAACATGGATGCGTCCTGATCTTGTGGCAGCAAGTATGTTCTGATCGGCACACTAAAATACTTCATTTATTTCTTTCTAGCAACAAATCCATTTTTGACGAGGAGGAATATAGAAGTTCAACGGATGTACTTCTACCACTGGGAGTGTCAGAAAATCAGTCCCTAAAGCTCTGACTGTTCACCACAGGGCTATGATCCAGAAGCATAAGACACTACAAATTCCATTTTGGTGTTTGTGCTGGTTTTGGCTGGGGTAGAATTAATTTTCTTCACAGTGGTAGCATGGAGCTGTATTTTGGATTTGTGCTGAACACAGGGTTAATAATATAATGATGTTTTTGTCATTGCTGAGCAGCGCTCACACAGAGCAAAGGCCTTTTCTGCTTTTTGTACTGCCATGCTGGCAAGGAGGTTGGAGGTGCATGGGAGGCTGGGAGGAGACACAGCTGGAATAGGTGACACAAACTGAACAAACGGATATCCCAGACCATATGCTGGGATATGCATGCTCAGTATATGAAGTTGGGGGAAGATGGAGGAAGGGGGGCACATTTGGAGTGATGGCATTTGTCTTCCCAAGCAACTGTTACATGTGATGGGGCCCTGCTCTCCTGGAGGTGGCTGAACACCTGCCTGCCCATGGGAAGCAGTGAATGAATTCCTCGTTCTGCTTTGCTTGTGTGTGTGGCTTTTGTTTTCCACTTTAAACTCTTTGTCTTGACCCACCAGTTCTCCAGATTTTACCCTTAAAATTTTCTCCCTGTTGCTGCTGGTGGGGGAGTGAGAGAGTGGCTGTGCGGGGCTTCATTGCTAGCTGGGTTAAACCACAACTGCGTTGTGTAACCCCACATCAGTAATGTGCCTCTGGTATGAAATAACATAATGTTCTGTGACAAGATGTAAACACTGCCGAGTGAGAAGGTACTGAATCCTTCAGACACATAGAATGTTTTCAGGCCAGATATCATCTGCTTCTTGTAGCTAATCCAAATACAAATGAGAGAATTGGTGTTGATACAAAAACACATCTGAGATCAAAAAAATAAATTTTCAGTTTCTAATTATATTGGACACTTTAACTTCTTTCTTTGTTCCTTTTTTTTTTTTTTGCATGTAGACCAAAAAGTTCTCTTTCTATTTTAAGTTACTTAATTGCCATTAAATTTCAGAAGCACGAATTAGTATTAAACATAGGTGCTAAGTTGGCCAAGGGTCAAAAGAAACAAAAAAACAGAGAGCCTATTTATAACACCAAGCTCATAAAAGGTTCATAAAAGTGTTAAATAGGTGGAGAGGAGAAAAGAGTCTTCTCAGAGGGGAAAAAAATCCCGGAAAGGGTTACTGCAAATTCTGTATACCACTGAGGTTTCACATAAACTCTGTCTCCCTCCAACAGTGCATTTCTGGCACTTCAAAGAAGCCCTGGTACTCCTTTATATGAGTACCACCTAACCTCCTATCCTCCACAGTAAGCAATATATTTTTTTAGATTTGGTGATTCTTACTACAATCTTGTTCTTTCCATGCTGTTGTAGAAAGAAAATAACTAGAAGATATACAAGGCACATACCACTTTAGATGGCACTGATACTTCCCTTTTGTTAAGTTAAATGTTATTTTTCTTTGCACTATTTTTCATGTAACTGAATAGTTTGTTTGTATGGTTTGCATGTGCTTGTCTTTTGCGAAACTGATCATGATACAGTGATCTTAAAGGACACCTTTGTCTTAGCCTGTTTTGAAGAGCTGTCTCCTATTAGACTCTATGATTAAATTGGATGAAGAGAGTGGTGTTTCTGTATGTAATTGTATACAGAAACAAAACCACAGCTGCTTGGAATAGGGAAATTTGGGGCACCTGTGAATCTGCACTACATGAGAGCAGGGATGCCCAGGGACTGGGCAGATCCCACTTACATGCTAGGAGAATTGGACAGTGCAGAAAGTATCTAGCTGTTTCATTATGAGCAGGATTTCTCTGTTCCTAAAATGTTTCTATATTTTTCACCATCCATGTATTCAATAAATAGTGGATGGTGTTTTTTATTTAAAATATGGTCAGAATGCAAATTTTTCTCTGTATCCTTTCAAACTGTTTGAGCCTCGGATGGTAATTTTGAAATTAGCCACTATTCATTTCCTCTGGTGCAATCAGGATCCAGCTCAAAACTTCCTGATTGCACAGATAAAACATCAGTGGGAAAGGAAGGGAGAAAAGACTGCTAGTGGAAAGTAAAATCATGCACAAACTCTTGTCACAGATTCCAGCCTATTTCCTTTATGGATTCAGTTTAAACCCCTCTAGGATCCTTACCCAGAGGTATAAGGAGATAAGAAACTCCCTCATGTATGCAATAGGCACAAGTTTGATGAGCAATGCAAAGCAACTCATTCCAAGCTGTTTGTCTCCCCTATGGACAGAGAATGAAAGATGCCCACCAAAGACAGTCTGGACTGCCTCTCTTTGTTAATGTGATGGCCTCTCTGCCACTGTCACTGCAGCCCCTTACCAGAGGACGAATGATGTCAATGTGGTTTTGATGCATCTGGGATGCAGAAAGGCTGCTCTTGAAATGTCAGCCTGATGACAGGAATTATTGGCACAACTGTGAGCAAGCTCATTCTTGAAAAATCATTGGCAACAAAGAACCTGAAAATTAGGGACAGAATTTTTAGGAACTTACAGGTATTGTATTTAATGTGTATGAGATTTTGTGTCTAAGATTACCTTTATCCTTAAAACACATTCAAAGGAACTACAATCTTATCCTATACATCTGTCCAGGTTTTAATATAAACAGAAAAGCATGGTTACTCATACTAAGATACTACGAGAAGAGGCTATAGGCAGACCTTAATTTTCGGCTTTGGTAACCTGACTATAAGCTTGTGGAAAGCTGTTGGAAATGACAGAGTGAGGGCAAAAATGTACTCAGTTTCGAGGATGTAAGTTTCACTGATTGAATCTAGCGTTACATGCATAAACAAGTGCAAAAACAGAACAGGGACTTAGGGCTTATATTTTTGACCACTTTAAAAATGTCCTTCCAACTTGGTGCAGAGAAAGGCTGAGAGCTGAAAGGTCTGTAAGTTTGGACATTTTAATAAATATCAGCAACACTTGTCTTCTAACCTTTGCCTTTCTTGATTCCAACATTCCTCTATATATTCTTGGTGCCTTCTGTCTACACAGATGCAAAGGCATTGTATTACCAGGATAGATACAGCAGTACAGTGGGGCCATGTTCAAAAGCACAAATGTGCAGTTGACAAGGCCTGCTCATAGGCTTTTGGGAACCTAAGACATAAATTGGTTATTTCTTCTGAAATTAATTTTTTAAAAAATAGATCCTTCAGTGTACAGAACGGGAAAATCTAAGAGCAGTATAAAAGCCCCAGAAATCATTACTGAACTCTGGAGGACCATCAAGTACATCTTGTTAGAGACTTAAAGAGCCAAGGCAAGATTACCAAAGAATACAAAAAGACAAATGGCCCTGCAAGAAGCTTTTGAAGTCTGCTAAAGGTCAGCTGAAGTGAAAGATTATCACTGTATTCTTTTTTCTGAGCCTTGTACAGGCCAGTCACTTAAGAGTTGGACTCAATCCTTATGGGTCTCTTCCAACTCGGAATACACTGCGTTTCTGTGAAAAGGCTTTATTCTGGCTGATAATTGGTATGGTATTTTTGCTTTAGGATTTCCATTTTTACCTAAATAGTCCGCCTGCCCTAATTGTAAGTCAATGCTTTCTGAGAAATTTCAATCTCTCATTAACTCAAAACCAAATATGGTGTCACTTTAAAAAAGTCTGAAATTATCTGGACTGAATATCTATTGATTTTATTTTTCAAAACCAGACGCTCAAGCAAATGATTGCTGAAAAAAAAATGTGGTTTGCAGGCTTATACAATGCCTCTGAGAATCCTTACAATATAGAATGACATTATTTCCAAACTGTCTTATTGCATCTCCCTTAGCTAGCAAAGTGGATATATCAAACCAATAAGACATGTGAAAAACAAAATGAAGAGATTAGAGGGGAAACAAAATAGGATCTGATAAAAAATGTAAATCATTTGACTTTGCTAGAGGTATTTTTAATGCCTTATTTAAAGATAATATTTAGAGATAGTACTTTTAATACATCGTCTGACACATTACTGGAATTATTTTTAAAAGAAAAAGCAGGCAAACTTTATTTATTGAATTAGCATAGAGGAACCTTCTGAAATAATCTAGTTCATAGAAGTCTGCAGCCAAATAAACTGTGTCTGATGATTTTTTTTGTCCTCTCTATTCAATGAGATTTTTTCATCATTCAGTTGTGGCTCAGAAAGACAACTCAGTAGCTAGGTTCTCAATGGCATTGGGACCAGGTTTGGTGGCACACTCTTAATACACCTGCCTGGGGAGAATCTCCTCTCTTCATGTAAGCATTCACTGATCTCTTCACTAGTGCAGTGGCTTTGCAACTTTATGCCGTGTTCTGCTTGCTAAAAGTAGTTGTGGTTGATGCTTTCCTTGTAATCACTTTCACTCAGTGAGCATAACAGAAGCCTCATCATAACATCTAAAGGAAAGCTCAGAAACAGCAGGGCCTTTATCTGGGCTAAAATCCTGTTGTAATGAATTCAGCTTGGCATTTCTGAGCTGTAGATTACAGTCTGTCTCAATAACCAGCATACAATCATGAGTAATAATTATATCTGAAATACCTTAGCAATATCTTGTTGGAACACTAACTGCCAACCTTGCTTTCAACCTTACAACCCAAAGAGAGATGTAATTGAAGCTTTATAGAAAAGCAACTTGCAAGAGTTACTCTCACCTCAGCATTTCATCTTCTGTTAAATCTCACCCACAGTTGTAACAAAATGCTTTCATTTCCAATGAAAAAATCCAGCTTGAGACAGAAACGGCTGTTAACAAGGTCATGCTTTAAAATATCACCTCACACATTGCCTGGGAATAGAGGTTAAATGCAACAGTTTTCCTTGGCAACGCTAATCAGATTAATTACTTCATTTTGCTTACAATCTGTTTAGCTAATGAATGGGTTTGCTGTTTTTATAAGTAGATGTCTGCCTATAACAAAAAGTATTGATGATCAAAGATAAATGATTTCAAGAAAAAAGAAATCCAAATTTGAATTATCTATTACACTGATAGCATAGTCCTACAGAAGAAAATATAAAACATCACTTCCTGAATTGCACCCACTTTAGTCACATTTTGTTAGAGATGTCAGGTCTGTCAGAATGTCATCTGTCAAAATGAATTAGTGGAAAATTTAGTACTTCACTTTTAACAAAGAATAAGACTGTAATGACATTTCATTTTCCTTCATTCTCTTGTTAGCACTTGATAAATGCTCTCTCCCAGCACTGCTGCTCTCCTGACATGATGCCTGCACTCTAATCTAAAAAATCTGAAGAAATGCAAAGGTAGAAATCTTTCTAGTTTTCTTAACACTTCTTGAGACCTCTGCAAGCTATTTTTGCCTTGACAATTTAATTTGAGTGGATTAGTTGGGTTTTTTCTTCCTTCCTAAATAATGTTTTATATTAAGTGTATATCTGTATTAAGAGAGATTGATGAACTCAAAACAATGTCAGTGATAAACATCTGAAGCACTTCTGTATGTTCTTGTATGTACATACAAGAGAGTGATGAACTATTTTGTCTCTTACCAAAGGGGTACTATGAATTTATTTTTTTTTAATCACAAATGGCCATTTTTCTTTCTTTTCTCATAGAACTGAGATGTTGTAACACTACTCTGGGAATAGGCAGTTCCCCTGAGACAACTGGTGTGCTTGCCATCCTTGAGAAACAAAATATGGCTTTCTTCAATCCAAAACCCAGCTGTAGGCATTACTAAAGCCATAACAATGACTCAAGTGGCCCAAATGTTGACTGGGCAACTTTTCTGAGCAATGCCATCAGAGATTTGCCATCTTCTGAGCACACAGCACCACCGTCCATCTGCTACACGGGGAGCTCTATAGCTGGAGCTGACTCAAAGTTTGCCAAAAGCAAGAGTAGATAGGAGGAGGGGTCCTGGCACGCAGGCCTGGGTGGAAGATCTGGAGCAGCGGGTTGTTCACTTCTGACAGATCCTGAGTTGTGGTGGCCTGTGGCCCTGACTGTTACTCTTGAGAGGTGTCACTCCCACAGCATCACCTCCCGCCTCATGTGTCATCTCTTGCCCTTAATGACACCAACTGACCCTGCCTGCCAGAGCAAGCACTAACTGGGCAGCAAAGCTGTGCCTTCCTCTGCCTCTCCCAGAAAGACCTCCAAGCAACTTTCCTTGCTTAGACCTGAACTGGCCTTCCTCTCCTGGGAAAAATGAAATTATGTCATTTGGCTACCGTCAGTGGTATGGAAGTCCGAAAGGTAATGGAGAAACTTTAGAAGCTCAGAACTAGGAAAAGGGAAGGGAGGGAGGGGAGGAAGGAGGGAAGGAAGGAGGGAAGGAAGGAAGGCATGCAAGGAAGGCAAGGAAGGCAAGGAAGGTATGCAAGGAGGTGGTCAGACCTGCTGCAAAGGGTCGCAGGNGAAGGAAGGAAGGAAGGAGACACTGATAAAGGATAATGATGATGGGTCAGTGCTAGAAGGGATTCTGCAAAAGCAAAAGAAGAATTTAACAAGCTTTTATTCTCTCTATTTTGGGAAGGAGACAAATAATGTATACATACCAGAAGATGATGACAGTGTTGGTGGTGATGATGAATGGTAATTTCCCTTCCCAGCTCAGAAGGAAATCAAGTGGCAGGTCCAAAAGGCAGGAATTTTTAAATGGATGTGTTCAAATAATTTCTGACAGAAGTTGCTGATGAGCTGTCTGAATTACTAGAAACTATTTTCCATAGCTGTTGGAAGTTGAAAAGTACCAGAGGACTGCAGCAAAGGCAGTGTTGTGAAATACTTGAAAAAGATAATTGAGTTAAGCTGTGTAATCACAGATCTGCAGCCTAACATCCGTTTTGGACAAAACTCAGGAGCATGACTTGTGTAGGAAAAATATTAAGGGAATGGAGCAATGTAAGTGTTGCCAATTATGTGTGTGTGGAAATTAGACCCTTCCAATTCAGGTATCCAAAATATCTTTCATCATTGGATTTACAAGCTTGGTTATCAAAAGTAATAATGTCAATGCAGTACAGTTAGATTCCCACAGGACATCTACTTCCATTTTGCATGACATTTTGACTATGAATCTGGAATGTTAAGAATCAGTATTGTGTACATAAAATAGATTAAAATCTAATTGGTAGATTTCAACATATACTTGTAGTAAAGGAATACTAATTGAATGGGTATTTCTTTATTGTGTCCCATAAGGATCTGTTCTTAGATTTTACTAGTTAACATTAATCAGTAACCCGAAAAAACAAAAATACAAAAACATTACCAGTAACATTTGCAAATGACACAAAGATTGGGAAACAAGTTACTAATGCAGCCTGATCCAGGTAAATCAGTAAACTTGACATAGACATAGAAATATGCATTTAAACACACATAAAATTTAAACTCTCAGGAACAGAAAATGCTGCACATATAGCAGTCCATCATGGGATGCAATTACTGACTTGGTAGTTAAAACAGATAAGCAGTTGTGGCTAAAAAAGCAATAGAATTCAGGTTTAGTTATATAAATGTGTGATACTGTAGTAACAAAGAGATCATACTACTGTAATTTCACAGTATTATGACTGCTTCTGCACTAATATTCAATATTACAAGATATTAGAAAAATGGTAGTCTCAAAGAGTAGGTATCAAGATCATGAAAGACAGGAAGATGTGACTAAGCCACAGTCTCCTCAGATCAAAAACAAACAAACAAAAAAAAATCTTCAATGCAACATCCACAAGCAAAACATCAAGCAGCTTTTAATTGTAGAATCAAAATATATGATAACATTCCAAGAGAACTACTGGTATCAAGGAACTTACCAGGCTGGATTTTAAAAAGGGTTAAATGCACATATACAATTATACAATGTAAGGAGTCCTTGAAGAAAATTCTTAGAAGATCATGTGATTTTGAGTAGGACTCTGTCTTGGGAAACTTTTGCTCAAGTACCACTAAGGCAAGACCTCTGTCTCTACTTTGCATTCCTAAAATATGACTCCTATTTCAAAACAGATAAAGTTCTAGTAACACCACAGCTTCTACAACACTTGGGAATATCTTAAAATATGGAGAAACTTTCAAACTGAAGTGTACGAAATGTCATTTACCTGCAATAAATTCCTATCCCTTGTCAGCACAGTCTGTCACACAGACACTCAGGCTACTTTAGCACAAAGCATGCAACCTAGGAACTGTCCATTAGAGTGCTCCAGGCTGTAAATCTAGATTAAACAATTTACACTTCCAAGTCCTTGACTGGCTGTAGTTTGAAATGCTAATGCCATTATCACTAAGGTACTAGTTGTGAAAGCTTCAGTATGATGTTACAAACTCAGTAAGGCCTCTGCAGACATTAAAGTTCAAACCAAGCAGATCACCGTTTAGAGCACTCATCAGAGAAGTGGGCAATATAGCTTCAATTTCAACATGAGGGGGTAAGAAAATATATCTTTCACACACATGGGAGGGTGCCTTAATCACTGAATACAGTGGTTCTTGAGCTGGACTCTACTGGATCTCTCTGCACTGAAGGGAACTTTCCTAATAGCAGCCTGTATGGGGTTATGCCTTGGATTTGCAGCTAATTTGGATTTGCTTTTCCTGGTTTCTCTCCTGGTCCCATTGCTCCAGAGTGAGAAGGAGTGAGCAAGTAGCTGTGTGGGTGGTTGGCCACTGGTCAGGGTCAATCCACCACTTGAAACAACAAACAATAAAAAAGTTATTTCAAAATACAGCACTGTAACATTTGACAGTAATTTTTCAAAAAATGGTATTCTCACCTCCTCAGAGGAAAAGTTGATCTCTTCAGTTAGTGTGATCAGTGAGATACCATGTAAAATAAGAACCACTACCACGTTTCTCTCCTTGGCTCTTAGAAAGAGTGTCCCAAGATAAAACATTTTTTAATGTTGAAGTAATTTCTTCTCAGCTGTCACAGCATTTTTCCATAATAAAGACATGAATGAATTACCTATCTCTAAAGCTGAGGTGCAGCCAACCTTCACTTCAAGATGAGTTAGGATTAAATTGTTTTGTTTTGTTTCCTTCATTGAACAGTGACACATATTTGGATCACTCTTGTCTACTGGATCTACTCCTAACTGGCAGTGAAGCAGGACTCCTTGCTACATAAAGAACTTAAATGCTTAGAAAAAAGTCAAAGTTGCAGAAATCAAGAGTAGAACATGTGTGATTGCAGGTGTGCACCATACCTACCCTCTTGTTTACTAAAATATATGTTTTTGACTATTGGTGCTCCTGATTGCAGTATGGAGAACATACTTTTCCCTTTATTCTAAGTAACAATGGCCTTTGTCACCACAACGATAATTGTTAGTAGCATAAAACCAAGTTTCCATGATATTGAAATTCAAAAACACATTACCATGAAGCAATTCTTTATAACAATTAACATTTTTAGAATATATCCCTGAAATTTTTCTACATAAAAATAGGGCAAACTGAGGAAATATTGATTCTATTAATAAGATGTACATACTTTTCCTCAGGTTTCCTTTATAAGCCTCTTTCTTCATATACATATAAATTTTGCTCATATGCATGCACATTTGCATGGAAATAGTGTAATAATGATAACCAAAACTTCTTCCTACAGAAATTGATGGCAAATCTTCAATGGATATCAAGGGAATCAGACTGAAAGTAAATTTTGTTCTCAAATCAAAATAACCCAGAATAATAAAAGGCTAATTATGATCTAATTGTAATGACTACAAAGCTTTTTACAAATTTTTTACCTGTCTGAAAGCTAAGCTTGCTGGTCAGCTCAGACATTGAATTATTTTCAGTCTAAAGAAAATGAAGTTCCTGTTGACTGAGGGCAGAGTCATCAATTCTGTATGGTTCAGAGATGCTTGCACCTAGTTGTTCAAATTACTGAAATACTGTGGATTATGTTAAACACATGAAAAGAACAGTATTGAAGAAGAGTGATTTGGTAATACATGTGTGTTTTCCCAGAAAGGAATACCTTCTGAAAACAATGAATAGTCAACTGAGCTTTTTGGAGTCTGTTCTAATTATAAATCCAGATTCTGAGATACAGACCTGGGGGAGGGAGTTGTAGGAAAGACTAGGAGACTACGTCCAGAAAGTATAGGCTGTGATTATTATGGTATGGCTTGATGAGATGTGGAGTAGACACAGAGCCAGTTAGAAGATTCCTATAGGATGTTTCTCTTTGGGAGGTGCTGGTTCAGTGAAAGCAAATGATTCTACTAGAATCTTTTCATCTCAACAAATGAAAATTCAAATTTCTACCCAAAACATGGCAGCCCAGTTCTGCTTCATGGCAGTTCCCAGACACCTTCTGTGTGCTGCTGGCTACAAAATGAAACCTGCCTACTAAGAAATGAAATACACATAGTGCTTATTCGAAATATCATCTATTTTTTTTAATTATTATTTCTGTTTCACAAACTCTTGTGTATTCTGAGTTTCAAGTTACTATTTGTTAGTGTCTAGAAAATGTAAGAGAGCATCCTTGGAAGTTCAAGTTTGTAGTGGTATAAGGAAGCTGGCAACACCAAAAAACCAGTAGCCTTTTACATCAGAAGTCTTTGTGTGTTGGAGACATGGAAATAGTTCCTTTCTTTCTCTGCTTTGCATGTTATTTTCCTGCATGTATTAAGATAAAAAAAACTATCTGAGCTCTTTTAAAGCGTATTAAAGCACATACAAATTGACACCCTAAAATTATTCATTATAAAAGAGAGAGGAAAACATCCAGGTGACATTTGCCATAGTGTAATCCAGTAGAGCAAATGAGTAATTAAAGCAAAGCCAATAAAATGCTTAAAAATAAGTCCTGATTCTTAGATGGGCAAATACAATGAAGTTTCAACACTCAGCTGCCTACTTACCTTGATCTTCTATTCATAAAATTAAAAAATGATTAGAAATTAGAAAGCCAAGCTAATCACGTATTTCAGCACTTCACTTTAAGAAAGACAGTGACAACTGACTTTTACATGTCACTTCAAAGCAGCACCTCCAAACTACTGCCCTTTTTTCTCCAGCATGCTGCAGCCTGTCTTTATTTAAGCCACTCATCAGTTTTCATAATCTCTTGATATCTACAATTCTAAGGCTCTTTGGTTTCCCCCTAGCCTAACCCACTACACAGACTTTTACAAGGCTTATAAATGTCTGCTTTATCTGTAGAAAGCCTATCTTTAACGTGAGATAAGCACATCATGCCTTGTAAAGCACTGGGCATTGCTGTGATGCAAACTATCCCCAGAAACTGTATTGTCTAAGTGTCTAAGCTAGTTTTTGCCCTCAATAATTAAAGTGCTTAAAGTTAAGCTAGTGTTCACATGCCTTTTGGGATCAATCAAGAGTATTCTTCACCTTACAAGATTATCCCCCCCAAGTCAGGCATACGGCTAAATTTCAGTCAATAGCTCCTGTTGACTTCATTAAAGCAAATCATCATTCTGAATAGAGATGTATTACCAGAATTTTGAAGGCAATTTTATTATTCATGTGTCCTTGGGATATGAACTATAAAAAGCAGCGATGTGACTTTTTGTATTTGTAGTACCAGCACATTTCTGCTTCACACTTCAGACAATAACACAGCTATGACAAAAGTAGAATGCATTATTTCACATATATTTGGAGTCAGTAGAAAAGTCACAAGTAGGTGTGACAAGCACAATGAGTTTTCAAACATGGCTACACTCTAAATCGTCATGTAAAAAGACACTAAAATGTTCATTGTATGAAGGGATAACATTATAACATGCTGGTTGGATTCTGAAACAAACAAAAAATATTGACTCCCATATCTACTCTGTTAAAATTAAAACAGATATTCAAAAATTCATCACTGAATTCATTTCTAGAAAATCTGCTGCTTAAAAATGTTAATTAACCTAGCTATCAACGTCTTCTTTTCTCGCACTGTGTTTTTTCATTTATTTAGTTTGCATGGGCTGTCACATGAATTAAATCATTTTAGGTACAAAGTGGTATTCTAATTAATGAGACCACTGGAAAATGTCATTACATCCTTCTAGAAAACTTGCTGTTTTCTTCAGTCACAGGGGGCAACATTCATGTAAGAAGTAAGAGAATAAGTGCAGTGTAAAATCCTCATGAAACTGAAAATGTCCCCCAAGCAAACAAAACCAGTAGGAAATAAAGGGCTCTGGAATCTAAGGGTAAAATCCATTACAGACACCAACTGCTGGTGAGAGGACAAACAGTGAGTTAAAATACTCACGTAAACTGAAACAGTGGGCTGAATTTCACTAAAGGGATTATTCTGCCCCATGTTTCTCTTCCTCTACAGTCAACATCCACAGCACAGGATACTTTAGATGTGCCTGTGCAGCTGAACAGGCACTACACTATTAAACTCCACTTTCAATTAAACATTTTTATTGCCTCCTTACATAATCAAAACTATCAATAAATGAACAAGATTTAATGACAGTTTTTATTATCTGGCACCTAGGTAATTCCACCACTCCAGATCCCAGTGTGCTGTGTCCAGTGAGATGCATTTTAAATAAAACTGTTCTGGAACATCTACAGCTAATTTTGATAAGACATCAAAAGTCTGAGAACATATCACTCTCTTTAGTCATTTGTCCCAGTAGTTGATCACTGACACAAGTGAAAATATTTATCTTCTTTCTAATTTGAATTTGTTGGCTCACCAGCAATCAGTGCTTGTTGTGCATTTAACTATTAGGATACAGAACCCTGTAGTTCCCAGTGTCTTTGTTTCCTTGGAGGAAATGGGACGTTTTTAATAAATCTCTCTGTATCTCTTTGAAAAATCAGATAGACTAAGCTGGTTTAGCTTACTGCTAATAGGCAGTTTTTCAGCCCTCAAACAATTTCAAGTTTTATCCCTCTTTTCAATATTTTAATATTGATTTTTAAATGTTGACAACAGAACTGAACAAAGAATAGCAAAATTAATAATAATAATCCTTAGATTGAGGTAAAGCTTTTACTCTCTCAAGGCTGACATTAGCTTTGTGTATTTCGGGTTGAGATTTTTTTGATGTAATTCATCTACAATCATAAAATGTATTTAGGACTTCTTTCAGAGCAACAGTTCTCACAACACACTCTTCACACAGAATATGTAAGTTGCTCATGTGCTTTATTCCTGTATTTATGGTTGACATTTCACTGTAGTTTCATGTATTTCTTAGACTGTGTCTAGCTTACCAAGAAACTGAATCTACTAATTTCTCCCAGTTTCACAAATTTGCATGTCCTGTCTGCAATTATGCTTTGTGTATCACTAATAAAGTAAGCCATTAGACACTTTGTCAAGATCTGTGCATAATCTTATTTGATGGTCACACTTTACTTGCTGACATCAGTGTGCTTAGTTTAAATTTATGGAACTTCTGCTTTTCTGACACGGGACAGTGCTTTTTTAATAAAGCTATGCCGTAATACTAATTCAGTGCCTTAACAGAAATCTAAGATATTTTATCTGCACTATTATCTGTAGCTACCAAGTTTGCATTTTCTTCAGTCTTGAAAACAAAATCAGTCTTGCTTGAGAAGACCTATTCTTCATAGAGTCACAGAGATTGGTTTTAATTTAATTAAAATTTTTGTCAGCTGAAGTCTGAATCACCATGCTATTATTCTTCTGGGGATCGCTGTCCTGGTAGCCAGAGGTGTCTGACATAGCTCATTTATCTTTTGCATTTGAATTTTTGGCATAACTCAACATTGTCCATTTTGGCTGTTCCATTATAAATTGAAATCAATATTCATTGCCACACTCAACTTCACAACATCAGTTTTGCACGTTACTGCCCTCATACTACTTTTCCTATACCCTTATCCTACCCCTTTCCAGGATGCAAACATTAGAGGACACCCCTGGGGCATGGTTAGGGTCATCCTTTCTGAGGTTAGTGAAAAATCCATAAGGAAATTCTGGAAAATCTCCTTGTTATTGTTGTAATTTCACTTGCAGGTTGGCACTGGGTGAAAAGGAGAAGTATTTCTGGCTCTGGGTGACTGGCCTTGCCACCGTGTCACAACCCAGACTGAGCTGCCAGATACTGGTGTCCTGGTCAAACTTGACAATGAACAAAGAATGATCCACCTGAAAGAGAAAGGCTAAGCCTATTTACAAGAGAATGCAGTGACATCTGAGGATCACGGGTTGCCAGGGCTGCTGTTTGGCTCATTCACACTTCTTAAAATCTTGTACGCTTTTGCTCCAGTAGAACAACTGTCACAGCTCAGCACTTTGCAACATATAGCTAATAGCTGTAGTTTTAAATATGATCCTGAATAAGATTATCCTTCCAGGGAAATATGGCCTGGCAAATAAGGGCATTCTCCAAAAGGATGTTGTTGGACTGCTACTGTAACCCATTCTGAACAGTTCAATAGGAGTGGACTTTTACTTTCCATTCTCTCAAATCACCCTGCAGTTTTCCAATGCTCATAATACAGCATTTGTTAACAGTACTATCAATATTCACCTTCCATATCTGCTGATTTGGCAAGAGCCTGAGATTTACACATGTGGAGCTTGCAGTCAGAGAAATAGATTCCCATTAGGAGGATCACCAACTTTCAATACCCAGCATGAACTTCTACATGTCAAATTTCCATTTGCTAAAGCCTTTCCATAATACCATGTGGGTAAGAAAGGCTTATATAAATAAGCTTGAAGGATTTTCTCACTTCCTGACAATTAATTACAAAATTATCTTTTATATTCGACTTCACATAGGAAAAGACTACCATAATTCAACAGAGCCTGGCCAGACACTTTAAGAAAGTACTTAAGAACACTTATTCCAATTTCAAATAGCTGTCACTTCAACAATATTCATGTCTGGTTCTTATTGCTGTTTGCCAGGATGAGTTTTGTTTAAATAAATGTTTGGGAAATTACTCATACAAATCCATTTGTATCCACAGATAGATAAGGATGAAAGTTGCTGGTCAAACAACTGACTGCAATTAAGAAAATTAAATTTGATCCTCAAATTATTAGCAAAGAGAAACAAGTGTTAACTTCAACAGAGAGCTTGTATAAGAACTAGATTCAGCCTTCCGCTAGTTGGAAGGAAAAAATTATCTGTCTGAATACCCTCTAATAACTATGCAAATCCAACAAACAGTTTGCTTTCACACAATTTCACACTCCTTTCAATTAACTATGAGATACACCTCGCTGTGACATTGACAACCCCTGTAGATTTTTGCAGCTTTCTGAGGAATGTCAGCTCCCTGACCTGAAAAGACAACATCTGATGGCCATACTGAGCCCCCTTCAGGATCCATTGGACTCAACAGAGGACCACCAACTAACTACAATGAGCATTGGATCAAGAACCTCACAGCTATACTTGCAATGCTACACCAGCGTGGGACACAATCTCCTCTGCTTTGTCTAGCAGAACTGCCAAATGCCTATCCTTACAACAACACTATAAAATTTCAAAGGGACTTATAAATCATTGATGTCTGTTAGCATAATTCAAGTATCCTTTAGGAAATTCATTTGTTCATAAAACATTCAAGAGAGATTATGAATGAAAATTGTTCAAAACAAAGGGCTGTGGCAGTGTATAACAAATACAACTTTTCAGTAAAATGAAATGTCTGTCCCATGTTTTTTTGATAGACACAAGCCGCCTAGGCAGTGGGTCAGCATAAGAGGAAAGGACACTTGTGATGCACAATACTTTTCATTAAAAAGCAACCCACATGTCACAAAACACTATTAACACACTCTGGCTCTGTATGCCGTACTGCAGACTGTAGGTTAAATAATGGAAAATGAAGGCAACTCTTACATACTGTATTGATTGCTTTTTCATGTGTGTTACTCATTTGCTCATTGAACTCACAAAATAAGAAGGAACTCTTGTTTAGTCTTGAGCCATATACAGTGTTAAGACCTAATTATCCAAAAAGTAGTCTGTAATTGTGACTTTAGTGATACTTGGATAGAAAAATGCTGCATGTGAAATAAAAAATCATTAGCAATAATATTTAATTTAAAGCAAAATAAATTATATAAAAATGAGAAAGCTAATTTCAAGGACATTAAAAGGAGCGGCCAAAAGAGTGAAATGCTAATAAATCACATGGAGAGTACTCAGAAATATATGAGAGGCTGAGAGCCAAAGCTACAAAAGGATCAAAAAAGCTGGCATTATAAAGCAGAAAAGTAAATTTCCTAATGCTATTAAAATTTTTAAGAGCAAAATAAATAAAAATAAAACAAATCCTTTAAAAAGTCTAAGTTGTGTCCTAATGAGGGAAAGAGAACAGAGTATACCTTGACAATTGAAATACAAAACCACAATAAAACAAGATGAAACAATTCTGAGACATAAAGGCATAGAATCTAATAACCCACCATTCTTCAAATATTCCAGAAATGGGAAACTTGCCTGATATTCAGTGATAACCAATTATATAAAAAGAGCACTCAGGGAAGATAAAACCGCAACAGAAAAATTAAATTAATTTTCTCAGTCTGCACAGCCTGTGAAGGCGGATAAGATGGTTCTCATAAAAAGGTTATTCCTTATGTAGGATAGGACCAAGCCATTGTCTCAGTGTCCATAGAATGTATCTTATAACAAATCCATAAGGTGGAATTTAACAAATTCCCAATACCAACTAATTTTCTGTTGTGGCACAGTGTGGCACCAGTTAATGTGTCCTTAACGCCGAAACAAGCAGTAAAGTGGAAAAAGTAATCTTATATTTTCACATATTAGATTTCATTTTTAACTGAATTTATGGAGTACAGAGGCATAGCGGGCAATCCAGTGAACAAGAGACATGAAATTTCTGCAGACTTTAGGTATTCCTGCACAAAACTAGCTGGTAGGAACAATAACAAAATAGTATTAAGGAACAAAAAATAAATATGCCACATAAGGAAAAACAAACATAGCTTTTCTGAGAAAACACATACCTCAGAAGCTAATTAGACTTCTTTGTTGGAACAGGCAACCATATGAATGATAAAATCTCTATAGAGTACTTAGAATTTAAGAAAGCTTTTGATGCAATTTCTTATTAAAAGCTCTGACCGAAATAGAGGTGATACAGGATACAACATAAGGTCCTAGATTAATAATTGGCTAACAGAGAGGAACCATAGTGTAGGAAATACATTTTGTGTTAATAAATTAAAAGTAACACACATGAGGAAAACCCTACATGTAATGGCCTCAGAAATATGACTAACCATTTAAGAAGAAGGTTTTGTGGTAATTTTAAGCTATTTTCTGACAACATCCATTCTGTGCATGGTAGTATCTAGAAAGGTAATGAACTACAGAAATTTTATGAGCAAAGTCTGAGAGCAATACTGAAATTGTTATTTCACAAGTGAGTTTAACCATGGCATACCCCTACCCCGAATACTGAAAATACTGCTGTTTCCCCGCATTTCATATTGGAATTAGAAGTAGAAAATAATGATCAGGATTAACAAATGATGAGTACTTCTGTATGAATTTATAAAGGTAATGCAGTTACCAAAGAATAGTTTTAAGTAAATACTAAGTAAATAATAGGAAACATTTGTTCATATAACACACAATTAATTTCTAAAACTGAGAAAGAACTTCTTTACTGTAAGGGTTACTGAGCGCAGGAACAGGCTGCCCAGAGAGGCTGCAGAGTCTCCTTTTCTGGAGATTTTCAAAAGCCATGTAGAGAAAATACTGTGTAACGTGCTCTAGTGGACCCTCCTTGAGCAGGGTGATTGGACAAGATGACCTCCAGTGATCCCCTCTAGCCTTACCCCTTCTGTGATTCTGTGTGATTCTGTGATACTGTAGAGACTGAAGTAAGAATAATGCAAAATGAGATTAGAAAAACTCCTAAAGGAAAGGTTCATTGGTGGCTGGTAGCCCTAGGACTTGAGAAGTTGCTACAGACTGGAACTGTGAAGTTGTGCCCTGTAGATGTCCTGCTCTTGCTCTTTTAATATTCACACCACTCTTGAAGGATCAGTACAGCAGTGTTTTATTTTTCACATAAAACAATTACTGTGAGGAATCCTCATATAAGCAATATTCTTTGGCATGATACTTCTTACATGCCATTTATCTACAGTGTGAGGTATTTTTATTGGGACAGGGTTTTAACAAATGGATCTCACCCTCTGAGTGTTTCTTCCCTGGCAAAGAACTAAGGCTGACGTAAACTCAGTTGACTTCAGAGACTTTATGCTACTCTAGGGCTCATGAATAGCCACTAGTGAGCACTCCTTTGGACTGGACAGGAACTGGGACCACAGCCCAACAGTTAGTAATGGCTGCAATGGCTCCAAAGATCCCAAGACTGCTGCTGCCCTCTAAACAGCCAACTTTGTGCTGGCAAACCAGATCTAGAAATTGCTCTTTGAGGTGTACATTAATAGCAATAATAGTAATAATAGCAGTATTAGTGTTTGAAAAAACATGCAGTCCGAAAAGTTAGCCAGCAAGCCTGAGCAGTTTACCCACTGGCTGGCATTTTTCCCTTGCACACCTCTCTCCAGCCATCTCTGGTGACATCCCCTAGCATTTCTTAGATACCGAATCATGAAGGGACAGTTTCTTAGGTGCAATGTAATTGTAGCTCATGTCCAGTTTCTGACCCTCTGGTTTGGACTGCCAGCACAGGTGTTAATTATGGCCATCTGTGACAGTGGCTTACACTGCAAACACACCTGCCACCCAGAAGATACACTGAAATCCCTGCTTCATTTCACACAGGTCAGCAAGTTAGTAATGACTTTGATCAGTATTTTTCTGGGCAGCATGTGGCAGGTGCAGTGCTTCTGGTCTCCCACTACAGTTATGAGCGAACTGATCCATCAGACCCCTGAAGTATCTTTCTCAATGGGTGATACTACTTCTAGTTGCCTGATTTTACTCCACATGGCTCTTTGTTTTCTGTCTGAGAAACCTCAGTGCAAGCACCTTCATGTTATGAACCATATGTTCAGAGGAATAATTTAGAGGCCTTTTCACATAGCTTTTTGAGAAAGTCAACTTCATTTAACATTTTTAAAAGAAACTCACAGGACTTAACAAGAATTGTGGGACATAAAAATCTGAGAGCAGTGGGATAATGCAGAAAAAAACAGAAGTAAAGCGCAAGTGAACCCATGGTGCTGACTGACAAATATCAGCTCTAGCAGTATTGCTGAGAAGGCAAGCACAGGAGTTCGATGAGTCTTTTGAGATGATTTAACTCATGCAACCGCCAGCTGTGTTGCTGAAAAGCTGTATTATTTGTGAATTTAGAAGTACTGCAAAGTAATATATTTTCAAGAAGGAATTTCTTTTGATCTCTCTTGGTGTTTGTCACCAAAAATAATTTTGTCTGTGTCAATCTATGTAAATGATTCTCCCAGAACCTTCTAATTAATACAATTTCTGCATTCAATGAAGGGAATATTTTAGTTCTTCCTTGTTTTGAAATTAATTTCTCCTTAGGACATATACCTCTCCTTTTTTTTCCTGTCACAAAACCTCTAAAGATGATTAGTCAAGCTAGTTAAATGCAGATAAAATAGATTGAAATATGCATTTCTGAACACACAGCTCAGCACAATTCATACCACTTCATGAGGTTAACATTTAAGAGCATTTTTGTAATTGTTAGTACCTGTAGAAATATTTGTACACTTTGAAATTTCAGACATTTGAATTGGAATTCCAGTTCTCTGTTTCCTGACAATAATTTTATCAAAAAGTATTAATTATTGAGTGACACATTGTTAGAAATGCCTGATGAGAAATGAAACACAATTGTATGAAAATTATTCCTTGGAGCTATTTGATCAATATAGCCCCACTTATCCTTGAACAGAAGTATTATCTTCTGGTACATCTAAAGCTATTTTAGAGGGTTCTACTGAAACAACTTACTTCATGTGAAACTTGCAATAAAGTGCAGGACTTGCTCCCTTCCAGCCTCTTTCCAACATTTCCTGCATGTTACTACAAAGGATAGTGGGCAGCAGCCAGGTTATCAAAAATCATTGTGAAGATAATCTACTTACCATCTACTTTGATCTGAAAGTTGTGCCATCTGCTTCATCATAGTTCATTTTAAGCCTTACGCTCAAGAAAAAGAAACAGCCTGGCAATACAAATCTGCAAAAATTTGATCAAGACAAAAAATATCTCACTGTTCTCTCATTAATTTCTAAACAACCCAAATTTGGTGCAATTAACTTAGTCATTCAATTTCCAAACTTGCTTCTGCAAAGTCTGCATGTTAATCTGTTGGAATGTAAATTTCATTTATAGAAGGGTATTTGTACACTGAAATGTAAACATGGTTCATAAATTGCAAACAACACTAAACATCTATTTTGCACGTTTAGGTTTTGTTTTCACAGAACCAATATATTTAATAAGGCTAACAGGCATGTAATGATTTATATGAAAAGCCAGGCACAGGGACTAAGTACTCTTATTTGTTTATTCAAAAGTGATGTACTTAGAAAATGAGGTGATAAAAAGACTTCTTACACCACCGTGTCTCCTGCTCCGTGTATAAGAGGAACAGCTAAATGCGAGGGATTTGATGCAGATTTCTTCTTGATCAATAGCCAGGCTTCAGGTGTGTTTTGGAAGTCAGCGCAACTTACAGCAACCTCACAACCATTCTGTATTTTCTGGTGGCAACCCTATTAGCTTCTGCACCTTCAGCATGAAAGTAGCACGAGAGTGGTGCCCACTATCTCTCACCATGTTCCGAGGCAGCTCAAGGACTCTTCTCCAGGCAAGGAAGAAAATGTCCCCCGTAATTCTTCAGCATTACCAAATAACCAGTGGCTGCCTTGTTAAGAATGATACCTGACTCTGAGATTATTTTGCTGGAGACCAGAATATCCCATTTGGAAAGTAACCCTTAGCAAGTGTAGCTCCTTCTGCCCTTGTCACACTCAGGATTGCGCCAAACTTAACATATGTGTTTTTTGATGCCTTTCATTTCCAGAGGAAGCTGTGGCTCAGAGTCAAGCATCTACTTAAGTGCATTTCAAGATAAGAATGACTTCCAAGCCTAAGAGCCAAGATGTAGACACACCAAGAACTCCAACACTGAATCACCTTTGAAGAAAACTTGACAAAATAAGAGCCTTGAGAATGTCTTGCAGCTACTATAGTCACACAGCCTTCCGCCAGCAGATGCACAGATTTCTTACATCATTTAAGGACTGCTGCCCACTCTGGAAAAAATTCACTCTCATGATGTGCAACTGTGCTTAACTGAGATACACAATAAAATAACCAAACTTAGTAACTCCCCTTTCTTTGTTCTTTATTGTGGAGTTGCATGTGTCAATTTAAATCTAAAAGGAGCAATGTACTATGTGGGCCTTTCAAAACAGATTTTATTCACTAACTGAGAATTTTTTACCCAAGTGCAGTGTTTATACTTCCTAATAAACAAACCACTGTCAAAAATTCTGGCACATCTCCATGCAACTTCATGTACTAGAATGTAGAGACTGAATGTAGTTAAAAGTCAACACCACTAAATAATTATATTAACACATGAAGAATAAACTTTCATGTCAAGTGTAACCTACTTAAAGATATCATCCTACATGGGTGACTTCTTTATGTTCACTCTCATGGCATGTATAGGCTTCATGTTAAGTAACATGGACAAAAAATTGTGTGGTATTTATTTCTGATCACAATTAAAGCTATAATTGTGTACAGTGGTATTGTTTTGGACAGTCACATAACTTCAGCTAGACTACAGGAGTAGAGGAAGAGTAAAGAGAGGAGTTGGATGGTTCAGGCTGGGAAAGGGCTCATCTCTCTGGGCTGTTTCCATGACCCTGCTCTGAGTCAGTGAGGACTGAGGACCATGGCTCGCTGTCGGAGCCATGTCAACTCAGTGGTCTCATTGCATCCCCTTGTGGCTGGGCACCTACAAGAGCAGAACATTGTCCACTCCCATGGGAACCAGGGGTTGGGTAGGAACTAAGCAGCTTTTCTGCACTGGAGAGGGGACCAGACTGGATCTGGAGTACACAGAAGGCAAAAGAATTAATTTCTTCACAGTGTCAACCTGTGCATTTCCTAGAAACATGCCCCTTTCTCACAGTCCCCGCTAAAGAGATCCTCCGGCTCATGATACCCTAGAATTCCTCCCAGCACAATTTGCAGCCCACCATAAAGACAGAGTCGAGTCCTATGAGTAATTGTGGAGGAGGAATGTTTCTGACTACGCTTTATCCCTGTATTTCCAAACATAGAATGGATGGAGCAGCTCTTGCTCACGCAGACTATTATTCAGAGTGGCTTTGTGTAGTCTGCGAAGAATGATCTCACCTTTAACAAACCAGCAAGCAGATCTCTCACAGTGAATGCATAGGATTTGAAACAAGAGAAATGTAAGAATGTACACTTATTTTCATGAAAGGAAAGAAACACAGAACTTCAAGCTTGCTACATATTTCCAGTGATATTTGTAGCTTCAATCTAACAATAAAAGAATGGCAGATACAGAAGAAGAATAATTAGAAGAGAAAATACGAGTCCAAACTTCATGATCTGCAAAATTTTTGTGACCTTTCCTAAAAGGAGAGTGTTGCCTTGTGGGCTACCCGTATTTTCATAAGTATTGCTTCAAAGTCTAAAAATATCTTGCAACAATTATTTTTCATCAGTCAGTAACATATTCACAAAAATAGGGATCTCATTAAAATTTCTCAGAAGCAATGATTGAAATTGCTATTTATAATGATCTTTTCTAAAATGAACCTTCAGAAGGTGTTGTCTTTCCCAGAAGAGGTAAGGCCCAGTAACGTTAAGGAGAGTGGGAGAAAGGGAGCCTGCCCCTTGAGGCAGCTCCTCAGGCACAGTGAATTAGCATAGCTAGCCGAAGTGCCTTGAAGGGAGAAATGACTATTTGCATCAACAAAGAATTTACCCGTTTCGTGTTTATTTGTCATCCGGGCCTTCCACAAGATCTAATCGTATCTGTCAACAATAGAGAATCTTGATAGCTCATTTCCGACTCTTGCTAGTAGTTCGTTTTCTCATCTGAACAGGGCATAAATGAACTGCAAATGTCAGCTCATTGCTTCATGTTCTTACTTCTCTCCCAAACCTCTCAAATCACAGTACTTTCTGATTTAGGTGTCCAGATCCATCCAATTCCCTTTCGAGTGTTGTAAATATGCAACTCTTGCTGGAGATTCTTTTATTTACTCATTACAATATATGTTTCTATCTGTTTTTACTTAGTCATCTCTGTGAGAATGAAAGGTGTGGAGTCAGCTAAGTAACCAGATGGAATCATAAATCAAATCCATACAAGAGATACACTAAGATAAACAGAATAGTTGCAAAGCTGTAGCAGTAATGTGGTCAGCTTTACAATTGTATACTTAAAAATCCCATTTTGAGGACCATAACTGGACAACAGGATTACCATAATAATATATCACAAGTTCATTTTCTATCAAATGCAATTTCTTCTGCTATTTATGTTGGCCACCTAACCTGGTTATAAACAAACGCCCCCTTTTTGGAAATGCCCTTACTATACTTTTATTTTGATATTTAAAATTAAGAAAACCTGTTGACTATGAGCAGATTGTACAGAGCAGTATTTTTTACTCAAGTCTGCCTGTAAACACTCTTGCCTAGACTTTCTGACAGGCTGCCCACCCTTTCCCATGGGACCTGGTTTTTCATGGGCTACCTGGGCTGCGGGGAGATTTCCAGGTTTATTTCCCCTCTGTTTGCAGTCCCAGGAAATCAGTTCACATGCAGCAAAGCCAGCAGCTAGTCCAAGAGTCCCTGCCGAGCCCTGACTCCGTTTTGCCAAACTTCCCGCGACGGCAGTGACCGATCGTGTCAGCCCCACGGACTCACCAGCCCCACGAGCAGCCTCCGGACCCACCGCGGCCCTTTGGGAGCGGCTGTCCGCCCCACATCCAGCTGCTCACATCTGTTAACTTTTATTTAGAAACACATGAGCCACTCTATGTGTGAATGGGGGCGGGGACCGCAGGGGAGATGCCCGATCTCCTGCGGGCTTTCCCTCGCCGCCGAGCCCGCAGGCAGAGGGGCTCCTCCGCGTCTCCGGAACCGCACCCCCGCACCACACACACTTCTGCCCGTTCACCTCACGGTGTCCCCGGGTGGCAGCGCCAGGAGCTGTCCTGGGGAGAGGCCGCCCCCGCAGGGTCCCTGCGGATGACCCAGCCCCGGCGCGTCCTTGCGGAGCCGCCGCGGAGGGCGCAGCGCCCGGAGACGGCCCGGGGGGGCAGCGGGCTGCCCCATACCCACCTTCCGTGTGAACGGCGGAGACGTAGGTCCAGTTGTAACGCTTGACGATGTCAAGCATGGCCCTGGCTTGCAGCGTGTCGGAGGGGACCACCCTGAGGAAGTACTTGTACAGCGTTTTGTCGCTCAGGTCGATGCTGGTGGCAGAGTAAGCGATCTGCGGGATGTCGAAGAGCTGGAGTAGATTTTGGACTTGAATAGCAACTGAGCTGGAGCCGGGGCCGATGACCCCCGCGATGGGCTTTTTCACTCTGGTCTGGGGCTGGGGCTGCGACTCAGAAATGCAGCGGGTGCCACCGTCCCTGTCGTCCCTGATGGAGATGAGGGAGTCCCGTATGAACTCGATGCTCTGCTCCAGGGCCACAGAGGAGTGCCAGCAGGAGTCTCGGATCTCACTGCCCAGGGTGATATTAGGTAGCAGGATGGGGTCGGCGTTAATTTTATCCAAAGTATGAAACATGGCTTCGACTCTCTGGATGCCGTACTGCTCCCGGATTTCCCCACACTTCCTCTCAGGCACTTTCTCAGCTGGCGGCTGGTGATGGACTGAGAAGAGGGCCCCGATGATGACATCCCCATCCATCCGAGCCACAGACCGCTGTGAGGAGGCTGCAGAAAGAAGCACCTTCCGCCCAGCACTCCTGGGCAGCATGTCCATCTCCAGAAGCAGAGCAGGGAAGAAGACCAGCAGCACACCAATCATTTTGTTGCACGATGTCATCCAGACCCAGGTTACGAATTTCATGGGCTCTTCTTGCCTGCACATGGTTTAAGGACATGTAGGAAATGGCATCTGCTTCTCCCCAACAACAACGCCCAAGTTGCTCCAAATACCATCACAGCGAAGTCTCACAGTACCACTCTCGAAGGTGCCAAGACAGCTGTCATCCTAGTGAGTTTTAACCTGGTGGCATAGAAATAGGGGAGAAAATGGGCTAACTGGGAAATTGATGTCAAACCAGAGCTCAA
Organism: Campylorhamphus procurvoides; assembly: GCA_013396655.1. Taxonomy (NCBI): domain Eukaryota; kingdom Metazoa; phylum Chordata; class Aves; order Passeriformes; family Dendrocolaptidae; genus Campylorhamphus; species Campylorhamphus procurvoides. Next base: position 797,037 of record WBMV01000301.1, on the reverse strand, counting down.
TAAAGCAACCCCTCACAGTCTGAGATGACCGCTTTCACAAATGCCCATGGCAATTTACTTCCACAAGCCTCTGAAAAGGAAATTTGAAGAAGGATTAAAATATATATTTATTGCCCTTGATATACTATCATTCATACTCACATATATAGAGTAAAAAATCCTGTTTGCATCCGCTTTTCAAGTCAAGGCAGCTATTTCATGCACCTCCAGCCAGCACACACCCCCTCTCTGCCTCCGGGAAGTTTTGGAAGTTTCAGGAGGTAGGCAGCTCGTCAGAGAAGAGCCCCAGCCCAGCTCCAGTGGCTCCAGCCCTGAAAGCAGGGTGACAAGTGCTCCTCCCTTCGCATTCTGACTACCTGAAGGCATCTTTCTCAGCTTAGAAATTTCTTTTCTCAATACATAATGTGGCTAAAAAGAGAAAGCTAACAGTCTGCTCTGCCAGCCACGGGAAATGTCATTTAAAGGTCAGCGAAGGGAGGAAGAAAGGAACCACTTTACAGTTCACATTAACTTTTCTATGTATAGGGGGCAAAACTGTAATTCAACCAAGGACACACACATGAAAGCAGGTGAAAATACATTTTAGTTACTAAGGCAACGGCGGGCAAAGTCCTGATGTGCCTTACGGGCACGCCTGCCGTGCAGACAGGCTTCGGGCGGGGAGCGGCGGCGAGCCCGGCGGCAGGGCTTGTTGGCTTGATACGCCGTGATGGGGAGGGAAGATGCCACCGCCGCCCGAGAGCCCGGGAGAGCGGCCGGGTCGAGTCCCTGTTGCACGACGAGCCGTCAGCACCCGGGACAGCGCCCGGCAGCCAGGGCAGCAGCCGGACCGCGGGCCACGGCACCACTGGCCCTGTGTCCCTCTGTCCCGCTGTCCTGCTGTCCCGGCACCCCGCTGCCTCGGTGCTCCAGCGTCCCGCTGTCCCGGTCCCGCCACCGCGGGCACGGCCGCCCGCCAGCAGCGCGGGGCGCTTCCCCAAAACTTCTGCCCCCTGCCCGGTGCTGCCGCCGCGGTGTCCCCGCACACATACCGCACTCACACCGCACCCCCACCCGCACACACACACCCCCCCCA
>WBMV01000301.1:777329-795759 GCA_013396655.1 Campylorhamphus procurvoides | reverse complement strand
GCCGCGGCACGCCCCGCCCGGGGCTGGCCGCCGCTCCCGTCCCTCCCTGGCGGCGGGCAGGGATGCCGGGGCCGGCGGGCGGCGCGGGAGGCTGGAGACGGTGCCGAGGAGGGCGGTGCTCCGAGGGGAGCCGCCGTCCTGGCGGTGTGTCCGCACCGCAGGCGGGCAGAGCCGCCTGAAGCCGGCTGCCGCGGGCACCCCGCAGCCCGGCTCCACAGCGCCTTTTGCCTGCCCCGCCTGCCGCACGGGCAGCCCCTCGGCTGAGTCCCGCGGTCCTCTCGGAGGGTCACCCCTGACACGTACCTGGCCGGGTGAGGCAGTGGCTCCCTGCCTGCTGGGAGCGGGCATTGGCGGCTCTCCGGCCGCCCCGAGCTGGTGCGCTGGCGGCGGGGCGACGGCTGTGGGCTGGGCGCGGGTGCCCTCTGTCTTCAGCACCGCTCTACCGCAAGGAAAAAAACAGGTCATCCCGGGCTCATCCATTATCTCACACAGAAGGATCAGTCATTTTCTTCGCCTCCTTAATTTCTTCGGCTATTGTCTTGTAAACGAGTAAGGAAGCGTCACCCAGAGCACGCTGCGGCTGCAGGGGAGGTGTTGGCTCTCACCTCCCGCGGCTCTTAATTCATTATCTTCTTGCCTCAATTAGAAAGAGCGAGAGTTAAAGCAAGAGGTTGCTGCTCGAAGGGGACCTAGACCACGCTCGGGAGACCCGAGACAGTGAAATGTGCCGGTCTGCCTTCACGGGCAGGATTTCGCTTTTAAAATAAATATTTATAGTGGGGAGGAAAAAAAAAAAAGAAAAGATACTGCAACAAGATAAATCACCTGTGATGATAAAGGCATAAAGGCATTGAGATTGCAGTTTTCAGGTCAAGATGAACCTAAATGAAGCACGTGAGAGGCATGCCAGATTAAAATAATACCAGATCGAATAATCATAATTCAGACGACCTGCTTGCATCCCTAACACAGGTCTCGGGTGTTTTACTTGACTGTATGAAAGTTAAAGTTAGATTACCTCCCCACTGGGAACTCTATAGATATTTGCCCTACTTTTGAAAGAAAGAAGCAAGGACAAACATTTAACTATTGCTCATTCAGAGAAGGGTTTGCAGTGAATGCTGCTTCAGGAGTGTCTTCTCCCTGTGTCTATGTCTGCACTTTTTTACTGCTAGTTATTTGCCTGCATTGTGTGTTCATCCATGAGGTATGTTTGTTATGGAGGACCCAGTCCAGGGGGTTGCTGGTCCCCCTTTCCTGCAGGTCATTCAAAGAGGGACCAAGGAGGCTGCCTGTCCTCTGCCCCTCAGCATGAAGCTTGCCCAGGGCTAGCCTGGGACAGTTCTGCCAGAACGAGGGCTTGAAGGACATCCAGATGTGCACGAAAAGGGAGAACAAATTCTCCTTCATCCATGCTTTAATGATTAAACTTCAGTCTCTGCCCTTGACACAACAAACTGGCAACATGCCAGCAAATTATTCCAATGGTTAAATTTTGGGTTGCTCCTCTGGTTTTGGCAGGGGAAGCATTTGCAAATGCTCCCATTGGTTCTTCCCAAAACATAACACCCTGTAGTCCTCATCCCCTCTAACCTGGCATTCAGAAAGACAGCGGATCTTTCTGATGAGGCTCATGCACAGCTGTCACACGGAGCTGTTCTCCCTCCTGCAGTGGTCTGAGTTTTGCTGACACAAGAGAGCAAGTCAGCAGGTCCTGATGCCCAGCCATGGCTGAAAATGCTGTCTCTCTGATACTTGCAGCAGCAGGTGGGAGTAGGTGGGAACTAGCAGAAGTCTGGGGCTCATAAGAAGATACCTGGCATATCAAGAGGTTTTAGGAAAGGCTAGAGAAAGAGCACTGGGATTGCAGTGAATTTGATCTTTCCTGACCATTATGGGTGAAACAAAGGCTTTCCCCATGTAGCCCTGCTGTCTTGTCCTCTCAAAGAAGCCAGAGCCATCCCACTGCCTTTTGTCCGTGACTCCTGCATCCTGATCCTTCTGTGGCCCACAGACCTAACACTTCTCTCCTCAGAAACAGCCCATGTCCCCAGTTTTATCACCTTCTCAAATTTCTTAACATAAAAGTACCTTTATCATCTGTTAACCGTTCTTGAGGGCACTACACAGGACTGCCTTTTTTGCAGAAATATGAGCTGCCATCAGACAAGCAGGGAATCAGGGCAAAAACAGAGCACAGCTGGAGCTGGCTTGTAAGCAGTGTTTGCTTTCCATGGGAAATTACCTGATGTTGAATATTTTTTCTTTGTGAAATAGAGGAAAAATGAACAATTTTCATATTCTCGTGTAACAGAATTTAAAAATTACTTGGAGGTTGATTTAAATACTGTTTTGATGGCATCCAAAGTGTTTTGTTCTGTTTTCTTCTTAAACATTTCACACAGCGCAGAACATTTTTTACTTCAGATAAAATAATTGTTCACTTAAAATGGATGTTCTATTCCAGTATTTCTCAAAAAAAAATTCTTCTACTGTTTCATCAAAATTACCTCTTTCAGCACAATTTTTTTTACTGAAAAAGTTCTGGTCAGCTGTAATTAAAAAGGTCAGTGTATTGTAGAAAAACGTTTTGAAAGGGGAGCCTTTTGGAGTAGTAATGGACGAAGCTTGGAAACCTAGTTTGTTGAAATTCCACTTTTGGTTTCCAAAAACAGCTCCTCCCCCCTCTACTTCCTACCAGGAGAGACAAGTTGAATTGACTGTCAACTTGTGCAGACTCTCCAGCTAAATTATTGGGCAGATCTAAAGCTATTCTGCAAGGATCAATGCTGCTAAAATTATACAATTTTATTCTGCCTTGGAAACAAGTAGAAAGCTCATGCGTTCCTGTCTGAAGTGAATTGAAACATGTACCAGCTACGTGATAAATTGCCTACAGTCCTTTTTATCCTGCTCAATCAGCTGCTTTTCTTCCATGATTTACAAAAGCCACCTGCTATACACATTGTGCATGCAAAACATGCATAGGTAGCCCTCTGTAGTAGATACTGAACTATTTGCTCATGACAAAATATTTAGAATCATCATCATCATCCAGCAGGCTTGTTCAGACAAAACAAGAATTTTCATCTTCCTAATACAATATTTTTTCCTTTTCTCCATTTATCCTAAGTTTTTGTTTAAAACATCTGCAAGCTACAGCATTGGTTTTACCCCCTTTCTTATATTTAAGTTTTTAAGTCACCCTATCTGTAAGAAACAAAGCAACTTTGCTGCAACTGCTAGGAAATGAACATTAATGGATCAATGTCAGTATATGCAGAGCTTCACAAAGGTCTGATTGCTCAGCTGTTCCTTGTACTAGTAGATCCATTAAAATTAAATAGGGTTAACCCATGAAATTTAGGCCTCACTTCTGAGCTACTCAGAAACTAGCAATAGCTTCTACACACACCTGTGTTTGTATAGGGTTACTTTCTCTATATGGTTACTCTCCACCTTTATTTTTTTTTGACAGACATAGACACCCAAGGATCCCCAGAAATTTGAAAGCTTTCTTTGCTAGACATCAAACACCCTCTTGTCCCTGCCTCAATTCACATTTTCTTGAGCATATTTTCCAGACTTAGATGATTTTACATCCTTTTAAAATAAACAGAATTCCTCCTCTAAGATTTAGTGAGAACACTATCTGCCTGGTTATGATCTCAAATGTCTTTCAAACAAGTGTAAGATTCAAATCAATGCAAAATTCAGCATTTAGGGATGTCTTGTAAATTTTTTACACTCTCTAAGGATTATAATCTCCATGAAGAGGCAAATAGACCAGATTTCTTCAGATGTTCAGCAGTTTTCATCTCTGGGTAACAAAGCTTTTAATAAGCTAAGATTAATTCTTTCTACTTTTAAAAATAAGTAACTGATTGCTTTTATAACTCAATATTAAAAAAGCAGAAATTCTTCATGATGAGTGCTAAGGGGAGAGGTTGGAAGGACATGGTCCAGAAGACACAGGACCTGGTCTCTCCTCAAGTGAAATTCATTTCAAAATACGTTTTTTCTGCCACAAACCTCCAGGCAATGATACACAATAGCCAAAAGCACCTGATTGCCACTCCTTATAGAGAGGGCACATACATCAAAGCTTGAAGGTTTCCTGGGCACCTGCTCTTGTGAAACCCAGTGACAAATTTTGGTGATCTGATGGCAATGGAAAAGCTCACAAAGATTGAATGAGAAGTCAGTTGAATGTCTTCTTTGCTAAACACCATGACTGTTCAGTCCTGGATAATATTTTAAATCATTCCTGTATTTATATCTTAACTGCAAAAAATGTACTTAGGGTGCCCTCTAGGCCAAAAAGCTACACAATATTTGCAACATCCTTCTATACACAACAATTTTATCCAGCTTGATAAATTTTCATAAAATTCCCTTGCCCTGAAATCCCCTGATTTCCCTGAAATCATTCCCTAATAAACAACCTGAGCAAATAAATAAATCTATTCTAGCACTTGTATACCAATAAGCTTATGCTGCATCAGGCCAAAAGGAAAAGTGTATTTCAAAGTTAAAGGTCCCCAATTCCTGAGCTCCAGACTCTCATTTTAAAATCCACAGACTTCTAATTTAATTTGGAAATGTCAGACTGAATCACTCTGGCTGAACTCACCAGACAGGGTCTTATGCAAGTGTGGAGAAAGACAGTATCTTGAATATATGGGATTTAGTGCAGATTAACAAGACAGGTCCACTTAATTAGATTGTAACTAACAGGACAAGGAATTTAACAAGAAGTCACCATACCTTATGGAGACAGATTTGGTACTCTGTGGAAAATACAGCAGCTAAAGCATCCACTAGCCAAATTTGATAGTGATTTTCAGGAAGAGCTCTGTGTAAAGCCATCTGCATGAATTCAGTCTGGTACCACAGAAAACTGGTAACACCTACATATGGAAAGGAAGTCCTTGCCATGTAGATGAAGGAAAGATGTTCCTGCTTGCTTCTGCCGTCTCAGTTTCAGGCTGGAGCTGTGGATCTGAAAGACCTTATGCTGCAGATTGCAGTTACAAAAGGAACAAATAACTTGTAAAGCTCAAAAGTTTACTCAGACTGCACAATGTAACAACATGTCTCTGCACTGCTCAGAAAAAAACCTGCACATACCTAGTAATTTCTGAAATGTTACCAACTACAATTAACACTGAAGAAAACATCTCTATATTTACTGGCTGTTATTTGTATCATTTATTTCTCCACATATAGCTCTCCTAGATACTTTGTAAAATGAAAAGGATTAAAAAAAAGTATTCAAAATTACAAATATCAGAGGTGAAAAGGCTAGCAGTCTTTCCAAAATATAAATATTTTACATGACTAAAGTATCAAAGGAAGTTTTACAAATAGCAGTTTTGCAATCAAACCATGTCAAATATCTGCCATACTTTAAAGAACCTTTCCAATGCTCAAAAAAAACCCCAACCAAAATTAGCAGATGTGAACTGTAACATGCTGAATACCTACAAAGGTTAATTTTCCCATTTACAGTCTGTCACTCTTTATGCAACACTGTAAACAGGATACTTTATCAGCTTCCATAAACACCCTTTTTTGAAGTCTGCAATAGCAAATAAAGAATGGAGAAAATGAATACCTTAAATATTAGTATGATTTTTTGTGCCCTCTAATTGAAATGACCTGATTTTCTATCCTGCACCTTCTTTATGCCTTTGCAATTGTTTGGGATGGATGGAAAGTATTCCTTAAAATCACTTCCAGCAGATTGGTTGGCTTTTATTCACTTTGTTCTCAATATACCTGGTTGTAAATGAACTCAGAGATGTCAGCTAGGGGAACTTCAAAGCCTATCACAATCATTATTTTCATTACTTTTCCAAATGTAGGTAGCGTGACACAATAACACATCATTACATAGTTACTCAATAAAACAGTGTAAATCTGTGCAGGTAGTGGCTGGGGTAGAGTTAATTATACTCACAGTACCTGGGATGGGGCTGTGTTTTTGGTATGTGCTGGAAATAGTGCTGACAACACAGGGATGTTTTTGTTATTGCTGAGCAGGGCTTACACAGAGCCAAGGCCTTTTCTGCCTCTCACCCCATTCCACCACTGAGTGGACGGGGGGTGCACAACAATTTGGGAGGGGACACAGATAGGGGAGCTAACCCCAACTGAACAAAGGAATGTTCCATACTCTATGGCATCATGCTCAGCATACAGAGCTCAGGGAAGAAGGAGGAAGGGGTGACCTTTGGAGTGATGCTGTTTGCCTTCCAAAGTAACCATCACATGTGATGGAGGCTTGCTTTCTTGCAGAAGGCTGAACACTTGCCTGTGCATGGGAAGTAGTGAATGAATTCCTTGTTTTGCTTTGCTTGTGTGCACAGCTTTTGCTTTCCCTATTAAACTGCCTTTATCTCAACCCACGAGTTTTCTCATTTCTGCTCTTCGATTCCCTCCCTCATCTCACCATGGGTGAGCAAACAGATGTGTGGGGCTTGGTGGCTGGCTGGGGTTAAACCGTTTCAAAGTTGTATGTTTTAAAGGGGCTTTGAAGAAATTATAAATCTCCAAATGGATCTGTGGTTTGAGATGCATTGACCAGCAGAGATGTGCATTAGTGAATTTAAAGGGATTGAGGTGCCATGGCACAGTCCTCTTTCAGATTGCATTGGTCTTACCTAGTTTATATATAAGCCCTATGGAGTGAGCAAAGTGAGTGACTGGGTGCATAGGCTGAATGAGAGGTAAAGAGGTATTGGCAATAGTTTGACTCCCGCAAACAGCTATAGAAAAATACTTCACACTGAAGGGGGAAAAGGAAGCAGAGATGTATTTTTATAGCACTGCTTGCATATTTATATCTGTGCAGTTTACATACTTTTCATGGACTGAACCCAATGGTTTGGTCAAAGAAACATGACAAAATACTAGGTAATACTGTATTTTTTTGTAGTACGTAGCTGTTACTGAAGGCAAGACATGCACAACAAGAACCCAATACCCAGAAATGGCATGATGATACAGTACACAAATTTTTCTCCTCCAACTATTTGTAAATCACTCGATGCATTTGTTCAAAAAGCTGATGCAGAAAAGCACAGCACCTACAAAATGAGAGGATAGTCCAGAGCATTGTAATAAATACTTCCCACTAAGTGTTTATACATCTTCTGACATGTTCTGTACTATAACAAAAACAAAAACAGTATCAGAGTACATATGTTTCTTTTAAGTCTTTATTTATAGTCATCATGAGGAATTGCCTTGAAAAGAGAATTTGCACACAGACTTAATAATTTTGACTTTCTATCCAAGCAATGCATTTCTGGAAGCATTTCATTACTTCAGGATCTATTAGAATCATTGTTGTAACTCTTTTTCCTCTCACTTCCCTGACAGTATGCTGCTGTGTCTCTGATGACAGATTAATTGCTTTTTCTCTGTGATTTCCTTCTGGTGAAGTGGCTGCACTGTCTCACTGGCCACTTGCCACTGCAGGGATGTCAAGATCTTAATCCTCCCAGGGGTTCCTGGCTCCTGAATTGCTTGCTACAAGTGGTTGGTCTTTAGGGTGTTTCAAAAAAAGTGTATCCCAGTTCCTCCAGAAGCAGAAATTCTCAGTCTTGTCCACCAATGCAACTGTGTTTGACTTAACACTTGATTTGTCATAAAACTGCCTTTATTAAGGCAGGAAAACAAACATCAAGTGTAACACCACCATCTGTGATAAAATGGCTGAGGTCCAGCTGATCCAGCAGCTTGAATTCATTGACTGTGAATGCCTCTCCTCAGTAAGTACATTCCAATGCTTTCTATCGTGCATTTCCATCAGCTATTTGCCTTTTGTCAACCTTTAACTGGGCAATATTTCATTTATATCTTCAGTTCACTTATGATTAATGTTTCCTTCATGCACTAGATAACAAAGCTTCAAACATCATACTCAGATGTTTGCTCTCCTGCATATCTTCCTTATATACTGTTACGATTTTTTGGCTCTTGCTGAGCAAGGCATAGTTATAAGGCACTAACAGATCCTGATTTTCTATAAAAAGTTAAGTATCAACGTTCCCAGATACCAGACCCTCTTATATGCTTTGAATTGGAGATTAAGAATGTGCCTAAAACCATTAGTTTCTTTTTAAAAAATCTTACTATCTGTAGCCATAGGGCTGAATTGAAAATGATCACAAAGGAAGGCCAGAAGCAGTGAAGAAAATTCAAAGAAAAGAACCTAACTCAATAAAGAATGCTTTTATCTCCTTTGTCCAAGGAAACAAGGCCAGTGTGTTAACTGTGCCTCCTGCCTCCACAGTGGTTCCTCACAAAATACAAAAAAAAATATCCAGTATGTGACTAGGGGGAAAAATCATTGAAATTTGAAAAGGTCTTGAAGGTAAATACATTTGTAAAGTTTTTGAAGTCAGTAGCTAACTAGAAGAAGTGGACTGATGTAAATACACACACTGAGAGAGAAACAGTTGAAATTCTTTACTGTGAGGCACTGGAACAGGTTGTCCAGAGAAGCTGCAGATGCCCCATCCCTGGAAGTGTTCAAGACCATGTTGGATGGGGCTTTGAGCATCCTGGTCTAGTGGAAGGTGTCTCTTTCTAGGGTGAAGGTCTTGGAACTAGAAGATCCCTTCCAACCCTAACCATTCTATGATTCTGTGAAATAACCAAGCAGTTGTAACTAGGCACCCCCTCAGCACAGCTCTGAACCAGCTGCAGTATTGGTACCTCTCTGCCCTGGAGAGGTACAGCCGAGTACTCAAGAGAGGTGATTTTCAGAGGTGGAACATGGAACAGTTATTAGGCAGACTGATTAATAGGTTTGTGTAGGAAAGTGGGATGCTCATGGAACCTACTATTCCTCTCATGTATGTAAATCATGTATAGATTATTAATGGTAACTCACAAGGTGATTCTTGAAATGTGGTTAGCAATTAATAGATGAAGGGACAGGTAGAATATGTGGCTGAGTTGCTGCCATACCATAAATATTATTCTCATACCATAAGTAATGGACACGGGCAATCAAAATTTGCTTCACTAAATTAAGAGAACTCACTAAAGGGAAAATTTCTAAATAGCAATTAGTTGTATTGTTTAGAGAATCTCCACATATTCACATTGATTCTCTGAAAACTGTGTGTCCTTGTTGTTTTCAAATTATCTGTACAAGTCTGTTATGTACGCACATAATAACTTCATGGCATAGCCTTTATTTTTATTCTAGAGAATGCTTTTGCGATAACTATAGTATGTGCCTGTTTTTATAGCATATGCTTGTTTTTGTTTCCCTTTTTCTTAGCAACAACTTCTAAAAAGGCTGTTTTCATCATCACTACACTTTTTATTTGGCTGCAAACCCCAAGTCCCCAATAAATTAAACCAAACCAGCTCAACTGATTTGGCAGGTGCTGTCACTACAGTAATAGAAAGCTATTGATTTCCATGTCTTTTTTAAAATTCAACTGAAACTTGCTAGTGCTGCATATAAACATCTTAATTCCTATTGTGTTTCTGATTTCTAAATGGCACCTGCACTTAGTTTATCTTTTTTTTTATGTGGCTTTTCTTTTTCTCTCAATTCCAACCACTGTAAACAAGGGACACAAATCTGCACATCATTCTTTCTTCTTATTCTCCTTTACCAGACAATGTAGTAGGTGCCACTCAAATAACTTATACAATATTTTCCATCTATTTTCTCAGTCATCCTTAAATTTGATTCTTCAGCCTAAATCTGCATAAAAAGCCTTCCCAATTTGCTTTAATTTTATGGCTACATGTAAATAGACTGATAAACGCATGTATAGAACTTAATCTCAGAGAATATTTGAACATATGTTCCACTCTCATTTAACACAGCTTTTAAGTTTGTGCTCTCACTTTTCTTTTTAGAAATTGAGGAGGAGGGTAAGGAGAGGAATTCAGGGATATGCGTTGAGAAGACTGCCTTCAGCTTTGATTGTATAGCTCAATTTTAGTTTTGTTTATTCATTTCTAATACAGCAAAAGTAAAAATAGAAGTAAAATAAAAGAAAGTCTGCCCTGTAAACATTCAGAGGAACTACCATTCTGTGAAGCAAAGACTACACATGTTTTCCATGCATCACAGCTATGCTTTCCACTTGTGTATATTCTTTCTCATTCAAGACCTTCACAGCTGAAAAAACAGGAATCCTGGCCTGTTTGTTGCTGCAGGGAAGACCTGATGCTCCAAGGCCAGAGTTCACGGTGGTCCCTTGAGGTTGCAGAGTACATGAGAGAGTGCAGAAGAACTCTAAGGGGTGTTAAAAAGAGTCTCTTAACATTTCACAGTTGTAAATTGTACTTTTAGGATTATGAGATTAAACTGCCTTATCTCTCTACCCATTTTAACTATCTTGGTTGAAGATTTGAAATGTGGGTGAGAGAGGAAGCTGTTATTCAGTTGGACACTGTTTTTAATTTCATAGTGTGGATAATGTATTCAGAAACCTTTACTTTGAAGGCAATTTGCATTCAATGCTGCTAAAAAGTATCAAATCTTTATGCAGTTTATGGGATAATTTTGATTAGATGCAGTTCTTACTCTGTGGATAGATGCATACAATACCTACAATAATCATGGTAATTGTGTATTGGAAGTTGGTTATTCAGGAGAAAGCTATTTATTTAGCACATAATACTTTAGGGCTTTGAGATAAGGAAGTGTCTGCAGTTGAAAAACAAACAATAAGGACTGCTTGAGAGCAGATTGTCCTTATGTTACCTCACATTACACATATCTTAAAGATCACTTAGACTGAAGTTATTTTGCTAACTTCACCAGAATCCCTCAGAAATGCAAGGTATGAATGGGGAAGAATCAGTGTGGCTCCTCAGGGAACCACCTTGCCTGTGCAGAAGCAGATGTGGAAGGCAATAGCCTGAGAAAGATGGCACTAAAATGTCAAACCACACCAAACTCTCATCGGATAAACCAAACCCAAGCTAGAACAATATTGGACGGGTCTAATCAGGCAAAAGTGGGCCAGACAGTCCTAGAAAAGCACTCGAGTCACAAGAAGCTGGGACAAAAAAATCTGTAAGGATTTTCTTGGTGTAGATGCTACCTCTATTTCCCTTCTCAAGTTATGCTGATTATTGGGCTTAAGAACAAGGAGCAAAATTTTGAAACAACACCAGCAGTTGTAAATAATTCTTCTGGAGTTACCAGGGTAGCAAAGCAAAATAAAACTTGTTATCCAGTGTTACTTTTGGTGGATAACTTATGAATAATGGCAAGAGGCTGATTCTCAGCAAATAACCTCGTATCACCAGTGATGTCTGTCTTCAGGTCTTCTGACATCAAACTCAACAATTCACCGACCTGTGCCCAGAGCTGGACCTACCCGGGGCCAGCAGCAAGTGTAGGATGCTCACCTGACTCTTCTCTCTTCATAAGATCCCACAAGCAGCTGCACACAGCACTGTCACATTTCTAGTCACTGAGGTTAAAACCAGATAATATGGGTATTTCCCACCAGGTTAATCTTTACTGGAAGGCTTCAAAAGCAGTTTCCAAGCACAGGTGAAAGGGAAAACCATCCTTGGCCTGTGGTAGAAGCACCCTTGCTGCTCCTCTTGCAGACCAGACATTACAAGACTTCCTGGAGGCTGGTGGTGGCAGGGTGTCCCCACAGGTGTCCTTCAGGGCAGAGACTGGCAGACAGGGCCTATCCCATCTCCTCAGCCCTGGGAGGGTGAACAGAAAGGGACAGTCTGGGCTGGTGGTGGTCCCAGGGTCCTGAAAGAAACACACTGACTTATGCTTTGGGCAGGAGTCACAACTGTTGCAAAATTGCTAAGCCATAAACAAGATGCTTATCAAGCCAGAAGATAAGCATTCCTTGTTTACTGATATCTCTACACACAACACTGTAGTATTGTTATTCATATCCTCTAACACCTTAATCATTTATCACTTTCCATCTCTGCTGCAGATCCAGGACTCCATCAATTAGGAATATCTGTAAGTCTATGAGCACCTCAGGAGAATATTTTTTGCAACATTTTTGTCTGGTTTTTATTGTCTAAAGAAACAAACTGAAGTTAATGAAAAGTAATACTTTGCTGTGAAAAATAAGGAAAATATTTATTTTGCTGTTACATTCTCTCACAATCATTTTTCAAATAAAAGCCTGTTCTCTCATCTCTCTGCAGCATCTAATTACCTCCTCAATTAAAAAGCTTCATTTTTACTCAAGCGGGGTTGTGAGATGTAATATTTCATTCCTTTATAATGTGATGAGGTGTTCTTTGGATTGCTTTTTTTTGTTTTTGGTTTTTATTTGTTTTTTTCCCTGAGACTCTGTTCAGTGATGCACAGTCATTTCTGCTGACTCATTTTCCCAGTCAGAGAATGTGGATGCTACCAAGCCCAGCTAAGAAGCATGAACAATCCTGTGGTACACAGATGGGACACCATGTGGGAAAATGCTTTAGAACAAAACAAGTGAAAAACCCAAAAAACTCAGAGCACTGAAAGCATGAAGGAGATTGGGCTGAAGCATGGTTTATTATTGAAACTTGTGTACAAACTTTGGAAATATAGTGCTACTTAACAGATTATCCACCTAACCTATTGAGGGCACAGCAGACATGGAATTTTTTTTTATTATTGTTTTACAGATAGAACACAATCCATACAGCTGGGTTTGGCTGGATGGGGAAAGGTAAAGTAGAGAGCAATGACAAAAGAATATCTACAGATACTGGACATTAAAGAAAAAATATTTAAATTCAATTACAAATTTCTGTAATTGGAAGAATTGACTATGTATAGACGTACCAAAATACTTAAATTGTTTGCACCCCTTGTGCTAGTTATAAACCATGAACCAGAGCTGCTCATTTATGTGGGCTGTTCAAGCAGTCCCCTCTAGGTTTGGTGTAGAACTATGTAAGAAAACAAAACCAAACATGCATTTGGAACCCCAAACTAAATTCTCATTTTTCACTGCTCATTGTATTTCTAAATTTTAGACCAAAGTAATGCACAAACACAGTTTGATTAATAAGCCTATATGCATGTGTTACTGGAAATACAATGACATTTATATCCAGAGAAAATATTCTCTCTCATCAGTTAAGGTTGCTGCCTTAGTGAGTTAATACCCCCAGGACAAAGTAAAATGCCAGCTCAGGCCCGATTCAGGCACCTCTTTACTACAGACTTGCTCCAGACACCAGTGTCCCACATGGCAAAGGGTGTAGAGGTTTGTAGGGTCTTAACATTTCTCCCTGAACAGCAGCATCACCTTTGTGCTACCACACTTTGACCTCTCCTGTTCCAGATTTACATGTCTTTCAGAGAATAGTTATAGGGGACCAGATCCCATGAGCAGCAGAAAGCAGAGAGTTTTGCTGCCCAGCTGAGAGCTGCTTCACTGTAATTCCCTTGTGGCAATAGTATCTCTCATATACTGCAGACAGAAATATCCCTAAGTCTTCTACCAGAAATGCTGTCTTTCACTAACAACTTCCAGATAAAGTTGCGACTACCCCAAAGCACCAGGTAGTTCACTGGCAGCTCTGTGGTATCTCCTTGGATGTTTCATGCCCTGTGCAGTCTGTGATTCAGCACTGCCTGATCCTGCAGCCCAGAACTGGAGCAAATGCTGGGTGGTGCAGAGTACACAGCCTATCCCCTGTGAAACCTGCTGTTTTTACTGAGTCAGGTAATAATCCAAGTGGGCTTGAAGCTGAATTTTGGACAGATAATTAAATATAACACTCCTCTAAAGAGAATGATTATTAACCTTCTGCCACGAAGCTACATCAATCTTCATGAACTAATTTTAACATCAAACTTTGTTAAACTTGAAGAAAACAGCTGTGGAGGCAGATTTTGTCCGTGTTAAATAAATACATTGGTCTGTGGCTTGAGTACTCTAGTGCTTTCTGTACTTGTAATTTTATAAATCAAAGAAATAATATTCCTGATGAAATTCATATTTTCTTTGACAGAAAACACCAAGACTATCTCTCACTTCTTTATGAGGAAAGTGGTCAAAATAAAATTGTTCCAGAAGACTGCACGTTTTAATTTCAAATTCAATTTGATTTGCCTTTTATCCATAGTATAGAACATAGATAAGAATTTTTCAAGAAGTTTTGATTTCCTGGATTTTTATATTGTAGACTCAGATATGAATTCAAGTCTTCTTTTGCCAGAGTGTGAAAACCAAGATTTTTCGCTCCCAAGAAATATATCTCTAATAGGTAACATCAGAAATACATCTTTGTTGTGAGCATCCTTCAGCACTCCTCCAAACCACTGTGCCATGTATTATGTTACCAACATGTATATTTTGAGCCTACATTTCCAAATGCTTTTACTGATTTTATTATAAATGCTGAATTTACTTAATTCCAGTTTTACTAGAGGGCTTGTTTTTTCTCAGGAACTGCAAACTTTTCCTTTATGCATTTTTGCTTATAAAAGGAATACTAAAGCAATGAAAACACCTTATTTAGGTATATATTTAAATAACTCCAAGAACTGGATTTTGAATCCTACATAATAACTCTAGACGATGTCCTAGATGCAATGACATGGTTATTTTTTTTCTGCTCTATATTTAGATAGTCTTTTTAACTGTCCTTTCCTCTTGGAAAAAGGGAGATGGGCTTAACTCCCACCAGTGACTGATCAGCTGCTACTGTTAGTCCTGGGGTCAAGTGTATCACCTGGATTTCACAAAACCAGCACGTAGCTCTGCTGAGTGGCAGATGGGCAAGGGTATACAAGAATTGTGCATACATGTGAGCTGAGACAGATGGCCTCAAGAGTGTTATTCTATGGGGATTAGATAGATTTTCCCAGGAGATGCTGTGCTAAGAGGCAGAAGGGCATAAATGATACGTTGGAAACAGAGCTGAAGACTTGAAGGAGTGAAAAAAGAGAGACCTGCCATCCTGTGGCTTCATGGTATTGTTTGCATGCGAGGGACTTAGCTTACTGGCTCCCATGATTGCTTCTGGCACACAGTAATACTCAGCTCTTTGTGGCTCTCCAAAAAATATTTAAATCCTCTACCCCTTTGCCCAACAGTATCATGCACTGTGGAGAGTAGCAATTTTATGATTACGCTTTCAAAGTCCCACTATGATAGCTATTTTAAAACACCAAACACTACAGAAATTGGATAGAGCTGAACCTACAAAATTAATTTCCTACCAGAACACAGAATACTGATCATGATTTCATTAATCTGGAATAGACTGGAATGATATTATGCCTCCACTGGGATCCATCTTTCTACTTCTATCATATGGTGACTTCTATCAATAGAGCTCAAAATATTCTTTCTGCTAGTTAACTACCTGATTAACACATTAGTTTGCTGAGGCACAGTTAGCTCTTCAGCATAACATACAAACACTGTAGTACTGGGAATACTGTCTATCTGCCCTTGGTTTTATTTGTTTGCTACAACAATTCACATTTTCTGCCAGAACCATTCTGGCGACAAATGCAGTTTTGATTTTCTTTAGAAAACTTGTACTTGCCTTTGCAACTAAAATATTGGTGAAAAGGACCATAAAATACTGCAATGACTTACTGTCATGCTGTTTTCTCCATCCTCCTTCAAGAAGGAAACCTTTTGCAAAATAGCATGTCTCCTGATGCTATTTGCTTACTCTTTCAGGGATTTAAGAGTTGCTACTGAGAGCATAGAGGAATTTTTATCCATAGGCAAGGGAGGCTGTGTTCTCAAGTGTGGTCAAAGAAATCACATGGTCTCATTTTGTTTCATATTCTCTTCTCTTTATACTCTTTTATTTTGTTAGATTAAATGCAATGACTTACTGTTCATGCATTGAGGTTCTTTAGAACAAGAGGGAAATTACTAGGTACTAATCACTAGGATTCTTAGTCATTAAGTGCTGGATAGAAATGGGCATTTTTCCACCTGGTCTTGACCCTTATTTCAAAATACAGGTTTGCAATAATCTAGACAGAAAAACAAACTCCTTGAGACAAAGGATGGACACAAGAGGTGGAGACGTTTTTGAATTCTTTCAAGAAATATCTTAAACATTCATAAATGAGGCAACTGGGGCCACAACAGGCAAGATAGCAGCCAGATGTTCCATGACATATGCCAGGAGGTATATGGTGAAGGGATTTCCATGAGGTATGTACCTAAGAGATTTTCATGAGATGTGTGAATGGTGTGCTGAGGGGGAGGCTCAAACATATATCATGCAGAACAGACACTCTCTTGATGCCACTGTGTTTTCCCCCTCTTCTGAAAGCAGAAATGTTCTTTTTTTGGTTACTAGTTTTTATGATGTACAGATGAGAAAATAAAGTTCAGTTTCATAAATGCTTTACATTAAAGGTCTTTAAAAGCCACCATCACTACCAAAGAAAGAAAAAATCCCAATCCGCAAGAGGAAATCCTTAGTAGAAGGCATGCACAATACAGAAAAAGAAAAGGTAACTAAAGGACAATGCCTCATTAAGAGATTCACAGCCCTGCGAATGAGCCTGCAGAGATCACTGAGACAAGAATTGTTGACTGCTATTTCGATAAGGATTCCTGAAGTGTATGATTTTTTCTCTGTTTCCCATTGCTAGCAGAGTCCAGACTTCATCAAGTGCAGGAGGGTTAGCAGCAGTCACTTGTGAGAAATTCTCACTGCATCAGGTCATCAACTGCAGGGGCAGGACATTTGCATGAGGAGTCACACCTTTGAGGTCCCACGCTGGGGGGACTCTAAGCTGCCCCTGACTGACAGTGTGCTACTTTCATGACTGCTCACCTCAGTAACCATAATGGGAGTTGCTGTCGTCTGCCTGACCTGACTCCCATCATCAAGTTGAGGATGAGAAAATGTTCACATCTTGCAACATAAACCTGGATGCCATTCCTTTAAACGAAGCTGCGTACCAAGGCATATGGCTGCATACCAGGAGGAAGTGAAACAAGGTTCCTTCATAACTTCCTAGAGAAACACAAAACTTCAGCTGCTCACTATCTTATGGATTGAATCAATAGGCATCCTGGCCTGTATCAGCAATAGTGTGGCCAGCAGGACCACAGAAGCGATCTCTCCCTGTACTTGGCACTGGTGAGGCCACACCTCAAATACTGTGCCCAGTTCTGGGCCTTTCACTTTAGGAAGGACATTGAGGTGCTGGAGCAAGCCTAGAGAAGGGCAGTGATGTTGGTGAAGGGTCTGGAGCACAACTATGAGGAGTAGCTGAGGGAGCTGTGGTTGTTCAGCCTGGAAGAGGCTCCGGGGTGACCTTACTACTCCCTACAATTACCTGGAAGAAGGTTGTAGCCAAGTGGGGGTCAGTCTCTTCCCCCAGGCAACCAGCAACAGGATGAGAAGGTACAGTCTCAAGCTGCACCAGAGGTTCAGGTTGAACATTAGGAGGAATTTTTTGACAGAAAGGGTGATTATACATTGGAATGGACTGCCCAGGGAGGTGGTGGAGTCACCATGCTGGAGGTGTTTAAGGAAAGACTGAATGTGGCACTTAGTGCTATGGTCTAGTTGACATGGTGGAGTTTGGTCATGGGTTGGACTCAATGACCTCAGAAATATTTTCCAACCTAATTGATTCTGTGATTCCATAATAGCTAAATCCCAAAAGGCATATCCAGAAATAAAAGAACTCAATTAAAGAAAATTAATAAAAAGGGAGGGCCTTTTGTTAAGATCGTTTTGTTAGGAGGGAGACAGAAAGCCCCCCATAAGCCACTGCCTTGGCAGCCCTTCAACTGCTTCACAGGAGGATTAAATATTTCCGCAGCTTTTACTGAAGCGGTATCTGTCATTAAAAATTGATCAGCCTGATTTTGCCTCTCCACAGTGCTGACAGCCCACAAACCCACCCTCCACACCGCCCCTGCCACACGCCTTAACAACCCTTTTTCGAGTCCTCTCTCCCCTCCCAAGCGTTTCACCCCCAGAATCACAGGATGGGTCAGGCTGGAAGGCAGCACAGCGGGTCAAGCAGCTGGGCCATCGCAGGGCACAGGACTGCGTCCCGACGGCTCTGGCGTATCTCCGGCGAGGGACACTCCACAGGCCCTGTGTCCGAGCCCCCCCAGCGCTCGATGCCCCTCACAGTCCGCGACCCTCCCTCACGTTGCGCTGAAACACCCTCCGCCCACGCCGCTCCGCCTCCCTGCCCCGCCCGTACAGTGACGTCACTGCCCCGGCCCCGCCCCACTGAGGGCACCGGAGCTCTCCCACTGCGCCTGCGCTGCCCTCCGCCCTTCCCGTCCCTCTCTTCCGCCGGCGCGCGGCGGAGGGCGGGGCAAGTGTCATGGTGCGTAGAGCCCATTGGCTGCCGGCCGGGCCGGTGCGGCTGCGCCCCGTGCTCCGTGACCCCCTCCCCTCCCCTCCCCGGTTCCCCTGGCCGGGGGGCTCCGCACGGGCCCCCCCG
>WBMV01000301.1:691895-777312 GCA_013396655.1 Campylorhamphus procurvoides | reverse complement strand
CCCGCGCCCCGGCCGTGCGGGAGGCGCCGGGCCCGGGGGTGGCGCAGCGCGCCCGCAGACAGCCCCGGGCCGCCTCACCGCCACGCACGGCGCGGGCCGTGGGCACGGGCCTGTCCAGGCCGACGGGCCTTTAAACAGCTCCCGGCTTTAAACAGGAGCTCCCAGCTGCTCAGTCTTAAACAGTCTGTCCCGCTGGGCGCTGCTCCCGGTGTGTCCGTCAGAGCGCGGTGCCCGGGCTGGCCGCCCTCTGCCTCCCGCCGCCCTGGGTGCGGCGTTCGCTCCCGGCAGGGTTTGCTCCGATTGATGCCAGCGGCGCTCCGTGTGCGCGAGCATTCCTTTGAAAAACTCGCCTTCCCTTGGTTCTGTTGTCTGATTATGGGACGCTTTATCGTTCTCTATAACCTCGTGTAAGAATGTTGCAGCCAGGCGGGGGTTGGCCTGTCCTCCCAGGCAGCCAGCGACAGGAGGAGAGGACATCGTCTTAAGCTGTGCCAGGGCCTTAATTTGGACACTGGGTTTACGTGAGAAGAATTTGTTCACAGAAGGCATGATTAGACATTAGAATGGCCTGCCCAGGGGGACGGTGGAATCACCATCCCTGGAGGTGTTTGAGGAAAGACTGGATTTGGTACTCAGTGCCGTAGTCTAGTTGACAAGGTGGTGTTCAGTCATAGGTTGGACTTGATTATCTCAGAGGCCTTTTTCAACCTAATTGTTCCTGTGTTTGAAATTCAGCAAGATTTGTATATTCCAGGATGTTTCCTTTGGCTTTCATGAATTACCAGTTAGTGTGTCTTTGTTGTTATGTTTATGACTTTTTTTTCTCAAGACCCTTCTAAAGTTACTCAGGAATTCTGTCCTGTTTTATCATAAACCCCTTTAACATTAGGATGTGTTGTACTGGATTTAGTCACACATAGAATATTTTCTTCTCATCTTCCTACATTCCTTTAAAAGTTGTATGCAGAAGCTGCATTGACACAAATATCTAAATATTTTCCTGTCTTTACTGACAGAGTATAATATGAGATCATAGATCTATTCCTGTGTTCAGGATCTTTAAAAAAAATCAGTCTTTTTTTTAAAAAAAAAGGTATTACTTCTTTTAGGATTTAATTATGCACATGTAGTTTTAAGTATGTAGTTACTAGTTTCCCAGATGGGTCTAGCATTTCATAATCTGCTTCTTTGTATGTATTGTTTATCACGTGTACTTTATTTTCTGATATTTTATCCACAGAATCTGTTTTGTGCCCAGGTTTAGTCAAGGAGTTGGATATGCATCTTGACTGTGCAGTTAGTTAAAATCAGTAAGACTATGGATTGGTGATTGGTCCCAGTGAAATGCACAATAGGATAACTAAAGGCTCTTCTGCAAGCAGTTTATGTATTCAGGTCCCAGGATGCATAGTTTCCTGGAAAAATAAAGAATACTAGTAGGAAGGTCATTGAGGACTTGGAAGGACAGAACTTGATAGCTAAGGCTCTAAACCATATTTTATGTAATGGCAGCTTCAGACTAGCCCTGTATCAAGTTCGCTTAAAATTTCATGGCTATGTAGGCTTTGAAAGGAAAGTGGAATTTTTTGTGTATTTTCCCCACACCCGCCTCCAAATCTCCTGTACTTCCTGCACTTTCGTTAATGGAGTTTCTTTTGCTGTCTTCCTCCACCCACACCTTTGAGGGATTCCACTGCTTCTCGGTTTATATCTGTCCCACAAGATTCTGCGTAACAGTGTGAAATGTTCTTGTTGATCTCTGTCTGTCGCTGTCTGGCAGAATTATAAGATCTAGTACAGGGCAATGCTTCATGTCCAGCTTTTTGTGATGATGCAGGAACAGGGGAGGCTCTGTAAAGCTACTACTTTAGAGCAATTCAAGTTTTTAGTGTGTATGTTTGTGTCTGAACATTTTGCAAGTTTAGCTACTGCTGCGTGGTGAAATTTTAGTGTGAGCATTTGACTTTGTAATGTTTGTTGCTGACTGTTTTACTTCATCTTGCAGAGACTGAAAATAGTGTTGATAAAACGACAAAATGAGTAGTCGTCGAAAACGCGCACCTCCATCAAAAATAGATGAGGAGAAGAAGAAAAAGCTATGCTGGAATATGCATGAAGACCGGAGAAATGAGATAACACTAGATGATGAAGTGAGTAATGAGGACCATGTTCCAGTTCCAGGCACCTCTGCATCCTTCATTGTTATAAATGATGATAGCACTGATGAAGATCTCATACGAAAAGAAGGCAGTGGTTCAAAATCTGTTAAGTTTTTGACAGTTCATGATGAAGAAGACTCTTATTCTATCTTGACCCCTGTGTCTGTACAACTAAATATTATAGTGTTGCCGTACCGTGCAGATGAGTCCTGGAAGGCTTTGTTGGGAGAATTTGCTCTTTATCTTCCTTCTGAACAAATTCTAGCTGATGAACTCCGTGAAAGGAGCTTTACTTTAATGAGGGGAGACTCCGATGATCAGTTGCAGGTCTGTGTTCATGAAAGAAGTGAAGAAGAGTACAGTAATGAAACTAAAGAATACCTTGGTGCTTATGAACAACGTATTTTGGTGGAACCAACTTTAAGTGGTGAAATATTGGAAGGCTTGAGATGGTTGCAAAAGAAAAAGATAATTGGACTTTATCAAAGACCTGGAGAGGCTCTAGCTTTAAAGGTATGCATTCATAGACATTTTGAAAGGTCTTTTTGTTTGAAATATAAAATAAAAACCTCAGAACAAAAAAGTCTGGCAGCTACCATATATTTTGTAATGTGGTGAAAGTGTGTAGTTTCCACATGTTTTTGTAATGTTTTCAGTGTGTTTTTTCCTAAAAAATTATTTTACTTTGTCACCATTACCAGTGTATTACCTGAAGGAATCACAGAAGCTTTTAGTTGCAATTCCTCTATATAGTGTTTCTAGTGGATTTATTATCTGTCTATACCTGCTGATTTTCAAAGCATTGTTGTTATTTTCATGGTCTTATGTTTGTAATATTCTTGTTATTTTGACAGTTTAAGTATTAACTGCATAACACTTCTACAGGTTGGAATTTACCTTCTTGAAGCTGGGCTAAGTAAACCAGAGTTTCTCAGTGATGGAGGTGGAAGACCCAAAAAAGCTAATCATCTGATTCAAAAACTCATGGAAAAGTTCTACAGTTTTTTAATTCCAGGTAATGCAATAAAGGTGATTGCTGATGAACAGTTTTTGTTATTAAAGTGTGTCTTGTGGTCGTTGTTTTAAATGTAAGGAAAAATGGTAGTTATTTCTACCATCCAGAGCAACTGTTATTTTCAAGGTAATGTTATTAGGTATGTCACTTATTATCTTATTATTATCTGACCATTAATCACATGCTAATTAGTTTATGCTGAAATTAGAAGTGATAGTAGTTCTTCCATACAGATAAGGCACTGAAACACAGAGATGTTTTAGTCCTTACCTTTTTGGGAGTAAATACAGTTTTCACTACTTCATATGGGTTGTTTGCACAGATCTACAGTACCTTTTCCAAGTTAAATGGGAACTGTTTAAATGAACCAGGAATTAAATTTGGAAAACTTTTGTCCCCAGGTTGGTGCCTATCACACAACTACAGCAATAGATTTTTGTGTGGTTTATATTGTAAAGCAGTTGTAATGTAAACTACTACAAAATGCAGCTTTATGACAGTTTTAAGAATATACTGCTGCAGTAATACAGATTTATAGAGTGATAAATGATGGTGTTATGGTGTGATGGCTTAGGAAACTTGTGGAAAAAAACCCAACCAATCTTGGTCTTGTTCCTGAGTGTAGGATTGATTCAAAATGTTAGCTGAAGACTGATTCAATAACAGTGACCGTAGTAGACTGAGTTTCAATGTTCTTGCAGAAGAGAGAGAAACCTAGCACCCCCTAATATAATTTTGCTTAATTTAAAAAGGAAGAATTGTAAAAAAAATGAGGCAGCTTTCTAAAGAGAAGCTCAAAGGAAGAGCTAACCAAATACAATCTGAACATCCTTACCTGCTGCAAAGAAGAAATGTAGAACGGTAAGAAAAGACTTGAGGTGTACCAGGGGATGGGGCAGTGTAACTAAGTATGTGAGGAAGGGAAGATACTGCACGTAAGAAGTTACGCTTCCAAAATCTGCAGTGATCTGACTGACACAAATATGTCAATGTAAGTTTAAAAGCATGATAAAGCAGATCCAGGAAGTCTGAAGAATAGTTTAAGTATAGAAATGGATAGTAATGGTTTTAAATGCATTAGGAGAAATACATTATCATAAATGCATTAGAAGCAGAATATTTGCCAGAGAATTCGTAGACTTGCTATGACTAAGGCATGTGATCAAGTGATGAAATAAAGTAATGCTGTAGCAGAAAGCACAAATTTTCTTTGCATATCTTCTCATTGTGGAAGAGTTGGAGAAAGAGTTTGTGAAGAAAATGACTGGTTGACTTATCTTGAGATGACTTGTCTTCAGTACACTAAAGGACATATTTTTATGAACTACATGGTTCAGTGTTGCTTACAGGTGAGGAGGCATGTTCTGGAATCAAAGACATGCCCCTCAAAGTTACTGGAGCAAGAATATGAATGTGAGTCATTGGGTTGCTGTGTCTTAACTTTTCAGAAGACGTGTAACCAGCTTAGGTTCATAAAGCAGCTGTGTTGCCAACTGGTAAATATTCTGACTGCTTTTCACCATGTACATTTTGATGTGGCATAAAATAACAGGAGTCTTAACGCCAATGAATGCCATGTAAATGGCTAAGTAAAATAGCTGATGTGGAGAATAGAAGTCAACAGTTGATAATCACCAGTCAAGTCCTGCAAAAGCATGTTCAGCTTAATGTATTACTAATGCTTTGAGAAAAAAAACCAGTTGGTGAAATGGTATCAACAAAGTTTAAATGTATTATTCAGCAGAACAGGATTGAAGAACAACTGAAAGTTTGCAAGAAGATTAGGCAATGGAGCTTCAGTAGAAATTCAGCAGATAAATATAAAGCAATGCAGAAGATAAAAATGATGGAAGCTTTGCTAATTGTTGTAAATAAGGTTGTAGTTCAGTAGGTAGGTGTATAGCTCAGTAAATGCATCAACTTAGTGTTCAGTGCCAGTCAAACCAAATCAAAAGTAAAGAATTAATCCTGAAAGTATTAAACAGGATCATTAAACCACTGCGTAAGTCCATAGTGTGCATTATGCTGTGCTCCAAATTCAGAAAAAACGTGTCACAGAAATGAAAGATATTTGTGAGGGAAGACCCCAGATGATTATGCGCTGTGAAACTAGTTTCATTTTCTAACAGTTTTTAAGCAGTTTCTTATTGATGTAGCATAAAATAACATAGCCTTGCTTCTATGCTGATGAATGCATTCCTCTTAAGCATTTCTAACAACTTAGTCTGTGTTTAAATTCCACTTGTTTTTAAACAGAATTATTTGGGTTTTCTTGTAAAAATTGCATATAAGTATATATTTTAACATGTGTCAATATCCATCTAAAGTGAACTCTACACCGCAGCATTCCAAGATGAGTCTTGATCTCCCCACTGATGAGCAAATTCTCATTTTGATGGAGCTGTGCACAAGGATTTACACAATTAAGGGACATGACCTCTCAATCACTACATTTACTTTTTATATATTTGTTTTCTTCAAGATATTCCATTAATATCCTTCTAGACAGTTTTGAGACTTTGTGGCAG
Organism: Campylorhamphus procurvoides; assembly: GCA_013396655.1. Classification (NCBI taxonomy): domain Eukaryota; kingdom Metazoa; phylum Chordata; class Aves; order Passeriformes; family Dendrocolaptidae; genus Campylorhamphus; species Campylorhamphus procurvoides. The sequence goes on along the minus strand of WBMV01000301.1, from coordinate 771,610 downwards.
GAATTCCATCTCAAGCTATGGCAAGCATAGCATAGATGCATTAAGGGATCTACAAAAAACAAATGTGACAAAATATTTAATATGGAATCATAGAACCATTGAATCATTTAGGGTGGAAAAGACCTTTCAGGTTATTGAGTCCAACCTTTAACTGAGCACTGCCATGTTGATCACTAAACTGTGTCCCTAAGTGCCACATTTACACATCTTTTGAATACTTCCAGGGATAGTGACTCAACTACTTCCCCGGGCAGCCTGTTCCAAAGCTTGACAACCTTCTTCATGAAGAATTTTTTCCTGATATACAGTCTAACCCTCCCCAGGTGTAACTTAAGGCCATTTCCTCTTTTTCATTTACTTGGGAGAAGAAACTGACCCCCACTTCACTAAAATCTCTTTTCAGGTAGTTGTAGAGAGCACTGAGGTCCCTCCTCATCCACCTTTTCTCCAGGCTAAACAAGCCCAGCTCCCTCAGCTGCTCCTGAGAAGACTTGTGCTCCAGACCCTTCACCAGCATCATTGCCCTGCTCTGGACATGTTCCAGCATCTCCAAGTCTTTCTTGCAGTGAGGGAGCCAAAACTGAATGCAGTAACATAACGGCATCCCTGTAGTCCTCCTGAGTTGCCAGCCCTTGTTCCAGAAGTCATAGCCCCTCTTTCTTATCCCAAGTTCCAGCCAAAGCACCCTGTTCAGCCAGGCTGGTCTTCCCTGCCACCTTATCTTTTGGCATACGGGGACAGCCTGCTCCTGTATCTCAAGAAACTGAATTTTTAGACAGTACAATACCATCTGTTTCTCAAAGGTAAAAAAGGCTAAGATGAAACCTATGTAATTGAATTACATTTTGAAATGGTTGAAAGCATAATTAAATATTCACTGGTTAATAAGTAACTGAGAAAAGGGTAAAATTTCCTAGCATCCTTTTAAAAATCCCCATGGTACATAGAGCCATTTAATCAGAAAAAAAAATCTTTGGAAGAACAAACAAAACAAGAAATGTATGGACAAAAACCATCCAATTATGTAAAAAAAAACTGCTTTAAAGTATACTGCAGTCTTTGCTCCCTTGTAAAATTCTGGATAGAGTTAGTTTGTATAGAAGTCAATTTATTATGATTAAAAATGTGAGATTTGAGAAGTGTTATTTTAGCAAGTGTAATGATAGGTTTCTGTGTAGATTGAATTCATTGATTCAAGTTATGCTTTGCAGTCATTCTCATTTTCTGTTCTTTTCGTAACATGAGGGATGTGTATTAGAGGACCCCTTTGAATGGTTTCTTTGGTATATAAAGCTGAGTGCTTTGCTTGGTGCTTTTCATTTGACTGGAACATTAATAACCCTACATGTGTACTATGATTGCCTTGTTTACACTGCAGGTCATATAGAGTTTTCATCAATGTGTAGAAACTTTCAGAATTCTCTTTTCCCTTGTGAAGCACTGGAATTGTTCCTTTGCTTTAAAAGCATTAGGGGAAAGCACTAATGGCTGGCATACATAGGTGCACAATTTCAGTCTTCAGCTTCACCATCCATTTAAATGAAAGGAACCTTTTGCTTTTCTTGAAAGAGAGTCCTAAAAGTAGTTCCCGAATCTTATTTTAAAATTTATTTCTGTAGTGTTTTTGACAGGTACATCTCTTCTTTGTTAGCCTGAGGCATCAGAATTATAATTTGATTTAATTGTGCCTGCCATTTGCTGTTTTATTAGAGTTTTCAAGGTCACTTTAAGGCCACTTCATGCTGAAAATGATGGCCTTGACTTGCTTCCAATCTTTTTTTTTTTTTTTCTTTTTAGAAAAATTCTGCAAGGTGGCTTTGTCTCCAAAGCTAGCTAGGGTTAGTATCTTCTGTATTTTTTTTGTACCAATGCTTTTAATTGGAGTTAAAACTTATCCTTTAAGTCTTTTGTTCTCTCACCTTATGTCAGTTTTCTAGAATCCTGACCCTTGAATCTTTCATGAATTTCTGTTCTACATTGTTTAAATTCAATGTATGCCCATATACCCAAATTATGTGAAAAATACATAAGCACAAGGCCTTCTTTCCTAGAGGGTGGAAAAGAAGTGTGGGCCTTCTGTCCTAAAGGGTACATACCAATCTTGAGGTGGGGCATTTTAATTTTGAAAGTATGCCTTGTCTGAATTTTTGCAATTATGCAAATAGTGAAAGTTATGTGTTGTCCTACTGCTACAATTTTCTTATCCAGATGGATAACTTATAACATGAATGTTCTCTGAAGAGAATCTCCTGCATTGTTTTTTTTTTTTAAAGATGTGTTATTTTATAAAGATAGACTTTATTTAATGAAAAATGAAAGACAAATGCTTGAAAATCCACTATGGTTTTCTCCTTTCTGTAAGGTCATTGACCCATATTAATATTGAAATTTGAAATGTGAGATATTTCTTGTCCTTTACCAGTTGGAAATGTTCAGTGGAAGGTCTTTATAAAATAAATTAGATCTGCTCGTTCTGTACCTAAATTCTAAAGAAGGAGCTTTGCTGATTATGTCTGCATCTGTGATCACCATTAGCATGTTAATCTTAACTTTCAGGTGTCCTGGTTTCAACCAGGATAGAGTTAGTTTTGTTCCTAGTAGCTGGTACAGTTTGGATTCAGTGTGAGAATGTGTTTGGATTCAGTGTGAGAGTAATGGTTGTAACACAGTTATTTGTTATTTGTTGCTGAGTAGTGCTTACCCCAAGTCGAGGACTTTTCAGTACTTGCTCTGCCAGTGAAGAGTGCACAAAGTGCTGGGAAGGGAGCATGGCCAGGACAACTGACCTGAACTTGCCAAAAGATTATTCCATACCATAGAACAACATGTTCAGTGTATAAACTGGTGGGAGGCACCAGTCACCACTTGAAGATGGACTGGACATTGTTCAGTGGGTAGTGAGCAATCATACTGTGCATCACTTCTGTTCCTTGGGTTTTGTTAATCTCTTTTTCATTGCTATGACTATTATTATAACAGTTTTTATTGTTTTCCATTGTTGTACTTTATTTCAGTTATTAATCTGTAGAAGCAGTGGTGATTATTTACTACTGCTGATAGCCGAGTCAGGTGCATGTCATGGTGTATGTTTAATTGACATTTTGCTTTGCTTGCATTCGTGTGTTAACTAAATATGTTGCAGCAAAATTTAACGAAATGTTGTCCTAAGTTGATTGATAACACGTGTCTTGAATTATTTGGTGTATGCAGATGAGCTGGAGGAAGATGAGGAAGAATCTGACATGGAACTAGAACGACAAAATATTGAAGAGCTTTATGACTTTGTAAGGCACACTCATCAGCAGGATATCCAGTTACTGAGAAAGGATGTGCAGCATCCTGCTTTAATTCCCATTCTGAGGCCATACCAAAGTGACGCTGTGAACTGGATGCTTCACAGAGAGAACCACACAAGCACTGCAAGCAGTGGCAAGTATTTGGATTTGGAAAACTTGCATAATTGAGGAAAGTGTCGTTATATTGTCAGCAGTAATGTTTTCATGCTGTTTGATTAGAAGTTTTGTTAGTTTTTTCTTTACTATTTCCATAAAAACTGTTGTTTGAGTAGTGCACTAGATGATAAGCTAGGTCTTGCTGAACACTAATTGACGTACCATGTTGGTCATGAAGCTCCGGGGAGGTAGGCTTCAGCTTTTTGTCTTTGAGTGTCACAGTAAGGTTGAACAATTCTGAGCAGTGTGCTGTTCATAGAGAAACTTCACAATAGTAATGTGAATACTTTCTTCATAGAAAACGCACTGCACTTCTTATGGCGGGAGGTGATCACTTTGGATGGAGTAAAAATCTACTATAACCCCTTTACTGGCTGGTATGTTTTTATAGTTATTCTTTCTGAGAACTCAGGGTTGCACTTTGTGAAAACATTATTGGTAGCTTTGTCTTGAAGGATAGAAGATAATCCATATCTTGTGTTTCAGTTAGCAACTAAAGAATTAGAGCAGTGATATCTTTATTTTGAAAAAAAAGACAAACTGTAATATATAATGGACAGGTAAATATGTAAATCTCAAGTTGAAGACATCTCATCCAGTGTTTTTAAAGTGTAAAGGAGGGGGCCAGTATAATGCTTTCTGTTAATGCTGGATATTGCATTACTGAATCGGTTTCTATTTTCTCATTAATTTGGTTAAAATAGAGCCTTTTGATTGCTATTTTGTTTGCATTTTATTTTTCCCTGTATAACTTTTAAACCTCTGATACATGAATATAAAAATGTTCAAATTTTTTGAGACTAATTTTATGATATGCTAAGGTTAGCAGGGCAAGGCCTCTTAGGAGGTGGAAATATTCTAAAAATTATGGCATGTGTATTTGTCTGGTCAGGTTTATACATCCAAAAAGCTTTCTAACCTTTCTTAATCTCAGCTAAACTGACAAAAGATAATGCCTCACCTGACAAACTTTGCCCTGCTGCAGCTGTGCTGCATGTCCCTGAACACACGCTTCAATCACACCATTCTGTAGTTATTGACTTTCATTTGGGAATGTGCTTGAATTTTAGTATTATCCGGGAATACCCAGCTGCTGGACCCCAGTGGCCTGGAGGTATTTTGGCAGATGAGATGGGCCTTGGAAAAACAGTGGAAGTGTTGGCACTTATTCTGAATCATACTGGACCAGACATTAAACAAGATACTCTGACATTGCCTGAGGTAAGGAAATCAGGATGAGAGTTATTATGAAGAAAATCCTTTTCAAAATTAATGCAAATGCACTTCTCTTGAGTTTATTGCTCTCTGGTTTGTAGAAGTCTGTATTTGAAGCTGTATTGCAATCAGTTTTTTCCTTTATAGGACATGATACGTGGTACCATAAATGGTAGACTAGTTTGCATGAGAAGCAGTTGATAGTTTGCCATTGTTCAAGGTTGTTATGAGGCAACTGCACTGCTTACAGGGTTTGCACAGGCTTCAGGAGTCTATAAATATGTTAGTTTGCTACGTTGGATGTAATTTTCTCCTTCACTTCTTTATACTGGTGAGTATCAAACATCCATTAGACATGTCCTGGGCTAAAACAGGGACTACTTACACTTAGTGAATAGAGATTTCTGCTTTCTGAAGGGAGAGAAACATTATTCTTAAGTAAACTCTTACCACTTCATGGGTTCCATACCTTTGAATTCATGGTAGCTCATTTCATTGTACATCAGTTCATAATTGTGTCCTGCCTGCTTGTAAATTTATCAGTTAGAAGGACTCAATTATCTCAGAAATTAAGATGATTCTTATAAAAAACTTTTTGTACAACTAACCAAGGCTCTTCCTCTATATTACTTACCTCCTTTCGTGTTTCTTGCTATATATTAGATATATATTTTCCTCCCCCATCAGTAACCTAGATCACTTACAGCTATAGATTCTGAACCAGTAGAGGACCTAAAGAGTTTCAGGGCTGCTCTTTCTGTTCTCAGTGTAGGGTGCTGAACATTGTTTGCCATGAAACTGAACTGAATGAGGTATCACTCTATATTAAAAATGAGCTATCTGAGCAAATTAGTGAGATCAGAACATACATCTGTAGCAGCTCATGCTTATTTTCAAAAATGAAATGATTAATGAACGTCAGAGTGACTGTGAAGAGACATGAGCTAATAACCTTCTAATATTGTCTGTGTTAGGGTAAGCTTGTGAACTTCTTTGTTCCACCTCAACCTTTAGAAGGAAATAAAAAGAAAAAAACAAAGGAAATGGAGCCTAAATTGAAGGAAAAAATACAATATCCCAGTAAGTATTTCTGGTGACTTTTAAAATACATTTTGCTTTTGGCATTAAGTCTTATATTGGCCACTGACTGTGTGATCAAGGCTACTCTTCACTTCTTCAGAATGAAATTACTCTTTTGCTGAGCACTGTCATGTAGGATTGAATGCTACGAACAAGTGATCCACAGTTAAAAGTAAATTTATCAACTGAGAGCTCTGAGCTACAGAGCTCCATATAACTAAAGGTCTTTGTAAGAGAGTTTATGCATTTAACTGAAATACACTTTCTCATGCCTCAGTAAATAAATGGAGTGACTTATTTTTATTGCTATCAAATATTGTCTTAGAGTCAGTGCAAAATAGCAATTTGTAGAGCTACCTCAAGTCAAACATTGTCAAAACTGCTTTGTTTTGCATTTTTTTTAGATGAACACTATGTTTAGAGTTCCCTTAATATGCATTCTTTAAGGTAACTTCCATTTTATCTGAGCTATAAGTTGTTTTGCTTTGATTCTACATACAGGCTTACGAGTGATGATACTAGCAGCTGTGAAGGAAATGAATGTGAAGAAAGGAGCATCCATTATTGCAATATTTAAGTACATCAGTGCTGTATATAGGTATGACACACAGAGAAATAGACGGCTTCTCAAAAGAACTCTAGAAAAACTAATTGCAGAACAGGTAGTAGAGCAAGTCAAAGGACATGGTCTGGCTGGGTCTTTCAAGCTGGGAAAGAATTACAAGGAACAGAAGAAGCGAGAAAGAACCAAAGAGCAGGTAAAACATAGTGCCAAGTTCCTTCAAAGAATGTTGCAAATGCAGATCTTTTTTCTACCATTTGCATGCTGCTCGGAGCTGTGTTGTGTGTGTGCACTAGTTCAGTGATGCTTATTGACGAAAATGAAGAAAACTGCATTTGCTTTGACATTCATGAATGAAGAGGAAGAAATCGGAAATCGTACATAGTTCAAATTTGGAGCTATTAACTACATCTGTCATAAATCTTGTAAAATAGTGGCACTGGAAGTTGTATTGTTCTTACTGTGAAGTTGTTTTCTAAACACTGGTAAACATTAACCTCAAACTGGAAATGGATACAAACCCTTAGTATCTATGTCCTTATAGTGTTACCCCTCCTGCTATGGGGACACCTTCCACTATATCAGATTGGTCAAAGCGTGGAACACTTCCAGGGACTTGAGCATCCATAGCTTTTCTGGGAAACCTGTTCCAGTGTCACCACCTTCACAGGAAATAATTTCTTCCTAATATCTAATCTAAACCTACTGTCTTTCATTTTAAAGGTATTCCCCTTTGTTCTGTCATTGCACAGTCTTGTAAATAGTCCCTTCAGCTACTGGAATGCTGAAATTTGGTCACCCTGTAGCCTTCTCTTCTCCAGACTGAACAATTCCAATTTTCTTAACCTTTCCTCACAGGAGAGGTGCTCTCTCCCTCTAATCATCTTCAAGGTCCTTTGCTGGACTTGCTCCAACATATCTATGTCCTTTTTATGTTGCGGGTCATAGAGCTGGATGCAGTACTCCAGGTGGGGTCTTACCTCAGTGGAGCAAAGGGGCAGAATGACCTTCCTCACCTGGCTGGCCACACTGGTTGTGACACAGCTCTGAATACAAGTGGCTTTTGGGGCTGCAAGAGTGTGTTGCCAGCACATGTCCAGCCTCTAATCCATCAGCACCTTCTCTCCAGGGCTGCTCTCAATCTGTTTATCCCCCAGCCTGGATGATACTGGAGATTGCCCTTAACTATGTACAGCAACTTGCACTTGGCCTTATTGAACCTCATGAGGTTCCTATGGGCCCGCTTCTCAAGCTTGTCCAGGTCCCTCTGAATGGCATCTTGTCCTTCAGTTGTGTCAACTGCACCACATGCCTTGATGTCATCTGCAAATTTGCTGAGGGTGCACTTGATCCCTTTGACTATGTCATTAATGGAAACATTAAATAGCACTGGTAGACATTAAACAGCACTGGACAAATCTGTATGTAAAGTCTGACTTTCTTGGTTAATTTCATTCTGCAGGTAGCAAAGACTTCAGAAAACATTCAGAAGAGACAGTTGAGTGATGCTAAAACTCAAACCAAAGAATCAAAAAATAATGGTGTCACATCTGAAAAAGACTTTAAAACTACTTCACGGGTGGATATTGCCATTGAAGAACATGATTATTGTACAACTAGCAAAAATAGCACGAAATCTGAAGCAGACCATGAGGACTCTGTAAAAGAGAACAGTGTTAAGCGGGAAACCGTTGTCCCAAAGTCTCCGGATTTGCATGGCAGTGATATGAGGAGTCCTGATTTTGATGTTTCTAAAACTATAGCTGATGTCCAGCAGGAAGTCCCAAAGGTCCAGTCCTCACATTCTCAAGAACATGCTGACAGCAGTGTACAACATACCAGTTCTGTATTTCCATTTAATACCTCTGAATATCGTTTTGAATGCATCTGTGGTGAGCTTGGATTGGCTGACTACAAAGCTCGTGTGCAGTGCCTGAAATGCTACTTATGGCAGCATGCAGAATGTGTAAACTACAAAGAGGAAAACCTGAAGAGCAGGCCCTTCTACTGTCCCCATTGCCTTGTAGCAATGAAACCAGTTCCCACAAGAGCGACTCTGATAATTTCTCCGAGTTCTATTTGTCATCAGTGGGTAGATGAGATCAACAGGCATGTAAGATCATCATCTCTTCGAGTTCTGGTAAGATTATATAGCTTCATATTCTGGAGAGTTATTTTGTCAAGGCTCAGGGCTTCCTGTCTGACATTCTGTGTTACACAAAGTTCAGAGGTATCTTTGTCCTTTGTGTCAGAATTCTGCATTTGTTGCTGTAGACCTGTGCTTTGGATCACTTGCATCGGTGTCTCAGAAAGACTGTCTGCAATTATTTGTTAATTTTTTCCTTTCCAGTTGGTCACTGGGAAATAATACAGTGGGCTAGATATCTATAGCAAATGGAAGCTAATTTTGAGCAGTTGCAACAGCAGGTGATTTCTGAGAGAGAGGGCTGTTTGAAAAACTACCAAGCAGCTTAAAAAGGCCTGACGATACGTGTTTTGAGTGTTGTCTCACTGTGCACTTGCGTCTAAGCAGCTCTCTGACTGATGCTTCTCATTTCATTCTAGGTAAAAAATGTTTCAGTAGGTAAAGAGCGTAGTTTTGCATTTCTGGTTCTCAGACTTTATAAAAGCAGTCTTGGGCCTTGGTGTTTACTGAAAGCAACACCATTACAACCTGGACATTGTCTCTATAACATCTGCCATATTTATTAGGATGTTACTTATTTGGAGACCATGTATTGTCCTTTTACTTGATTTCTAATAGTCCTGTCACTAAAATAAACCTAATTATACTTAGAGTAAATATGACTATTTAAGACTTTTTAATATATAGTTATCACAGTGTTCAGCGGTGTCCATTGTCTTTTATTAACACTGTAGGCAAGTTTTGTCTTCCAAATGTTTAGTAATCAAGAACCTTTGTAACAATCAAGTGCTTTGAAAGCCACAGTTAGTTCCCTTGTATTTTGAATAAAATAACAGTGGTAGTGGATTCATATAACTGTATTCAGGAATATATCTTTTACCTTCAGCTAGTATTCATAGATGCCCAGTGTATAAATGAATTCTCATCCTTCACTGCCATGTGTGTGAGCAGTCTAATTAGATTTGGTGCAGCAACTAACATATGTGTAAGACTCGCCTGGTTTTACTAGGGCCCAGTCCAAGTCTTATACTGGCTTGGATGAAAATTCTTAGAAGTAGATTTACATGGTAGCAGTAAAATAGTTTAAATACTGAATGTCAGTACTTTAAACTGTGTGACATCTTCCATTCTAAGAGATTGTTTTAATTGTCTGTTAGCTGCCAACTGTAAGCAAGATTTGCTTTCAGTATTGCTTCAAAATGAAAATTTGAGGTTTTATTTTCTGTAACAGTAAAATGAGTAGTGGAGATATTTAAAAGAGCCAGTTTTCCATGCTAATAGCTTTTGCATTGCATATGAAGTGCGTTTTTCACTGTTCCAACGGCTTACAACCCATGGGAAATTCTAATGGTTTTATGTAAGAAACAAGAGATTAAAATTCATCAGTAAGTCTTGCTTTGTGGCAGGTTGTCTTTTCCTGCTGCTGTGGAAGCAACAGAACTTCAGCCAAGTTATAAACCTCCAGAAAATCTGTTAAATACTGGAAGAAATCATTAGACTTTGAGAGCTATTGGTGCTTCAGTGAGCATGTTCCTTTTGGTTTGTTTTTTTTCCTCCCCTCCCACCACCCCCTTCTCTTTTGTTTCATATGCAATAACCTGGTTGCATATGCTCTGTTGTCCCACTCTGAGACTGAAATGATAATTTTCTGCAGCTGTTTCTTTCAATTGACAGAAACACTGTTGCTGTATACACAAATATATAGGAAGATTACTACTAGAAGAAAAAGTATGGTTAACAGTAAAATCATGTGCTGATTATCAAGGGGTAAAGAGCAGTTAATTTAACTTCCGTATGTTTCTGAAAGATTTTGGCTTAAAATTATGAGGGAGACAAGAAAAGTACTTTTGATAATAAAACAAATGTCAATATGAAAGGTTTATAAACATATTCTGTTGGTCACAGGGATTGTCTCTTACTAGAGTATTTTTTTCATCTCATAAATCTCCATAGAAATCCTTTTGTAGCTAAAACTTTAGTTAGGTTATCATTTTGGGGTTTTATATATTTTGTTGCATATTTCTGTCTTGGCCTAATCATCCATGAAATTTTTGTGGCAATGGGGAGGAAGGTAATACATCTACAGTAAAGGAGAGAAAAAGACTGGACATGTAACTTACATAATGTTGTACCATACAACATTACAGAATACTTAATCTTCAAACAACTGTTACAGCAAATAACTGTTGTAGAAAATAATGGAGTCCTCTCTTCTTCAAAGAAGAAAAAAATGTTTTTGCAAAGTTATAAATAATTATACATAAAAAAATTCTGTCTGTATTGTATTTATTATTATTATACTTAAATGTACTTCCCACCATTGTACTGTATGAATACAGATTTTATGAATGGTTTCATCTTAATGAGGAACACTGTTAAAAGCATGCACATATTAAGCTGTACTGATATTTTGGCATTTTTATTAAAGTGTCTCTGTTACCTTTCTTTGCTATTCTGCTATTGAATATAAATCTATGTAGGTGTATCAAGGTGTGAAGAAGCATGGCTTTTTGCAGCCCCACATGTTGGCAGAGCAGGAGGTGGTTATCACCACCTACGATGTCCTGCGCACGGAGCTGAACTATGTAGACATACCCCACAGCAACAGTGAAGATGGGCGCCGTTTCAGGAACCAGAAGCGATACATGGCCATCCCAAGCCCCTTAGTAGCAGTGGAATGGTGGAGGATCTGCCTCGATGAAGCACAAATGGTTGAATGCACTACTGCAAAGGTATGACATTCCCAGTCATGCATTTATTTAACTTGAAAAGGTTTTGACAAGTTTATTGTAAATAATACAGTAGACTTCCCTCTCCCTCTCTTAACATTGAGTGCACTCAAGTAATTTGTCCTTGTTGCTTGTTCTTTAGAAGTGAATTTTCTGTTGAAGATACTTACTATTAAATGGTTCTCCTGTTGAAAATTTGGCAGACTGTAAAGTATATCCAGCTCAAAAAATACTTAACATAATCTGTACTGACAGTTTAAAGAACTAGGTCATCTTGCTGTATATGGTGTTTGATAGTTTCAAACAAGACACTAGCCTGTTCAGTGATATGGTTCAGAGGCATAGATACGTCCTTTGGGTCTAGAAGCTAAAATAGTCAGCAGTCTGTCTGCAAACTCAAGAGATGCAGTCTGCAGGCAGAGATTATTTTAATTAGTGTTTGTCCAGTCTTTTTGCCCAAGACTGGACGACAAAATTGCTATTTTCATAATGGCTTATGTGCTTTAATTTTTTAATGTTTGTTTTGGTGGGGGTTTTTTAACATAAAGTTTCTTTTGTTATCCATTTGCCTTCTGTGAACTCTTAATTGCACTTGATTACTCAGAAGAGGACCTGGCTTTTATTAGCTTTCAGTCACCTTCAAAAAAGCTCAAAAATTTTATATATATTTTCATAATATATTGTACTGATGCTGCTTCTAATCTGCCAATGTTACATACTGAAAAAGTGTTCAGACTTCTTAAAAATAATGTCATCAGACTGTGTTCCACTCCTTGCTTTGCTTTTCCTACCATTGGGTCTATCTCCTTTTATTAGGCTGCTGAAATGGCACTCCGTTTAAGTGGAATCAATCGCTGGTGTGTCAGTGGCACTCCTGTACAGCGAGGATTAGAAGGTGAGATTTTATATAACAGTGTCATCTGTGAGATTTCTTTATGCTGATAATTAGGTAGTGCTTTGAAGCAGTTAAAACATCTGCTAATTTTACTCTGAATTGATTAGGTACTGACTTGGTAAGCCATGAAGTTTAAACATGTAATAAATCCATACATGTATCTGTATAAAAATCGCAGAGCTGAAATCTTTTTGTCTCTCTTAATGAGACAGATACTTTAGGGAGCAGAGGAGCTGTATGTCTAACATCTGACTCAAATCTATTCTTCAGTTTTCACTTAGCAGAGTGACTAAATATTAACCCTTTTCTATTGCAGCTATAGATACTCTGCTCTGGTTACAGAATCCTTTTGGCTGTCAAATACAGCAAGGAACACTGTATTTGCTTTTTGCATAGCCCTGTATGAACTACTGTGGGCATCAACTGCCATGAACATAAATTCTAAAAATCATGCTAAAGATTATGAAACTGTCTTAAGTCATTATGTAAGGGCTTAATGAATTGAGATATGTGGAGTAGGTTGCTGTATGTTAGCAGGTGTCATTTATCTTGTCGTTTTTGTGAGGTACTCAGTTTCTGTAGACTGGCTTCCAACAGATAGAAAAAAAGAAAAATAACTGACTAACTTCTCTGTCTCCTTGTGTTCTCTGATGGATTTAGGAATATATGGTACACGTTGAGGCAATGAGTTTGAAAACAGATAAATCAGTGTAAGCATTTGTGGACTGTTATCTGGATACAAAATTATAAAGTCAATATTGTAGATTAATTCATTATGGATTTGTGAATTGAATTGATAAATACACACAATAGTTGTGAGAATACATAGTTAATAAATCAAACCCTATAGAAGGAACTGATTGGTTTTACTGACATGATTAATCTCTTCAAGTCCTTGCATGTGGTAGTGTTGATTTAATACATATTTGAAATGTCCTAGTATCCATAATATGTGTTGACAGAGTCTCAGGCTATACAGGGGATGAAAGCTGCTGACTCATTTCAATTTGTGCCACTGCTGCTGTAATACCATGGGATAGGACCTCTGGGTAAACAATTGCTTCTTGCATAGAAATGAATCCCAGGATTTTTATTCGCCTGGTCTGTCATGTATTTGGTGAATGTCTTGATGCTTTCATCTGAATACCAAAATTACCATAAGGTTAACAGAATAAGCAATGTAGCCACCAGATCTTTAGGAACTGCAAGATATCATCACATATCTGTTTCTGCATTGTCTACAGGCAGCATTTAAATGTATGTTTCTGTATTTTTCCAGTAAGATTTAGATGCAAGTTTAAACTTAGTATGTCCTTTACTTTTATTCCAAAAAGTGATGGATTTCTGAATTAGGAAGAATTAGCAATTAAATTGTATTCTGTCAATTATCAAGAAGACAATTAAAATGTCTTTTGTTAATTTCTTATGCCTTTGCAGAGAAATGAAAGTTCTGAATTGCAGCCCTTTCTAGGATGGTGGGCAGTAGACAGTTGGTGCACAGCAGGCTGTGAAGTAATAATACTGAGCAATGCTGTTTTAGAAAAACCTGGCAAACCCAGTTAACCATATGCAGTCGTATAATTTCTGCCTCTCAACTCTGCTCTGAATAGGTTTAAATTCATTGCTCTTTTCTGCTAAACTTGAAATTAGGAAAATGTCTCACAAGTAGCTATATTCTCACAAGTTGTGTGGAAATTAACAACTAGCTAAAGGAGAGAACCCCCACCTTTCCCCACCCAGTCCCTTTCCTAAAATTAAACATTTTGATGAGGTAGTGACAGGAAAACAAGTGTAAAAGATAATGATCAAAATGTAGTTGCCTTATGCCTGGTAGCCTTTGTATGAAAGTTAATTTTTGGAGGCATATTGTGAGGTATTAAAACACAGACATTGCACTAAAACACTTTCTTTTCTTGGCAGATCTGTATGGATTAGTCCTTTTTCTTGGAGTTGATCCTTACTGGGTCAAACATTGGTGGGACCAGCTTTTATATCGACCTTATTGTAGGAAAAATCCCCAGCCTCTCTACAGTCTAATTGCGAAGATAATGTGGAGATCAGCAAAGAAGGATGTGATTGACCAAGTAAATAAGAATTTTGAGTTTTAAAATTCCTGAACATCATTTAGCAATAGTTTTATTTGCAAATTATTTATTTTCTATTTTGATTGCAGATTCAAATCCCCCCTCAGACAGAAGATATACACTGGCTTCACTTCTCTCCTGTGGAGAGACACTTCTATCATCGCCAGCACGAGGTGTGCTGCCAGGATGCATTGGCAAAACTCAGGAAGATTTCAGACTGGACTCTTAAGCTTAGCAGCCTAGATAGAAGGACTGTGACTTCCATACTATATCCTTTGCTACGGCTGAGGCAGGCCTGCTGTCATCCACAAGCTGTTCGTGGAGAGTTCTTGCCATTACAGAAAAGGTGAATTTCTGTCATTTCTTAAATGGCCTGCTTTATCCAAAGCAAAACTCTTGATTGTTCCCAACAGTGCAAGATCTTGTAGAGTTCTCAAACAAGCATAATTTTAAGCTTCTTTACTTAGATGTGCAACCATGGTACACCAAGCTAATCTGATCTCAGAAGCTGAATAGGTTACAGTAGGGTTGTTAGTGTAGCTCTTGTTTCAAAGAACATAGTACTGAGAGGCAATTTGGTTTTCCAGTAGCATTTTAACCTTACAATGTTGATGGATACTGGGGTGTTGCAGGTTTCAGACTGAGTGTGAAACAAACCAGATTCTTTCTCAATTTTGAATAAGCCCACTGATTTTCTTTGTCTCTTACAAAACCCGTGTTCATGAATGAGAAAAATTTAACAAAATGAATCAACAGAATAGAATAATTATTTTGTTCAAAGAAAATGTTAATGTGAGGTTGCAGAATTTATAAATGTAGATCCAAACTTGAAAGCTGTACAAATGCTTGTTTCCTTTATTTTTGCATGCTTTCAAGATTATCATTCCCACAAGTGCCTTTCAAGTATCAGTTTGGTCTCAGCATTTGTTACACCAAAAGGTTGTTGCTAGCCCTATTGGGAAATGTAGCTGCTGCACTTTCAGTCAGTTAGAAGGAGGCTGTGAAAGAACAGGCTATTTCCATTCCAAACTCTCAGAGCACTCTCTTTTTTCAGCTACAAGTAGAGAACTTAAACTTTTAGCACTGCCATTGTTATTTCTACTGTGTTCTAGTCTTGTTCATCTGCTCTATTCAATCTGTTTTTATGAAGTTTTGTGTCCTACTCCTTCCCTCTTTTCATACAGGGCACCTACCATGCCTAAGCAACTGAAACTGACTTTGTACCTACTTCAGCAGAGACCAGTAGCTAGCTTTCTAACAGTCTCTAGTGTGGAAGCAAGGACTCAAACATAGGAGAAATCGGTATTCTCACCCATACAAGATTATTTGCATTAAGCTGAGCCAGAGTAGTATAAATTAAGTGTGTAAACTGAGCAGTGTATGCTGGGAACAGCTTAGTACTGTCTTGATTTTGGTGGAATGGTTGCACAGTGACAGCTGCATAGTAACTGTGGTCGAAAAACCAGCAATGAAAATTAAATCTTTCTTAAAGTCACACATACAAAGAAAAGTCGTTTCTCAACACTATTTACATACCTTTTTTGTGAACCAAACTTGAGTGCAGCAGTAGACATTCCCAGAAGAGAGAGAAGATTTGACTCCTGGCTTTGGTTATATGTGGGAGAATAATGAAGAAATTCACTGCTAGGCTTCCTCTAGTTAACTGAGTTAAAAAAAACCCTTCTTTTTATCTTAATTGGTAGTCTCATGCTGTGTGTCAAATTGCATATTTCATAGGTACATTCTTTTGCTTTTATAATTTTTCTTGAAACTGTTGATGGTTTTGAAAATAAACCAATACTTCCAAGCAATGTTGGAAGTATCAGCATGTTCAGGTGCTATGCGTATTTGCAATTACCTCTGCAGAATACCAGTAATTCAGAGTAGTGTAGTATAAACCCAGTGTTGCAAAGAGGGTAAAATAAAGACCTAGGTAAGGGTATCTATCTATAATTTGGGCCTGGTATGCACAGCTGTTACATCACCTCTTATTCCATGCCACAGTGCTAAATGCCTAGTAGTAAATGTTTATGTAAAAGGGAAATAGGCTGAGGAGCGGTTTCAGGGGAGGAAGGTAGTGTCTGGTCTAACAGCAGCAATTGGTCACAGAAGCAGCCTCAGGCCATTGGTTGTAGGCTGTTGATACTGTTTGCTCACCTGTCTCTTCCTATCAGACCTCTTTGTGATTAGATTCTTTGTCCCATGACCTTGCTTCGAGCTATACTTCATGCTTTCTTCTTGCTTCCTTTTCATTTCTGTTCCTACTTCTCTCTCTTACCTCTCCATTTCCTGTATTTTTATATTAAGTTAATTTTCTTCTGTCTAAATTGCTCTCATAATTTACAAATGTGACAAAAGTAGAAAAGGGAGTTTAAAATTATTTTTCCTAATTTTCTTTTTTCATTGACACCTCATGTATTTTGTGTGTGTAGATGGGTAGAAATGTATTCTCTCATAGCTGTTTTCTTCTGAACAACTTTCAGCAAAATGAGGTCTATTTTCACTTTTTTCTAGTTCACCACTGTAACAGAAAGAGCAAAGTATTTTGCCTTGTAAAGGATTATTTTACCTAGTTCTAATTTTCTTCGTGCTTCTTGTTTCTTTCTGTTCATAGGAGATGTCAACCTCTCGGCTCACTCAGGTTAGGGTAAAGCTCTAGCAGAAAGAAAAGCTGACAGCTAGGGTTTTTTTAACGAGTAAATAAATATTGAAAGAACATTTGCCCAGTATGTTACTTACATGTAATCATCTTTTATGCTGCACAGCAAGACAATTTTACTTCTCTAGTGTTGTGATTTTGTTTCAGATTTGAGCCATTTGTTTTCATTTTTAGCACCATGACCATGGAGGAATTGTTAACATCTCTGCAAAAGAAATGTCGAACGGAGTGTGAAGAAGCTCACCGACAGTTGGTGTGTGCTCTTAATGGCTTAGCTGGTATCCATATAATTAAAGGTAAGACTGGATGGCTGTAGCATATTCTTTACTCCTTTTAGCAGAGGAGTAAAGAATATGCTACATCTGTGTGTACTGGGAGGATAAAAGAAGCCATACTTGTGTAATTGTACTTAACCTGCTTTTGTTTTGTAAGTATTGCTTTCTGGGCTTCCTTTGTGCCCCCTGCCATGCAAACTGCTTATGCTGACTGTATAATCTCTTCCCTGCTGCCTCCTATACAGCTCTGTCAATGTAGATTTTGTCTGAAATATGGCCAAAAAAAAGCTTTGAATGGGAAGCAAAAATAACGGCATTAATCTTCAATGTCCCACTAAAGAAAATAAAAATGAATTAAAATGATTTAGTTATGAATGTGAAAAAATGCCTCTTTTCTAAGTTCTTCTAAAGTTGATAAGTGGTTTGAATTTTCCAGCTCATGTTAAAGTCTTCTTTCAAAGAGGAGAACAAGCAAACTGCCTTTTCTATTACTTGCCTTACAGAAAGACTACATTCAAATTCTCTAATCTGTAGTTAGTAATTAGCAGGTTTGAAATACTTTGTTATGGTTGCAGGATGGAGATAAGTGTTTCAGATAGAATTAAGTGCTTAGAAAGATTTATGTATAGAATAAATACTTCTAAAATACGCTAGAGCAAAAATTAAGCTTGGCTTTTTTTGAAAAGCAGATTGATGAAAATTTCATCTGGTGATGAACAAAAGCAGGACTGAGGCAGAGTTCTGGTCTTTAACTCCCTCCCCAGTATTACTGTTATGCTAAGTCTTCTTTATCAGAGAGGAGGAAGCACACCTTATGCCTAAATGAAGCCATGAATTTATTCTTGGTATAATTGAAATCTTATAGGTCTAATTGTTATTAGTCCAAATCTAATTCTTAGAGGCAATAAGAGTAACAATCACACTTACCTGTTTCTACTGCTGGTCCTGCTTTTATACTCACCTTTCTGCTAAGACCCTTCTGAGTCCTGAAGTCAGTGGTTTCACAGAGGTGGTGGCAGTGCTATCACTAGTTGTCACTGCCTTCATCAAGAGGAGTAAGATGTTTGTTGATGATTTCTTCCTCACACAAGGATCCAGTTAGGGTCATTTTTATGTTTGCTAACACACATTTGCATCTTTCTTCATTAGTCTGCAGCTCCATGAAAACACCAAATTTATGTACATAATGCCTGTTACGAATGTTACATACTCTTTCTTTGTTTTCTTTGTTGCCCCTAAAACCAGTTTTGTCCAGCTCTAAGTCCGCATTTCTTTGACTGTGGGTGAGTTGTTTATAGCCATGGCTTTCTTATTCACTGCCAAGCCTGTGCACCATCTCTTAGCATCCCATGGCTGTCCTCTACACTGCATCCTATATCTTTACTTCTCAAGGCCTCTGTTAAATACTAGGCCTGTATTTCCCTACAGTACATCATTGTGTTAGTTGTAAATATCTCATTCTACATGGAATAACTGCTTGTTATTACTCTCTATGTAAAGCTGTGTTTGTACCACACAAAGATAAACAAAAGTTAAAAAAAAAAATTAAAAATTTGCCATAGGTGCCTAGCGAATTACAGAAGTTGCTATCACAGCTAAGCCAAGTAAAAGTGTCAGTAGTAGGTCCAGGCAGATCAAGCAAAATTCAGAGGAGACCTGACAAGCTCCAAGCTTGAGGCCTTGCAAATTTCAGCACATAGCTTTTGGCCTGTTACTAGTAATGGCAATTCTGTATTGCAGGACTACACCCTTACAACTAGCAATGCTTTCAATGTAAGAAGCAACAAATCTTGTTGGTAGAGGATTGTTACGCTTCCAGATACGCAGAAAGATGATTTTCATTTTATTCTATGTGTCTTTATACATTTCTTGTTCACGTACTTCACTCTGTTTTAAGAGTCTCTAAGACTATTAGTGAGAAGTAAATTTCTGTCAATTGAGAAAAGAAAATTAAAACCGATGTATTTTTTTCCTTGCTTTTCCATATGCAATTTCAATTTTGTATTTTTTTTTAATTTATATGATGTATTTTCTGAGAAATGATTGTGATGTTGGCAGCTTACATCAGTAGTTATGCTCCCTGCATGTACTTAATCATTTCTGCGTTTCTGAAGTGTGACACAACTTTCATTGTTTTCACTGGAAGCATGAATGTCTTTGCAGTGCCAGTGTAGCAGTGCATCACTGCAGTGAGTTGTAGATGATTTTTTTTAGTGCAACATGAGTTTTTTGGACTTACGCAACCATGAATACATATTTTAAGATTAGGAGGTCAACAGATCTTGCAGTCACAGAAGATATTTAATTTGGAAATTGCTTAGTCTTCATAGAATAAAATACTCTGTCTTTTACCTTTTTGCTTTTTTTCTGGTGGTAGGAGGGACATGGAATGAATAGAAAAGATTGAAAACAAGCACTTGTTATACAGACTCTCTGAAAACATCTTAGTATGTTACAAGAGTTATAAGTAGTATTACATCAAGGTCAGTCATGACTGCTTGTATATTTATAACTAACACAATATGTCTGTGTTTTTGTTACTCTTTCTTTAATTCAGAAGAATATGCATTGGCTGCAGAGCTGTACAGAGAAGTATTAAGATCATCTGAAGAGCACAAAGAAAAGCTCAAAACAGATTCCTTGCAAGTGAGTGAGCATTGAAATGTAAAGAGATATAGTTAAGAACTGGAATACTTTAGATTTAAATTAACAGGTTAGTCTTTTCTTCCTCCCAGTGGTGTACTGAATTACCCTTTCAGTGTGCTGTCATGATCACAGTCTTTACATAGGAATCTGTACAGTGATTTAGATAGGAATCTGTCTGGTGACCTTCAGGTTTCCTTTTTTTTTTGTTGTGGGTTTTTGTTTTTTTGTTTTGTTGTTTGTTTGGGCTTTTTTGTTGTTTGTTTTTTGGGGGGGGGGTGTTGTTTTTTTGTTTGGTTTTGGGGTTTTTTTTGTTTGTTTTTGGGTTTTTGTTTTTTTTTTTTTGTTTTGGGGGGTTGGTTGGTTTTTGGTTTGTTTTTTTTTTAAAGCTACTAGATTTCTAAAAACTTGCTTGTGAGTCTTCATGATGTCCCTGAAGCAGTGTATGATCTCCACCTGCTGTTCTGCAATAGGCTTAACAAGTTGAATTCCTGGACTTGTGCATGTGACTCTGACTGCTCAGCTTAATGATGCTACATTGCATCCTGCAAATACAGGATGCTGGGTTTGCTCTGAGAGTGATATTGATGTGCCAAATGATAGAGAATAATAAAATTGTTGCACTGCAGAAGATAAAAGGGCACCAAAACATGAAAAAATAATCAAAGTGAATTTTCTCTTCAGAAATTTGTCTTCATGCATTCTGAATACTGTATTAAAAATATGAATAAATTTTACTGGTAAAAGAAGCAGTAGTTCTCTAAGTAACATCTTTAGATTTCTTCAAGAAATCTCAGTTCTAAAATGACCAAAATTCTGTTTAGCATAACAGGATATTTAAATGTTAATGACAGATAAATAAGAAGTGATCAGTTACCTCTTTCTTTGCTTGCTTTGCTAAATAAATTATTGTTTGATTATCTTCCCTCTGGTCATCTGAGGTCTCTATTACACTTCCTTGATTCTTTCTTCTCCTTTGTGACTTCCTGGCCTTTTTTCTTAGCATAACCATATTAGCATAAACTTGTTAATATACTCATAACAAAGTTGTTAATTAAATTGTTTCACTGGATTATGCCATCCGTTAAAGCTTTTTTCCCCCCTCAAAATACATGCTGCTTAATATTGCCTTGATAAAATAAAACTCAGCTACTGTTCAGTACTTCTCAATTGTGTACATTTAGCTCTTAATGGCAAAGCACTGCTGACCAGTCCTCTTCCATGGCTGAGACAGTAATAGGGCAAAGATGAAGTGAATCCAGGAGGTGGGAAGGGCACAAGTTCATGATACGGTGGAGTTTATTAGTGTGAGTCTGTGGGAGCTGTGCAGGTGGTAGGCTAGGTTGGGTACATAGTGTGAACCTACAGAAGAGTGACAGATTTGCCTTGTATTAACAATCAAGTTTATTTTCCCTAAAAATAAACAAAAATGTCATCTTTTATTTAATCATCTTTTATTTAGAATAGTGAAAATATGAGAAATTATTGAAGATCTTGGCATCTGGTGTTTTCCTTATAGTTTATTTTGCTGTAGGTGGACTGACCTGTTTCCTTAGAATATTCTAAAATACATTTACAAAATGCTCTGAGATAAATAATTTGTTTTCTATGTCAAGGGCTGTTTTAATTAGGGGGGTGAGTACAGGAGAGTATCTGATGACCTGGTATCAAACTTGCCTGCTGATTTGCTTTTGAGGTGTTGAAACTCTTTCAGTTCCTATCATTTCCCTATCTTGGTATGCTTCCAGATTAACAGAGAAAAAATAAATCTAATGTTAAATGCATACTAATTTCTTGCTGTAAGCTTTCATTGCTGTTCAAGCTTCTCTTGTCACAGATGTTGCAATGGATTTTTTTCATGATTGCTGTTGACTTTGTGTATATTTAGCGACTTCATTCTACACACAATTTGATGGAATTGTTGGCAAAGCACCCAGGAATTCCCCCGACTCTGCGTGATAGCCGACTTGCAGAAGAGGTAAACATAGGAGTTTTTTATATAAATACATTCTGAAGAGCACATTTTTATTTTTTAAGTATTTTCTTTAACTAAAGAAATAACATTAAATAGCTTTAAAGTTAACTACATGCATTACCCTTCAATCTGGTAAAATCAAGAGTTGTTTAGTGTGTGAGATGAGACCAGAAATGTTCAGTGGAAGACTGCTGTTCTGAATGCTTGCTGGCCTCTGTTACGTTGTGAATGTGTTTTGTGAAGCTTTTAGTGATTTTTATCTCTAAACTGTTGCTTCCCCACCCCGACCATGTTTCTATAAAAATAACTTTCAGGATGACACATTCTTTATCATTAACATCTATGTATTATTTTAAGCCCTTTATTTTCTCACATTTTCTTTAGCTTTCCTCATTTTTAACTTCCAGTTTTCTCTGGGTGAAGGTTTTATTTTTCTTGGGCCAAATGAACAAGTCACATATTGCTTTCTGCGTGCATTAGCCTGTTTAATTATATCCTTAATATTAACTGGGGAAATATCTGGCTAAACAGTAGGATCACTCTTCCCCGCTGGTTACTTGTAGTGGATATTTGCAAAGGAATGTTACTATTGTGGCGTTATTTGGGTTGAAAGGGACTTTGGGACATCACTAGCTGAGCTTCCCCCTCTGAGCAGGGTCAACACAGGTTTCTGACTGGGTATATCAATGCTTTATCCAGTTGGGCTATTAAAACCTCCAAGGAAAGAGACAACTTAGCTGAGTAACCTGTTCCAGTACTTCATAATTTTCATAGTAGGGGAAAAAATTCATGCAGAACCTCTCATTTCAATTTATAGCCATTGTCCCTTGTTCACTTACCATATATTTCAGTAAAATACCTGGCTCCCAATCTTGGTGATTTCCTTCTGGCTGCTGGAAGGCTATTTTTTAATTTAATACCCTCTAAGCCTCTCTCCTCAAGGCTGCACTGTTTACAGTTCCTACAGCCTTTCCTATTTTGTGGTGGTGATCAGTGTCTATGTTATTATTCGAATGTCTTGTGATATTTTATCATTTTTGCACAAATTCTATGTATGGGTAGCATTTTTTTTGTTTTAACGAGGCTTGGTCTCTTAAATATTTAAAGTTTCTAGCGACCTTCATAGAAATAGTGTAAAAGCACTGCCTGTTTTTTATTGACCTGTAATTCTAGAAATTTTTAAATGTCCCCTTCTCCTGACAATATTGTAAAAAAGGGGATTGCAAAATTTGTGTTTTGTTTATAAATGTGAAGCAGAGGTGGTTTTTCATAGCTGTCTTTTCCCGGTAGCTCATCTAAGTACCCGAGAGTCTTATCCACTCCAGCTAAAATTGGTTCTGTAACAACAAAATAATTATCTTAATAGTAGCAAACAAAAAGAAGAAAGACTTAAACACACACTAAAATGCACAAAATAAGGGTACCTTATGAAATTGGTATGTAATGGTGAAAGATATATGTTACTTGTAAGTTGTTTGTTCATCAGCTTTTAAAATATGAAATAAACTGATACTGGTTTTATGGTGGAGGCAGTTGCATACTAAGAGGGGTTTTCACTGTCAGAACTAATTTCTGTGTAATTTCTATGAAAAAATTACATCTAATGCACCTAAAAATAATGAAATTTAAACATTTCTTGTTATTTCATGAGTTATATGTAGATAAGTTCAATTGTTCTGTTCTCAGATTGTTCTGGGATCTTTTTATTGTTTGCTTGTTCAACACAATACGTTTATTGTACAGGTAAGTAAGAATTTTGAGTTAAATTCCAGTTCCCTTTTGTAATGGAGTATATTCCTATTATGTTGTTTGGGCTTGTCCAAAAGCAAAGTTACATAGTCAGTATCTTTGTCGCAATTTGTCTTCTCAAATGTATTTTGGGCTTACTAATAAATGCTAAATTCTAGAGGGGAAAAAAATAATGCCAAGTATTACAAATGAAAGTAGATAGCATGTAGATAGCTAACCATTTAAAAACATTATGGTAGCTGGACAGTTTTTACATTTTCTATTATTCTTCCTAAATTTGATCTATATGTAACTTAAGCTCTTATTTCCATACAGGCAGAACAACTTCGAAAACATTATATGAGTAAATCCAATGCAGAAGTTGCAGAAGCCCATCAGGCCTTACAGCCAGTTCTTCAAACCATTCGGGAGCTCCAGAGAAAGGCAGGTACCTCTTACCTCTTGTGTCTGAATTTTGAGATTTTTTTTAAAAATACTATTTTTATCTGTTTATGCCAAACTCCTCCTGTTTGTTATTTCTAGCAGTTTTTTGAGGCCTATTTGAAATGGCACTTTAGCAGTATGCACACTCATCACAGGCCCAAAACATGCTCTTATAAAGAGGCACAGAGTACTTTTTTTGAGATGTGTTTAGTTATGGTGCTTAATACTTAGTTGTGTTTAGTCAATATGACAATTCAGATTTCACCAAAATGTGCAAATTGTTAAGTAATTTATGAACACCTGAACTGAAAGGGTGCTTGTCACTTGCATAATAGTAAAGAAATAAAAAAGAAATGAGGACAAGTGGCACGTGAGGAAGTAAATTTATCCATCTTCTTTCACTTGTTAAAATTATAAGGTTACTTTGTTGCTGCACTGTTAATTTCACAGAGAGCTTTGCTTTCTCTGATTAAATCATCTTTCCATCTCCTTTTAAGAGAAGGAGGAAACTTTGAGATCACAATATCTCAATGTGGCTGTTCTGTGCAGATAGCCTTGGTGAGTCTAACTTTACTAAAGCAATTTGAAGGTGTGGAAGTAGATAAAAACGTAAAAAGTTTCTTAAATGTTTACACTTCCGCAGAAGAGGGGCTGTTTTTTAATCATCCTCTCACTCATCCTTCACTTTTCATGGAATTAACCATTCTGTGTTTGTCTGCGGCCTAAAGAGCAGTATACGCCTCTGCTGCAATGAGTAAACTGGTTTTGTGTTGAATTTTCAAGGATAAATCTATTCTTTTTCATACAGATACATTCAGGTTCTCCTTGGTGGTTGGATGTCATCCAGACAGCAATACAGTATGCCATTGATGAGGAGCTTGTTCAACGTGTGCAAAATGAAATAACCTGCAACTACAAACAGCAGATTAATAAACTCTCCATGGCAGAGAAGTAAGAGAGTAACTAAAATAGGCTAATGAATACAGTTGAGTCTGCTCAAGTCTTCTTATCAGTTTATGCTAACAGTTGCAGTTAAATAACAGGCATTTTTGCTTCAGAGCATTTGGACTGCAATTATGTTTCAAAGCCAGTCCCTGAAGAAGCCTAACTAGAGAGAAGACTTGGAAAGAAAGGTAGAAGAATTACTGTTTTCTCTTAGATAAGCATTCTTTGAAATATTCATCTATATTATCTGCTGTGGTTTACAGCCTTCTGTACTCATGCAACTGCTGAGATTCAAACTTTATTGCATTAAAATTGAGTTACCTCTAAAAGAAATTGACTTGCTTAAATGGAAAGTAGGCAGACAGTATCAGAAAATCCTTGTGTAACACCATAGCATCACTGTTTTTCTGAGCAAAGAATTTTGCATTGGTTTTCTTTTGAGACAACAAATGCCACTGTTTTTTGGGTTTAGTTACAGACCTATACATTCAGAAGGGACATCTGGAGGTCACTAAACCAAGCCTTAGCTTATAGATCCAGGCCCATTCTTGTTCAACCTCGTCAGGTTGCACAGAGATTTAGCCTGTTAAGTTTAGGTTATCTCCAACGAAGAGATTCAACAGCCTCTATATGAAGCCTGTTTCCAGTATTTGACCCACCTGGTGGGAAAAAAAGAAATATTAAAATTCTTTTATCTAGTTAATATTTCCTGTGTTGCACCTTGTGTCCACTGCCTCTTGTCCTTTCACCAGGCACCTTTGGGAAAGGTTTGGCTCAGTCTTCCAGTTAGGTAAAGTAGAAAGCAATAAGGTCTCCCATGAGCACTCCCAGCTTAAGGTTGAATAGACGATTTTCTTTTAGCCTCTTCTCATAGGTTCCATGCTGAAGCTCCATAAGTTCATCACATAAAAGGGAGACATAGAAAGGAGAATGCTGTCATAGTTTAACTTCAGGCGATCTTCTCAGATACATGAACTTAGGCTCTTAAATACAGCCTTTCTGAATCATATTTTAGTTACATACATTTTATTATATTTATGATATAATAAATATATATATATAGATGTCTAAAAATAAATGCATATACATATGTATACAAATATCTGTTTATAAAATGTGTATGTGTGTATAAATTTAGATGCTTAAGATATACAAATATGTTGATTCGATATGTAAAGACCTATCCTCCACCTTGACTACCTGCTATTGTGATCCCAAAAGGCTGCAATTTCTTGCCCTTGCTGCAAATAATGTATCTTTTACTTTTCAGTAACATAATTCTATTGAATAATCTAAATAAAGATACAAAACTACCTCTTTTTTCTTCAGCACTAGAGGCAATGGGCACAAACTGAAACATGGGATGTTCTCTGTGAACATCAGGAAACGCTTTTTTACTGTGAGAGTGACTGGCCACTAGTGAAGGTAGCCCAGAGAGGTTGTGGGGTCTCCATCCTTAGAGATACTCAAAAGCTGCCTGGGCATGTTCCTGTGCAACCAGTTCTAGGTGCCCCTGCTTGAGGGGAGTGGTTAGACTAAACATACCCAGAGACCCCTTCTAATGTCCACCAGTCTGTGAGTGTGGATATGAATGTTTCATGTTTGTGTTATTTGAGAATATCACATTCTGCTCAAAATATATATTAGGAAAGGATTGTTTGCATGCTCATGCAGAACTTGTATGCCTATGCATCTCTCTGTGCATTTGCCTGTGTCATGCTGAAGTGTATTTTTTTTTTCCCTCAGTTGAAATTAGATATTTAGAAAGTATCTTCCTAAATTGTTGAATTGTTGCTGCTTACAGGTTGTATAACTTCGGGAAAGCTGTCTGTGACTCAACTGTTTCTTCTATAAAATAGGGATAAAACTTCATTTTCAATTCATTTTAGCATATGTGATAAAATCTTAAGAAAGTGTTACTGTAACAAGTGTTACTGGTCAGTGGTGGAACCAGCAAGTACTCTAATTGAGTACAAGACATGATTAATCCATGGTATAATGTGGGAGATTTTTATAAAGCTGGTATTATGTGGCAGCTGATGGTATTAACAACAGACTTGTGATTGCAATTTACATGTATTTTCAGACTACCTAGTTAGGCAAACTTGTCTATGTTACTTAAAAATGCATATTACTTTAGTAGGTCATATTAAATGCCAGGCTTTTAGTGGTGTTGCTAAACCTGTGCTTTGCTCTCCACACTTTATGAAATGGATGTTTTGGATCCAACTTTCCATGTGGTCTAGAACCAGTGTTGTATATCAATGTCACACCTTGTAGGAATGGTGCACTTTCAGCAAGAGACCTCTGCTCACAGGAAAAACACGATATGAGCAGTGCTTAACTTGGGTTCATGTTTCCACTCCAGTCAGAAAAGACACCTAGGTTTTAGGAAAATAGTTGACTGTTATGTCCCTTTAATAATTTTAACTTTGATAGCTAACTTGCAGAATGAAGTATATTTTTGTGATGGGTGCATGTGTCTGGTGTGAGTTGCACAGGTGCATTAAAAATCATTTTGCTGGCCAGCAGACACAAGACTATAAGTATGTGCCATTGTTTACCTTTAGTAGATTTGCATTGTGGACCAGAATGTTGCAGGTTGGTGTTCACTATTGATATTTGGTCACATGTCTCAAGTCTTGGGAAGAATCTTCTTATTCTTACAAATACCATTGTCTCTGGGATACAACGGAGTGATTTCTGATAGCATTATATGCAGTAGTAATAAGCATTTGCTTATGATACGAACTTTGTATGTCATCCTAGATTGCTATTTAGTTATTTCTCTTCTACTTTAAAATACTGAATTAAGTTTGCATTTGGTGACTCGGTGTACAGTTACTTCCCTTTTCCTTTAAATCAGATTCCGAGATTGCAGAGGCCTTCAGTACCTGCTCACAACCCAGCTGGATGAAGTGAAGAAGTTCCAGAAGATTGTAAGAGAAGCAGTGAAAAGCTTAGAAGGGCCTCCTTCTAAGCAAGTTATTGAGGCTGCCACTATCTGCCATTTGCGACCTGTTAGACTTCCACTTAACAAGTATGTCTTGAAAATGGAAAATATACTTTAGAAGTGTATTATTAAATTTTCCCTTATTTGAAATTATATATATAAAAGTCCTGATTATATACTCAGGGGCTGTAGACACACAGATATCACAGATCCATTTGTCAGAAACATGACCTTCAGTTTTAATCTTACAAAATCTTTTTCTGTCAGTTATAATATCAAATAGACATATGACTTAATTTGTTCTTTTTGAAAGATTTTGTGTGGTTTTATATGTTGGATTAGGGACTTAGGTAATTTGGTTTCTGCTGAAATTCTGAGTCCATTCATTTTCAATTTTCTGTATTGCAGCTGTGTCTTTTGTAAGGCTGACGAATTGTTCACAGAATATGAATCAAAGCTCTTTATGCATAGGTAAGTTCATAGCTGTATTAAGTTCATAGCTTTATAAATTTATCACTATTAGAAAAAATGAAAGTTGGATTGGTTTATGTTTAAGTTTTCTGAAATAACTTTATAAACAAATTACAGCAACTTTTTGCTAGTGGCCTTGATAGCAGTTTTATTAGGTTTAATTTTCTGTGTAAATGTCATTTGAACAAGCTGCGTACAAGCAATAAATACATGCCACTTTCTGTCAAGCTGCTGTAATATGACTATACATTTGGAATGAAGCTTTGAAGTGTTCAGAAAGTGTGTGTATAAACACAAGTATGCTAATTTAATACATATTTCTCTTTGTGCGAATATTTATTTGCCGTCTAGTTGCAAGGAGTATAATACAATCATCATTCAATATTACAATGAGAGACGAGTTCTCAGACAGGAATGCAGCTGGAAGAAGGGTGACACCAGCACATGGTGTGAGAAGTATGCATAGTGGGCAGTACTGAGAGGCATAGATTACAGCCCTCTGCATGCTTTCTCTTTGACTTTTATCTTGCATATCCCTCACAATGTCAAAATTGTATTCAAAAGCCTTGAGGTCACTGAGAAAACATTTTGAAAAGTCTTTACCAGTGGGAGCTCTGTTACCTCATGATTGCTGGAACCAGGAAACATCAGTGTGTTTCTCAATTAGCATTGTTTGTCCAGGAGGGAACTGGGGAGCTGTAGTGTTCTCAAATAGTGCAGTTCACAGCAAATTTTGCATCAGAGTTTAACTGCAATTCTTCCTTATATAAAAAGCCACAATTTAATTTTTTTTAAATGAATGATAATTTAGATTCATAAACCTTTACAAAAGCTGTTGATGATTTTGAGCTGACAAAATGGCCCGTACAGTGCTTTCATGGCTAATACTGAGGTCACTGTGTTACAAGCAAGCTTTTGGGACATAAGGTAATAAAACAGCTGTTCATATTTTTGTGCTTGCATCATCCTTTAATCAAATACTGGAAGGCTGAAGTAGATGATGAATAAGTAGAAATGAATGTGGAAGTACAAAATCCCTGATAAGTGCTGTGTTTGGCTTGTTTTCAAGTGTTAAAGGCCAAATGGCAATATTCGAGGAGATGATAGAAGACCAAGAAGGGCTTGTTGATGACCGTTTGCCCACCACAAGTAGAGGACTGTGGGCAACCAGTGAAACTGAACGTGCTTTGAAAGCTATTCTCTCCTTTGCCAAAGCTCACCGCATGGATGTTAGGCTAACTGAAGAAGGAAGTGCATTCCTGGACCTCTTTGAAGCGTGGAAAAAGGAATATAAGGTACAGTAGGTGAAATGGTGACAAAACAGTTGTGTGATCAATTTAACTTGTTATAAACAGACTGAAGCTGAATATTAATACATCTAAACTGTATTCCTGAAATTAGGCTTTGCCTATACCAAGCTTTTCCACAGTGCTTATTAGAGGATTTGATTTAAAATAGGTTATATATGGTGTAACAGTTTCTAAAAATTATACTGCTAACTAATCAAATTACTAAACAATAGAATTGCTTCTATTAAGACACTATACAGATATAATTAAATGTGTTTGTCTGTTCACTTAAGCCAGAACGTAGCACGACTCAGCAAATCCAGTGTTAGTCCTTTCTGTAATTCAGTTTCCTCACAGTCTTGTGCTAGCTACAGATGTCCTTTCATTATTGCTTTATTTCCTGGATCTTATTTACTACACAACTTAACCTGAAATAATTTTTTTCCTGTTTGGATCAGACAGAACTACAGAAGTGTTCTGTGCCTTTCTTTATACATCCCTGTGCGTCTGTGTTTCCTTGCAGTGAATACATACCAGTGATGGTGAAGGGGGAAGAGCTGTTGCACACACAAGGCTCTCGTCATACAGCTTAGGTGTCATCAATTGTCTTTTCTCTTGAATGCTTCTCCTTCTTATTTTTAATTAACACAGAAATCAGGTTCAGTAGAACACACTTGGTACACTAGTGCCAGGTTTATTGATTCTTTTGTACTTTCTTTTGAAATTTTGGTTGGTTGGGATTTTGTTTTTGGGGGCGTTTTGTGTGGTCTGACAGCAGTGGAAATTCTTGTTCCTTGAAGAGTTTATGCCCATGTCATCTATCTCCCAGGCCTGCTGTTCCATAATTCTAGGAAATCAACAAGTCGCCTAACGTGCTTTTTCCTAGGAGTTTTGAAAAAACAAAGGTGCTTACTGCTATCCAAGAATTTAAACATTTGTTATTAGTTTTAATCCATGGAAGAACAAGAGAAGATACTCTATGGAGTGATTTATTTTTTTGTATCTTAGATTAACTAATGGAATTCAGTCTGTCTTTGTTTTTCAGCAAACCTTGTTGTTGATCACCTACTTTCCCCAAATTGGTAGTGCTCATTAGGAGTAAAACTGAGTCTGGATCTGCCTTAAAAAACTTGCTAGTTTACAGTGTAACACAGTGCAAAACCTTTATAAATAAAATGATGCCTCAATCAGCATTTAGGTGTCTGGTACTTAGTTATTAAATAGCGAATAAAGTTGTGCTGCTCCCACAAAATCAGGTCACTTGCTTATGGTACCAAAATGCTGATTGGAGAATAACAACCCTTGTTGTTCTTATGCTGTGTTTCTCTGTGTCCTCAGCTTGTAGCAGTTCACAAAAGAAGGAGGACATAAGGTAACTAGTTACTGAGGCATTGCTATGTGTTGGGAATTTTCTGCTGCAAGAAGGGACACAGTCTCTTCTTGTGCCTTTATGTTAGGAAACAAAAGGTGGGACTAGTATGCCAATGAGAATTAAAATAGTCTCATTATGATTCCATCTGTCACAAATTGGAAATGCTGATTCAATGGTCTGTACTAATCTAATATACATTGAACTGTAACGATGATACTCTGTGAAATAACCTGTATTTTGTTCAGCATGTGTTTAGTCTTGCAAGGCATCTTGTTTCTGAATTTTTAGTTGTGTTAGTTATTGAAATACTAATAGTTGTAGAAGAAACGAGAGACAAGTATAAATAGTTGTCTATACAGAGAGGCTGGAAAAGAAAGCAGGCAAGGTGCTGTCTATACTGTTTATTTTCCTTCATGATTTGTTGTTGTGGTGGCTGAATACTGTAAAGAAATATCCCTTCCTCCAAACAGATTCTCACATATTACATTGTGTGGCAGAATCATATCAGGGTAACTCAACTCAGTTCTGCTGTTATTTTGCTTGGGTTTTTTTTACAGTTGCTTCATGAATATTGGATGGTACTTAGGGATCACGTGTCTGCTATTGATGAACTGGCAATGGCTACAGAACGACTGAGAGTGCGTCATCCTGATGAACCAAAACCAAATCCACCAGTTCTCCACATCATAGAACCACATGAGGTAAAGTACTGGGCAGGAGAGAATGTGTTTTTTCTGAAGGAACCTACCTCCTACAAAATAAAAATCTGTATGTAGATCTATGTGTAAGGTCTATAATATGCCTCTGTTTCTATTTCAAAAGGGATTGGGGGAGTATAGAGTTCTTACATATTTCTGCATTCAGTGTATGGGCCATTTTGAGCTTAGAACTCTTATTTTGATATATTTTTTGTTAGCCTTCTGACAGAGTGGCATGTTTCCAAAAGCCTGCTGTCCTTCCAGAAGCAGGTAAATGGCTCTGGGACCTTTCTCTACAATTGTCCAGTTTTCCAAGCTGTGGAAAATTATGTTGACCTGATTCTTTGCCCATATGCCTACTTTCCACAAGAACCTATAAAACAGCTATGAACACCTAAAAGACAAATCTTTTCAGTATTTTGGAATTTCTGAGCTATGTCTGAGAGTCTTTCTGTTCATGATGATAAGAGAAAATGCTGGGTTGATTTAACCTCTTATTTTTTTTTTTGCACCAGTAGAAATATGTTTTCAATAGAAACATTTTGCACTTTTTTCAGTGAGATTCAGTGTTAGATGGAAGTGCTTCTTTCTGTAAGGAAACAGACATTTCATCTGTGTATTGAAATGATTTTTAAAATGGAGCACTTTGATTAACAAATATGTAGCAAAGTCTTAGAATTTATATATGTATATGCAGCCGCAAAAGAAACACCCATTGTTTTGGCCTTCATCCCTCAGGTGCCTCTTCTGCAGTATTAATAACTACTCCACTATCAGCTGATAGCTTCATATTTCTGTCTTTGTATAGGTTAAATGAAAAGTGGAAACTTCTTAGAAGCATAAAGAAAATAATTGTTTCTTACACATTGTTTTTGGAACCAGCAGTTGAGTCTAGGATATATATGGCTGTAAGACGATAGATGGTAAATTGAATGAAATTCAAAGGAAACTTCTAAAAAAATTAAGTGATTTCCATTTGATTTTGTCTCTGGAAAGAAACAATGATGCAAATGAAACAAGAAAAAGCAATTTTGTATACCTCTTATGTCTCAGCTGTGTTCCTACTGGGTAGAGGAAAGGAACAGATAATCAATTTTGCCTGTGGAGAAGCACATCTTAAATTTACAGCATGAACTGTTCTTCCATTGGTCCCCAGTAAATTATTCAGTTGAATTTCACCAAAAAATTAATTTAAGCCTTATTGTAAAACTTAACTATTTTTCCCTGTTTCAATATGTGTTTAATACTGTTTTCACAGGTAGAGCAAAATAGAGTGAAACTTCTGAATGACAAGGCAGTTGCCAAATCACAACTTCAGAAGAAATTAGGACAACTTCTGTATCTCACTAACCTGGAGAAAGTAAGATTAACGATTGCTTGGTCTTTACCCAAATTATGTACTCTGTTTACCTGGTGGAAGAAATCTACCATTTTTTATTTAAAACTTCCATCTTAAAGAAATTCTGTTTTCTGTGGAGATTCACTACGTGTTGAAATTCAGTGTGTTGTTCTTCGTGTTACTGTCATAAAATTATCTACTGCATTATATATTTTTGTTACTTACTATTACACACTTACAAAACTATGAACTCATTTTAGATTCTTAAAAATTACATTGAAACTAACTGGGCCATGTTTAGTAGAAGCCTTATAAAGTGATCTAACTTTCTGCATGCCTTTGCTATTTTTACAAAGAGGTTACCTTCTTTAACGGAAGGACAGTCATGTGTGGAGGTTAAATAAGTGTAAAAAATGTCAGAAAAACTCCATGTATGTTATTTTAATCATGGTGTTCAAGTAAGTACAATTATGGTTAAGTAAGAATAATTAAGTAGGATTTAACTGTTTTTACAATAATGTGAAGCTGATAGAAAATTTGAGGAGTTTCTTATTTGAAGCTTATATTTTACCAGTATTTTTCAGAGCAGTTGTAGAGCTACAGATGCTATCTGAAGGACTGCAGTATGAAAAGTGCTCCTTATACTTACCATAAATAACATATCTTTTTAACTCCTTAAGATGTACTTTATTCATTAACATGTTTTTTAACTTGCTCACACAGTGGGTGTTTTTTAAGGACTTCATTATTCGTTTTTTATAGAAGGCTGTTTTAAACATAGAATAACTTCTTATTTGTTGAAACACAAAGTTTATATTTTTCTTCTACTTCATAGTCTCAGGATAAAACTACTGGGGGAGTTAACCCAGAACCATGTCCAATCTGTTCACGTCAGCTGGGAAGACAGGTAAGATACTTAGTCAGCAGGTTTTAGTTTTAGGACATCTTTACCTAGAGCTGAGTCAGTTGTGTGTCAGATTTTCAGCATCTGATTTAAAATGAACATTGTATTGAAACAGGGGAAATAAGCCCTTCCCTGTAATGTTCCAATCACCCTCTCCCCTGAAATAATGTCTTGCTCAGATCCAAGCACCTCTACTGCCTTTAGCTTTTGACGTCAGTTCCAAAAATGTGAGTTCTGGTTATTTTATAACCCTGAAATTACACTTTTGCCAGAAACATTTACTTGCCATTTAAAAGCTAGTATTTTGAAGAAATAGTTAACCTTTTGTAGTATACTATTTTATTTTACTGTAAGTGCTCTTACCGATAGTATGTTTTTCTTCTAAAGAAATGGATATTACTTATGCAGGAGTAAAATTCAATGGAATAAGGACTGGCAGTCTGCATGTCTTTCCCCACCACTTACCTGCTGAACTGCAGGAGTTGAAATTTAAGTGGTATTTTGTATACCATGAATTACAAGGTCATAGTTTAAACTTGACTTACCATGGATTAGATAAAAACATGAAAGTACAGTCAAACTAAATTGTCTCTTTTTTTAGAGTAGCTATTTTAAGGTGGTTTAGCCTCTGTTCACTTTATAGACATGTGTAAGCATGAACTGGTGAACTGCCATGTTTCCAAAATCTTGGTGCTTTTCATCCAGGGGTAATACAGGTTTTTACAGAGAACAGCTGTTTGTCCTGTTCTCTGCCATTATGCTTTATCTCGGAGCTGGAGGAGCTCACTGAAAGGGAAAATAATCTTTTCTTTTAACTTTCTTTATCTTTTCTTAACAGTGAGACTGCCACTTTAGATAGTAGCAGCTTTCATGTTGCAAGGAACTTTTAAAATACTTTGCATCCTGTTTCTGCATGATTGAAAGAACCTTACAAAGCTTAAAAGACCTTCTGCTTGATAATCAGTTTTTAGTCAATTCCCTCTGCTACTTGGTCCCATGAAAGCAGTTTTATTTTTTCCTCTTAGAATGGCCTATAGAACAGACTAGTACAACATAAGATATTATTTCTAGGTGCAAAACCACTGGAGTACAAATTGTGTCTTTGTTACGGAAGGTCACAGCTGGCAAAGCTAAACTCCAACAGCTTTTGCAATGCAGTCTGTTGTTTCAAATGCATTTTGTCAAAAAGAGATTATGCCATTCTGTTTGAAAGATGTTGTCCAGGACTTAACAGCAGGGAAAAATTAAAGCACTTTCTTTGCAGTCTATTTAGTAAAGACCAGCTTAAGATGAATGCATAGGTAAAGAGACTTTTACAGAAGGCCAGTGCAAACATTTTTGTAATTTTTTTCAAAGTTGTATAAATACTTAATCTGCATACTTAACCTAGGCCTTAAGAATCAGTATTCATAGGAATGAACAACTGCGATGTCTTTCCTGAAGTTCAAAACTAGGAAAATGCAAAAAAATGAACAACAAATGCTGAGAACTTCCATGTGTCATGAATCTTTCTGTGATGGAGAACTTTGAAATTCTGGCTTTTTAGTAGCTGCATTGCTAAAAATTTTTAAATTCTTCAATTTTAATCTGATGATTGTCATGAAAATAAAGTAATTTCTCTATGAAAATGTGATTTATTATATATTAGTACACTGTTTTTCTTTTGCATTGATCCAATACTGATACTGTGTTTTGTTGTGTTTTTCATTTCCTGCATAGTGGGCAGTGCTGACATGTGGCCATTGTTTCTGTAATGAGTGTATAGCCATCATCATCCAACAGTACAGCGTTGGCACCCGACGGAGCTCAATTAAATGTGCCATTTGTAGGCAGACAACATCTCATAAAGAAATATCGTATGTCTTTACTGCAGAAGCTGCAAATCAGGAGGATGATATTCCTGTAAAGGTGCGTAGTTTGGAGGAGCTTTGCGGCCCAAAACTTTCAGCAGTGCATATTTGTCATGTCTTGTTGCATCCTGCATTTGGGCAGACAAGTGTGCTATATAGTTTTATAAATAGATTGTCCTAATGACAAAAATTCTAGGCAGAAATGTCTAGGAATTCAGTTGTGATGATTGCACTGTTTTATTGACTCTTCTTGCTAGCGTGGCATTTTCATTGGGCTGAAGACAGGGTGGAGGAAGAGGCAGCACCTCCATGAGTCTTTAGCACTACTGACATAGTGCATAGGTACATTTTTACTGTGCAGAAGTGAATTATAGAGTAGTGTTAAACAAAAAAAAACCCTGCAGTTATTGCAGTTGTGGAAAAAATAAAGGATTCTTGACTAAAATGCAAAGGTAAAAGACATATTGGTAATATTTTTATTTAGATGATACTGCTGTCTTTAATTAAAATGTGATTATAATACAGCTGGACATACCAGTAATAATTTTAATCTGATTAGTATAGTTAAAAGTAGTAACTATCTGTGCTGACAGACTTTATGGTATCGGTGCAAGTCTCCTCAAAACTTGCAGGTTTTCTAGGGTTGCTGACCTGTATTGAAGACAATTGTTACCACATTCACACTAGTACTTTCAGCCTCTCTGGACAAATGGAATTCTATTTTATGAGTAGACGCTTCATAACTAAAATCATGAGATTTGAAATAGTTGACAGTGTGTGGCACCAGGGGGAGTAAATAGGCTGTATTTTTAAAGTGCTGGTTCTTAGAGCCTCACTTCATGCAGGGCTTTTTACACGTTATTTCCTCTGAGTTTAGAGATGTCACTCTGTTTCTAAAAAAATTCCAACTATGCTTAATAAATTACATTAAAAACCAAAATAACTAGAATAACAAACTTTCTTAAATAAAACACGGAAAGATCATGTCATCTGCTGTCCTGTGTAAAAGATTGTCATGTTTTCTTGAAGTACTTCTGCATGGAAAACTTGGAACAAAAGTAAAAATAAAGCAAAAATATGACTTCTGTGTGAATTCACATTATAAGGATCTCTTTAGTTCATGAAAAATATAAAATTTGTGCTGTAGCTTCACTGTGTGTAATATCAAAACAAGCAGCTTTATTAAAAATAAAAATTTCTACCTCATATCCTCTTAAGGACAGCTAACAAAGAATAACTTACTATGGTTTCTATAGAATACTGAGGTTAAAATCAGTATCTTTCACTATATACGTGAAAATTGTGTGATTTATTGTGTTTGTATTTTAATCTGAACTGTCTTAATCCCTCCAGTCTCTTTCAGTATTCACTCTCTCTCTTTCTTTGTATCTTACAATTTATCGTGCCAACACTAACCATCTTAAGTTAAAGCCTTAGATGCAAAGGACTACTGTAAATGCATTTTATATTGAGAGAGAGATTACTGGCACCCCTGCATGTTTTGGTTTTGTAAAAGCTTCCTGTGTCTGGTCAGTATTACAGTGGATATTGCCAGCCTGTCATCTGAGACTGTTTATTAGAGGATAGTTTGGGTTCTAATCTGTGTTGTTCCATAATTTATCAGAACCAGCTCATTTCTTTATAAATATTCATATGGATATTCAGCAAAATGATTCAGTGTAGGGGTAATGAGTGGGATAACTTTTTTTTAAGACAGACTGAAAACTAAGGACTCATAATAACAAGGGTACTTTTGTCAGTTTTATCTCTCCATGAAAATTGAGAACAAAGTTGATTTTTTTTGTGTATTCTGAACCAGAGCTTTAGTCAGTTGTTCAACAAGTCTAATATAGTTTGTCTAATATAATGTAAGCAAAGGGATAAAGAACTTTACACACTTAGTTATCTTGTGTAAAAAATAGAGCAAAAAGACTGTGACCACTTTAATCATTGTGCTGTTCTTTTCTTTGCCATAGTTCCTCTTACTGATCTTTTACAAAATTCACCTTCCTGACACTTGGGTCACAGGAATCTGAAGGGTAGAAAAAGCAACAAC
Source organism: Campylorhamphus procurvoides (assembly GCA_013396655.1). Classification (NCBI taxonomy): domain Eukaryota; kingdom Metazoa; phylum Chordata; class Aves; order Passeriformes; family Dendrocolaptidae; genus Campylorhamphus; species Campylorhamphus procurvoides. The sequence goes on along the minus strand of WBMV01000301.1, from coordinate 733,846 downwards.
AGTGGCTAAAGCTACTATCTGTGATAGCAGGGAAGAAACAGGACTTATGATAAAGTCTAAAAACAGTCTCTGAGGAAAGGACGGTCAAGCAGATTAGCCAAAATTGTCATCACTGAATCGGAGATGAATGGTATTGAAAAAGCAGACGAATGACCCTAGAATTACAGAGGAGGTACTAAAAGTCAGTAACTGTAGGTGTTTATGATTGTCAGGCATCTGCCATAGGGCTGCATGTCATCTTTTCATATCATAACACCTGCTGACATATTTTAATTGTCCATCTGACTTTGGAAACAGTGTTAATGTCTACCAGGCGCAACAGAAATGACATGGAAGAAAGCTGGTTTACTTCTGTGTCTGTGACACAGACATTTTTATTATTTCTGTTTCTGGGATCACTATGGAATACCCTGGAAAATAAAATGGTACTGCTTATTGCAGCCTTTGGTAAAACAGTCTGTAGAAAGTCTTTTATATGTATTTCTGGAGCATTCATTTTTCTGCCAAACGTATGAATGATCAAGCAACCCAGCCATGGTTCCCAGCTTGTCCCTAGACTGCTGACATCCTTCTCAGCCAATTCTGCAAGCAGCATGACTTCAGTAAATTTGATCTGTCATTGTAGCAAGCCAGCATAGTTAATTCAATGTTCAAAAGACAGGTGCAGACAGAAATAAAACAGTATTTGTCCAGCTGAATCTAACACAGCTTGAAATTACTGTGCGTGTAGGAACTAGTAAGAAATTAAAGGCTTCTTAAAAAAATACAGTAGGTAAAATTGGTGTAATAGAAATGTACATGCTAAAGGAGATGGAAAAACAATTGTTTCTCAGTATCCTCTTGCTGACCTAAGGGGAAAGGGAAGAGTACATAAATCAAAGTGGACAAGAAGCAGAATATAGTATTGGATTCATTAAGCACTGAAATACTTCTGAATGCAGAATATGAAGATGTTTTCATTGCAGTGCACAATTCTTAAAAAATTAACTTAATTATACTTACACTTTTCTTATTATTTTAAATATAATTAACACACTTCATAATACTGAACATAATTTTGGTGTTGCCAGAATGAGAAACAAAAGCAACTGAAATAACATTGTGGTAGGTTTTTCTCATAGTCAGTTTTCAAAAAGTGTGAAGGTAGGGAAATTTAAATGTGCATTTGAAAGATTCTCTAAAGACTGTGTCACTAAGTTAAGCCACAGGAGGGCATGTTTGGTGCAACTGTACTGCTGAGGCTATCTGTTCTGCCTCATGCAGAACTAGATAGATGTGTCTGTATGGCTCTTCATTCTTCCACGTGCTGCACATGCCATAATACACTGCTGATCCTATAGCAGTGCATTATAAAGGAGAGATAAAAGTGGTTCTGTTCTACTTAACCTGCCCTTCCTCCAGGTTGATAATTTTTAAATTTGTGTAAGATTTGTAAGAGACCTAGTATAAAGCAGTGAATAAATATAAAAAAATATAAAAAAATAAAGCAATGAATGTGGAAGGTGTTTACTATCCTGCTTTACCAATGCTCTTCTTTGACTTTTCAAAGGGAAGTCACTCCACCAAAGTGGAAGCTGTGGTCCGAACACTGAAGAGAATTCAATTTAAAGATCCAGGGGCTAAAGCCTTAGTTTTCTCTACGGTATTAATCATCATTTTCTGTCTTGTCTTTGCGTATGTGTGTTTGACTTCAAAGAATGCATAGTATTTTTGGGAATTAGTTTAGCTACCAAAATGTTGAATCACTGTACAGCCACTCGATTGTTTTGAGAATTTGTAGGGCAAGTCATGTAACTGGGACATGAACAATGATCATAGTCAGCAGATGTAAAAGCTTGTTTCTTTAAAGGGCAAACACTTAATTTTGTATGGGAGCATTAGAAATTCTAGATATTTTAAAATGTAATGTGCAGATGTTTTAGATACATTATAAAACTGTTTTTGTGATGGCTGCCAGTTTCTTTTATTCAAGCTGATCTTTTTAATTAGATGTCTTACTTAGTGTTGGTTCCTAGCACACAAGTTTGTTTGTATTTTTAAATTGCAAATGCTAGTGTTTTGAAAAGCTTTTTAATCTATTCTTTCTTAGGGAAGTTAGTATTTTTTAGTTGTCATTGCTGTTTGTAATGGGTTACTTGTGTTGTGTGGTTTTGGTTTTTTTTTTTACAGTGGCAAGATGTATTGGATATAATTTCAAAAGCTTTGTATGACAACAACATGATTTTTTCTCAGATCAATGGAATCAGTAAATTTCAGGTACGTAAAGGATATTTTTCTTAAATTATTTTCAGTGGGAAAATAGTGGTTCACAGAAGTTAATTTGATCCTTTTCATTGCTTAATTTGAGAAACTAAAAGAGCAGCAAATTTGTTTGGCAGAAGCTTTGATCTCTAACTCATTAATTCTAAAAATCATCATCACAAAAAGCCCCAGTTTAATGCATTTGGAACTAAACAGTACATTCACTTTTGAGAAAAAAGCATTGGCCTGGCTGTTAAGGGTTAGACACCCTGATCAGTGTTGCAAGAAGTTCATGCCTTCCTGATATCTGTCAAGTATCTGTTCTGGGATGGCAGGTCTTGGATCAATACCTGCAAGATTGTCTCTCTGGAGCCTGTATTAGCTGCTATAATTCGAATTATAATAATATAATTCAATTATTATAATTGAAAATATAGTCACATCCTCCACACTCTTCATTGAGGAGCTTTTGTCCACTGCTGTGATGTTTGCCTTTTAGGAAAATCTTTCTGCATTTAAATATGATCCCAACATCAATATTTTGCTGCTGCCTCTTCACACTGGTTCCAATGGACTAAACATCATCGAAGCAACTCACGTTCTGCTTGTGGAACCCATTCTGAACCCGGCACATGAGCTACAGGCTATTGGCAGGGTACATCGTATTGGCCAAACAAAGTAAGATTTTAAATTGTGTTGAATAGTTTAGATACAGTCCAGAACAGATTTCCATATGGTAATTAGAATAAATCTAGTTCCCTGAGCTTGTCAGTTTTGGAGATGAGGGCATTCGTAGGAATCCTGGTTTTAAAGATGATCATATAAGCGACAGAAAGATTAAAATAAAAAAAAAGTTTGCCGAAAATTCACAATGTGTATTTTAGGGAGTTGTTTTGTGCTACAAAAGATGCAGAAGCAAACTGCATTTGGGCATTTAGGAAGAGTGTAGGCTCTTGAGTCTAAAATTCTGAAAAACCTTGTTTGGCTGCTGCCCTATTTTATGTGTGTCATTGATGCCTTAGTTTTTAACTTTGAAGTTCTTCTTGCAAACATGTCCAGGAAGGTCTTGGCTTTGCAGGTCCTGGCAACTCATCATTTATGTCATAGGACGGTAAGTTCAGGCATGGCCTTTCTGAATTTCTTTGAGATGCTCCTTCTGACTATCATTCTCCGCTCCAGATTAGGAGCCATGTAAATGGCTGAAGTTTTTTTGTTTGCTTGTTTTGTTTATTTGGGGTTTGTTTATCTGAGCGTTTTTCCAAAAAGAAAGTTGTAGCACACTCTCTTTAGAACCGATTTGTTTTTAAATCATAGTTCTACTCTCACCCCCATCTAGATCTTTTTGAAGACGTTAATGAGTCACCTACCTCTTCTTTGTTTCAGTGTTGCTAATTTTACATATGTAGTAATGAACACTTAACAAGGGTTTTGGAAAGTTTGTCCTGAATGTATAAGATGTATATGTTTTTTCTTAGGTCTCATGTAATCTGAAAAAAAAAAAAAAAGTTTAAAGCCCAGTACATGAAGAAAAAAAATAGTTAGAGCCAACTCTGTAATAATAATATTCTAGAATGATGGGTGGGGGTTGTTTTGGAAATGAAGGCAAAGGGAGAGGACATGAAGGAGCTTGTATGTGAAAGATAGTTGTGTATGTTGGTAAAGATTTTGAATTAATTGTGAGAGCATAGAAAACATTGATTGCAACAGCGTGGACTATAATTTTACTTGATGCTGGCATGAAAGGTCTGGCAAAAACCTTGCAATAAAACTGACAAGAATCTGCTGTACTTTTTAAGAATTGAGACTCCAGCAAGAGTTACTTGAAAAAGGGCTGCGTTCCAAGTACAGTGGACATAAAGGGAATATTCCTGTTTAGTGTCACTCGTGCAACTATTTCCATTTCAGCTTAGTTCTTATTTAGTTCTGTTTTTTGTGGTAGACTTTTGCCTATGAATCCCAAAATATTCTCCCTGCATTCTTCTGTGAAATGTTACCTGCCAAAGTTTCAGCTTAAGATCTGAAAACTATCTAAGGACTTTCAAGGGTTCTTATCTCGAAAAATGTTTATATTGGGGAACCTGGAGTGATTTTTCATTTTTATCTTCGGAGCTGACTCTTTTCAACTTCACTTGATTGTGCCTGGCAGGGTTTTTTTATTAGTGCTTTCTTTTTGAAATTTTATTTCATAAATTGAGTTTTCATTTTGTGTTATGTTTATAGACATTTTTGGTTTTATATTTTAATGGTGTTGACAATTTCAGGTTTACTGACTTTAAAAAAATTATATTTTGCTGTCTTTAAAAATAATATTATTAAAACTCAGGGAATTGGCTTTCATTGTCTCTTGGAACAACTTGTGACAATACAGTATGAACATTGTATATAGCCAGTGGGCCAAACTCATTTCTTTAGGCCCTTGAGGAATGTTTGTTCATAGTAAGGACACGGAAAGCAGAACTTTGCCCAACTTCTGCATTAGGACTATACCTAATGCAGCTTATATTCATTCAGTATGTGATTACCCAGGCAAGTTTGTGCTCAGGGAGGCACTAAGCACCGTGAAATATCGGTAGAAGTAGTTAATCACCTTGTAAGATTTCTTTCCTAAAATACGGGGGCATTTTTTCAAAACTCTTACAAGAATTAGTGTGAGACAAAAATATGGTCATGAACTTCGTGAGTAACAGTATAGCTTCTACTCACTTATGGTCTTGTTTTCTTTTTTTTAAAACATTCAGATCTACCATTGTTCACAGATTCCTGATAAAAGCAACAATAGAAGAGAGAATGCAGACTATGCTGAAAACTGTAGATAGAAGGTATGTGTTGAATTTTTTTTTAAAATATCATTATTGCACTGAAAATGTAAAGGTGGTTCTCACCCATACTTTTATTATAATTAGGCATGCATATCTTTATATATAATATAAACTTCAACTGTTCTCCTTCAAATTGCTTTGATTGGCAAAAACGTTTTAAGACTTGGTTCCAGTAACTTGAAGCTTAAGGTATTTTAATTCTCTGGAAAATATTTTTGGCTATGTTTTGTGTATTTTATTTCATAAAAGCCCAATTAATGAATTGTGTTTATAATATGATTTCTCTTTTCGGTTTGCCTATTTTTGTTAGTATAAAAATATTGCAATTGATGGAGTAATACCAAGCCTGTCACTGGAACAATGGCAGATGTTACAAACTGTATTGTAGGACACGGATTCTTCCTTTTGTTATTTTTAAGTTCCACCCGCTTTGTCCAACAGTGCTGTGTCAACTGGTTTTGCAGTCTGTTTTAGCCTTGGAAGAATGATGTATTCAGTTTCCATATCTGTGAAGTAGCACTACTTTTGCATATAAAAATTGGATAAATGTACAGTGGTTGAATGATCCCGTGAGGGCTAACATTTTGAAAGTAATATTAAACATTATGCTTCAAAGCTGAAGCCAATCCCTTAACTGTTAAAAAGGGCAACGCGGATTATCCCCTGTTCTGCTGCAGTGTCTGGTGTTGACCATTGTTAGGCACAGTAGATGGACTTTGTATCTTAGAATGTGCAAGAGCAGTAGCTGATCAGTGTGTATGGTTTTCCTGCTGAGCTTCAAAGCTAAGCAGTTATTGGCTCTGAACTGTATGGTCTGTCTCCAATGCACACAGCTTGTTACTTACATTGATCCTTTCTCTGATCCTGCATGCAATTTTTTCCCACAGCCACACGAGCTCTTCCATGAAACAGTCAGAAGCCTCAGTGTTGACAGTGGCAGATTTGGCTGACCTTTTTACAGAGGAAACTGCAGAACTTGAGTGAAAACATTGGTTTGGCCTAATGAAATTGGAAAGTACCTGACCTAATAAGCACCAGGATACAATTCACTTGATTTGTCAGTCCTTTAAACACCATCAAACATTTGTCACAGAATGTTTGGAAATTGAAGAGTCTTAATTATTACTGTTTTATTCTTTGGGGAAGTTCATAGCAGCACACACTTCTGATGGCACTGGAGAAAAGTTGCACTTTTCACATTATACGAAAATATGGATTTTATTCCCAAAGAGCATTTGAGCTGGACGCTAAAACTGAGATCTTGGATCCTTGGTTAAGAGGATTTTTACCATCAGATTTCATTGGCTAGTAGCTCAGTCTGAGAGCAAAACTATGTGGGTGGTTGGGTGGGAAAGGGAAGCAGAAAAATACAAATCTAATTTTTTTTACTGTACAAAGAGTTGTTAGAAAGAATGACTGTAAATTAATATTCTTCTAGAAAGGGCTTGTTAGATTTAATGCAGAGTTACTAAATGTCATATTGTTAACCCTTCATATTACTAATCTTTACTAATAATTTGAATATTTGTATTAGGCTTTTAGATATTCATAAAGACTTGTGATAGTTAAATATTTCATTGTTAATGCTTACTCACTGGAAAAAGATGATAATTAAATTATGCTTTTTGTATGTGTGTTGGTCTGGTGATCAGTTAAAAAATTGAACTTGCTGTACATGTTTTCACTTGAAGCCATGACTAATTTAGTGCTCTGTTTTAAGGAAAAAAAAAAAGGCAAAAAATTAATTGGTTAACCTGCTAATCAGTTCCTCATGATTTGGTGCTTGTGTGCATTTTCTCACTCTGATCTTTTTATCTAGTTCTCCCCCTTAGAGATGCAACAATCTAAATGTACAAAATAGATGAAATTAAGGTAGGCAGTCTAATTTTTAGGTGCCTGGTCTAAGTTAAACAGTGGAGAGAAATAGAACTTTTGTGAAGGTTCATCCTTAGGTGTTCGAGGTCACTCTACCTCACCTCTGTTGACAGTAGATAATTTGGAAAACAAATCCAGGTTAACTTTTAGACTGGTAAAAGTAGGCAAGATAAATGTTAAGCCTTTTGACATAGGTTATGGATGTGCATTTATGTAACGTGCATTTCTGAAGTTGTTACAGAAGCAAGTTCAGTTGTGCAGTTGATGTTAAACACAAGCTTGTCAGGTGTTAAGTCTGACCATATGGCAGACAAGTTTTCTGCTGCTGACAACAAATGTGAATAGAATTTGCAAGAATAATACTGTATCAAGAAGTGGGGGTTTTGGCATTTATATTCTGCTGGCCTTCTGGATTAATTCATACTATTTTCTAAAGACTATTTTGAGTAACTTAACAGACAGCATATCTGTTTCCAATATTTGTAATATGTTAGTCTTAGTTGGCTTAGCCCAGCAAGCCAACCGCATCCTGGGCTGCATCAAAAGCAGCATGGCCAGCAGGTTGAGGGAGGTGATTCTGCTCCTCTGCTCTGCTCTTGGGAGACCACACATGGAGTGCTGCATGCACTTTTGTGATTTCCAGAACAGAAGGGAAGGACATGAGCTTGTTGGAATGAGCCCAGCAGAGGGCACTAAACTTATGACAGAGCTAGAGCATATCTCATGTGATGGCAAGCTGAAAGAGTTGGGATTGTTCAGCCTGGAAAAGAGGAGGCTCTGGGTTGACCTTAGAGCAGCCTTCCAGTACCTAAGGGGGCCTGCAAGAGCTTCAGAGGGACTTTTGACAAGAATATGTGACAGGACAAGGGGGAATGGCCATAAGTTGAAGGAGGATAGGTTTATATTGGATATTAGGAAGAAATTCTTTACTATAAGGATGGTGAGGCACTGGAACTCTTAGAGAGATTGTGGGCTCCCCATTCTTGGAAGTGTTCAAGGCCAGGTTAGATGGCTCCTTGTCTAGCGGAAGGTGTCCATGCCCATTACAGGGGGATCGGAACTAAATCATCCTTAAGGTCCCTTCTAAGCCAATCCACTCTGTGATTCTATGTGTACATCTTGTTTTGGAGGTTATTGATTTTTTGCAGATTACAATTTGCAGTAAGGGAAATAGAATAGATAGTAGACTCTTCTTTAGATGAGATTGATCAAACAGTGTACACAAAAACTGTGACATCTACATCCTTGAACATATTGGGAACTCAAATAACCCTGAGCAACCTGATCCACCTTCGAAGTTGGTCCTGCTATGAGTGGTGTGTTGGACCTGATGACCTCCATGGATCTCTTCCAGCCTAAATTATTTTACAGTGTACTAGAGATCATGTTGTACAGACACTCCAGGAACTCTGAGGGCAGCAACATTCCTGTTTCCTCATCGTCTTCAGATAATTTTGATATTGTATGACAATATGACTGCACAAGAATCTGCTGTTCACTCTGAGAAATTATATATCTGTGTTAAAAACTGTGGAAGCACATAGTGTTTGTATTCATACAAACTCCCATTTTAATTAACTAGATGTGGGAAGAATAGTTGTACGTGTATGTGAAGAAAGACAAACTGAAAAATCTCTGCTATGAGAGGTTTCCAAAGCTCTTCAAGTTTTTGGCTTATTTATATAAAGATGATGGTTTCATTGTTTATTTACAAACATGTAGCTTTTGAATTCCTAACCAAAAGCATAGCTTCTCATCAAGCACTGCATGAGTCTTAAGTCCTGACTTACTTCATTTTTTATACTCATGTAAAAAATGGAATGCCAGAGATCTGGTTTTAGGTGCTATCCTGACTGTTCTGGAACACCAGGGCTAGAGCTCTGGAAATATTACATTAAAATGTGTGAACAAGTCAAGTTAAAGCACTTGTTGAAATTGGAAGGTTGAACTGTTGGAGCATATAGCCAGTGTCAGTAATAAAATGGATTCTTCAAGTTTCACATAATGCTAAAAAAAGACACTAAATGCTTTTTGCCATTTTTTCCAACACTTAGTTTCTTTGATAAAGGTTTTTCTTCCAGACTTCTTACAAGACTTCTCATGAGATGAATCCTTTTTTTTTTCCTGCTAAGAATGCAGCTTGTACATCTGCAGTGCTTTTCTCTTATCAAAGCACAGTAAGCTTGATTTCATGGTGCTGTCGTGCTTTTGCTCTCTATCAGAACACTCTTTTTAAAGACAGTATCTTAGTTGAGAACAAAGTTTGCCCTGTTGTAATACTTCCAACATACTCATAGAAATGGCATTTTCGTCAGAAAACAGAAATCTATAAATACTGACTGCAGTGTTTACATAATATTTGTGTGGACATACCCAAGAGTCATGTACCAGACTCTCATGTGTTCTCCTGCTAAAACATGTAAATGTGATCCGAGATGCCAGTATTGTTTATCCAGTGAAGTCAGTCCCTTTAAAAATGAGGCTTCAGCTGATTAGAAAGACCTCAGTGTTGACCTTTCATCTCTTTCAGTTCTATGACAAATAATGTTGAAAGTTTTTTTGACTGTAGTTGGTGAAGATTTTAGGACACGCTTTCTTCCTGTATATAAAGTTTGGTGCCTCGTAAAAAAGAGCTGTCATTTTGGTGTCTGCAAAAGCTTGATGCAAATAGTAAACTTTCTTGAACCACACAGTATGATCGTGTTGGAAACTAAGGTGTTAAACTTAGTGTTACATTGAGTTCTGTGAATTTCACTGTGGATCTTTAAACAAATTTGTAAGTTAAAATCCTCCTTGCTCCCTAAATCAGGTTATGCCAGGAAAAGGTTTTCATCTTAACCTGTTAGGTAACTTTTTAGCATACTAATGAAAGTCCAGGATATGCTAGTTTTCATGCAGGTCAGACACTACAAAAGAATATTTACCTGTCTTCTCTTGCATATACAAGTTGCATACTAAGGAATGGACTGAAGAGTTGATGATGCTTTTTGTGAGATGGGCCTTCCAAACTACACGTCTGCCAATGTCTGGGAAGGCATTAGAGTTGTCTGGGATCCTGCAGAAGTCAAAAAAAAGCATATGGTTAAAACCATAATTAGGCAATCTTACCCTCCTGTAAGATTGTGTCTAGATTAGTATCTGGAGACCAGTTAACAGCTCTCTACCACTGTCTCTTCTCACACAAACCGTGCTGTTCTCTTTCCATCCTTTTTTGCAGGGATGATTATATTACCTTTTGCAGGAGTCACAGAATTATTTGTTCAGTCAGGAATGTGCTTCAGTTAAATCGGAGGGAAAAAAGTCAGTATTGGTCAATCTTGCAGTGACCAATGTAAGAAAAACTTAACCTTGAAATTTATTGCTCTTCCAAGGTAAGCAATTTGATAAGTTTCTAAAGGAAAACCTAGGAATCTTTCTTCCAGATGTAAATGAAGCCTGTTTCTGAAGCTTAATCTAAAGATTTAGTGGTTGAAGTCTCTATTATAAACTTTTCTGTAGACTTAAAGGTTGCTTACAAAGCCACTGTGTTTTCTTCCTTTTTTGGTTCCCTGAAATAAGTGAGGTCTTTACAAGATTATATGCTATAAATGTAGATTAAAGGAATTTCCGAATGGAGAAAAAATAAGGTTCAAGACACCCCTACCTCTCCCCCTCAGTCTGTCTGTGTGTTTCCCTTTTTCTGTGTCAGTCATCTCATCCCACCCTCCACCCACCCCCAGACTGCTCAGTTTGTTACAAAGAATGTTTGTGTTAGTCAGTGGTAGTAGAGTAGAAAGAGCCCTAATCCGTAAAATGGCTACAGTAAAAATAGCTTACTGTATCACAGGAAATGTGTCAGAGATTTATGGGAATTTTAGCCTGGAATAAATTCTTTTTTGTACCTGTAATAGTTTCATTCACCCCTTTTATTCCCCACTGTAAAAGCAGATGTTGAATTTTAGTCTATTAACTTCTATATTTTTGGTTTTATGTTATGCATCTGACATATAAAAAGGATACAGTAATCTAATTACTGAGTAATCAGTGATGCTTACAAGTTTTTACTAGCCAAGTCTATACTTTTGGGATTCATAAAGTGCACCTAAACCACTGTCACAAATCATGGTGCATCCACAGTCTTCTTTCGTGGAGGAGGAGGAAGAAATAGGTCAACACTGATTCACTGTAGTATTGTATTCAAGTCCCAAGTAATCACTCCATGTATTCTACAGTCATACACTGTGTAAAGAGAACAGTTGGTTGAACTTGTACATTTCAAGTGTAGTTAAGGAATTAAGTCATCCGGGGTGAAAATACATGACATGGGGTTTCCAAGTACTAGAATAGTTCTTAGGTAATTGAATCGTGTGATATCTGTAAACCTCTGGCTTGGTTTACTTCTATGTATGAGATGTCAGCCTTTCAGGGCTTAACTTCCAAGTTCCTTTGTTTTGTGTATTTATAGAGCTCACACAAGCAAGTGCCCAGCCCCATTTATTTAACTGGACACATAGCAAATTTTATCAGTTTAGAAACAGGTGTCAGTGTTTCCATGATGTAACATCTCTTGGTTTGATAGCAGCCTTCACATCAGGTAGAAACTACCTTTCCAGATTCTACCAAGTGTAGGGACTGACTGCTTACAGGGTGTCTCAAACTGTAAATTGTTGGTGTAGGCTGGCCTAGATAGTTGTAGAGATTCTTATGCCACTTTTTCTTCTATCCTACCTGTGGGGGCTAGTAAGCTAGTAGGGTTCATGCTGTATTGCTGTGATTTGTCCCCTCTTTAAGTTAACAGGTTATCATCATTTGTCACACTTTCTCTTGACTATGTCATTTGGTTAAGGAAGAAAATCTAGACTGCCTTTCTTGTTACCCTGATGGTATTTTGCTCTGGCAGTCTTAAAGTCCCCTGAAAGAGAGGACCACAAGTGTGGGAATAATGACTTTCCTGTTATGGATGCTGAAACTTCAAGGGACTGGCTGTATCTGCTGAATGTTCACAAGTCCATGGGGCCACCATTCTGAAGGAGCTGGTGTATGGTATGAAAGAACCCCTCTCAATTATCTACCAAAGGTCTGGGAAGGTCCCCACTGACTGGAACTAGCTAATGTTGTTCCACTTTACAAGAAGGGCATGAGGTACGACCCAGAGAACTACAGACTTGTTAGTCTAACCTTGCTTCCTGGAAAAGTTACACAGATTATACCAGCTACTATTGAAAGACACATACATCTGTTGTTTCTCTTTTAGTCTTCTACAAAGTCTCAGTAAAGCAATGTAGGAGTTATGGAAATGATTACAGTGTGCTAACTGCTGCTGACACTGTTAGGTCTTGAAAGCAGCTGATTCTATCCTACAGTCTCTGTAACGGAGGTAGAAAGCTCAGAACAATTCACCACCAGCCAGAAAAGAGATGGAGGGAGTATCTCCAAGACCCAGTGATCCATTCATATCTGCTGCTGTTGCACATGCTGCAATAGTAGAATCTGCACTAGGTAGAGTTGGAGGAGATGGGAGGAGATTGGGGGGAAAAAAATGAGGAATAGTTGTAAAATATTCCTCTGAGTGCCCTTCTGCTGATTTTTCTGTGGGAGGAAATGAGTCACTGATACAAGCAATGAATAAACAAAGGGTGAAAGATTGTAAGTGTAGCCTATTCATTGGAGCTTAATGTTCATCTAAATGCAGTGGCATATTTTTGTGTTCCTGATTTATTAGTCACTTTCTTACTGATTGTTGGGATATGAGCATACAGAGCTTTGCAGTGGTTGAACAAATGGGAATACTGAAAGTTTTGTCCCCTTTAATACATAAGTTTTAACATGTATCGAAGTCACAGGACTCCCTAGCCAAATGTATGCTGTGCATTCATGAAGGATGACAGTTCAAACTCCTAAGATACACATTTACAGATTGACCTCCCTGAACCAAACAGGCAAGTTTTTCTTAATAAAGGAAAGGTAATTAATGATACCTGCTGTAATTGAACAAGTGTCTCTGAAGGGGTAAGACAGTGGACGTTGTAATTACCATTTGGAAAATGTTGCAGCTAGTGAACATCCATGTCTGCAGTAGGGATGAAAGGCAGTAAGCCCAGCCCAGTTCCATTGTGCAGGGAAACGGCATTGAGGAGTCTTGCCTGCTGTGTCAAACAAGGGACATGTCATAGATATTTCTGGGGAATCTCTCCTTTTGTGTACCATGATCTTTGAGCATCTTGTAAGCACAGATTTTCTGTAAAGTTTCCACAGTTCTTAACATGCACTTCCTTCATCAGCAAGCTATCACTGTTCTGTAGGGCTTTTCTGTTTTCCCTGTGCAGTGTGTATTGTTATTACTCATTCTTGCCAAAGGTGGGTGCCCCTGAATCATTTAGAGCTGTTGTTTAAAGCCTCTAAAATAGAATTGAAGGACAGAAAACACCAAAGGGGTAGACAAAGTGAATGAAGTGGTTCTACTTCTGCCTAGTAAAGGGCGTGCTGCTCTTGCTGCTGTGGCACAGGAGACAAATGGGAGATCTGGGGAACAGTAGAGAGGGTTATCCAGTTGTATCCTGGGGGAATTGATTCTAAAATAGATAGGAAGGGTTTTCTGAGTAATGTTGGTCTGCACTGATCCTACACTTTAGGAATCTTATTCTTGGGCATAGGACATCATTTGGTCATTTTCTGAGGGACATGATTCTGTGGAGAGGTTTTAAAGCCCAAAGACACAACCCTGGACTTAAGTCTACAAATAACACACTTCCTTATAGAAAATGTTTTCCTTTATATAAATGCATATTAACAAACACTTTGTCAGGCTTTTGCAAGCAATTTGATGTCCTGTAGTTTAATTCTATATTTCAGTGTGGAAACAGAATAATTTAATTGTTCTAGTAATGGAACAGTGAAACTAATCAGCTTTTGCAACAGCAAGTTAATGACTTTGAGAAAGCAACCCTCTTCTCTTTGAGAAGAGAGAAGAGCAGTTTTCAATTGTGTTCCAAAACTGAAAATCCCGATAAGCTAAGAAACAAGTGTTTTGATTACCTGCTGTTTCCTTGCATTATACAATGTAATTTCAATTAAATAATTTATTTAGAAAGTAGTGAAACTAAGTTTTTATTTAAAAATTAAGTATGAATAAATGTACAACTTATGTTCCCTTTGTCTCTGAGTAACGTTCCCGTCAATAGCCTTTCTTTTACACTCACAGTTTGCTGTCAGAATTATGTCATAGAGTCTTTTGAGGTTTGCAGCTATTTCAAAGTCTTTGTGAACATAAATTTTTGTCTTAAATTATCCTGATACTGAAATATTACTGACTGATGTCATTAAATAACCTTTCTTTCCATCTTTCTCATTTGTGGAAAAATAGCTGGTGCCTCTTCTGAGAGACAGTGCTTAATCATTGGTGTTCCTATTTCTCAGTATGTAACTGAATTGTCTGATAGATATACCTGTTAAATAGTATCCATTAATAGGAATGCTCTGCATTTGTAAATAATTGTTATTCAAAACTACAATTACAGTATGTGCAGGAGCCCAGGGGTCCACAGTTACTCTTTCCAACATGGTTGGTTGCACCAAACTCCAAAACTGCTGATTTCTGGAAATCGCTCCCACTTCCCTACAGCAGTTCTTCACTAGTCTCTTGTTCCATGGGGCCTAGGCCTGTGACATCTCCTTGATAAAGTTATCTGTTGGATCAGTTGTATCATATTTTCCTTCCTAGAACTGTAAATCAGTCCTGGTCAATCCCAATATACACAAACTATTTTTATGAGTGCGGTATAATTAGGAGACCTCTTTGGCCCACTGGTGTATTGCTGTTCATGTGTTACTGTTTATAATTCCTTTTAACATATTCAAAATTTAATAAAATATAAAAAAAATGTGCACTTAGTTATACCTGGATAGAACCTAAAAAAATAAAGAAAACAGCTGATATATTTCTTAAAACCAAACTTTATGGCAAAACATGAGAAATATTGAAAAAAGGTATCTTAACTGAGCTTCAAGTCAGGACTCCAGCAGGGCCTTATTTTTCTGGGCACTGTACAAATGCTTTGGTTATAATCTAAAGTACAAATCCAAACTGGGAGATCTTCTGTTGAGATAAATGGTCTGCAGAGTACTTGTACAGGGAGAGAACACCTGCAACCAAAATGCACAGAAGCTGCAAATGACATGAGGGTGGTGAAGGGGACTTGCCCATAGCCAGATGGTGGCGGAGTGGAGATGGAGCCCCGGCCTCCCCCGTGCCAAGGTGGGGGGTACCAGGCTCGCCCGCCTGAGCCCCCAGGAGCCAGCACTGGCACGGTGCTTTTCTTGGGATGCTGCCTTGCACAGGCTGTTGGCACGACAAGTGCTGGAACCATTCAGCACAAGCTGTCGCACACAATGCCCACTGGCACACAACGGGATCCTGTTCCTGCTCTTACTGTGCTGTTTATTGTATATTGATGCAGCTCCACAAAGGCTCTTGTGACTTGCTGGGTTCCTTGTAACGCTCTGCTACCGAATGTTGTGTGCGGGCAGAGCAAGATTGTCTTCCATATCCCCCATGCTCAGCTGACAGATTTCAACAGCCATCCTGCACCGAGCAGCCAGGCAGTCTTCCTCAAGACATGTCAGTTCTGGAATAATGTGGAAGAAAGTCTGACCCTGGGAAAAACACCACAACTGTGAACAGACCAGAGCGTTTTATGACCTGCTATGCTGAAATATTGGTGTAAATAAGCAGGAGATGAAGTTTTCCTATCAATCAAAAATGCTGCACAGGTTGACCAAGGCTTTTACAGATCTGTTAAACTCTGGGGCAAACAAATAGCAAAGTGTTAAGTATGAAAGAGGAAGGCAGTAAGGCTCTTTGGGGTCCAGTAATTAAAAGATGATGGCACAGAATGTCTACAATGGGGGTCTTGTTAAATCAGAAGGAAAATAGCTTTTGTTAAGATCTGTTATGATGACACTACCTTATGACATCACCTGTATCAGCATTCACACTAATGAAGTACACTTAGACCTTCGTGGACAGAAATCTCTTCAAATACTGTAATATAATGTATGCGGTGAGAAATGAATGGCAGGATTTCAATGGAATCACCCTGAAAATATCCATTTCATATTGAGGTTTCACTGTGAGGGAGTCAGAAGCTCTGTGGTTTTGGCAGCCTTGCCAGCCAGGCTTTGGGCAGGTGAGGATGCAGCACCCATAAGCATATGACTGAAGGCAGAGTCGGAACCTGGCTCCTGCCTCCCTCCTGGCTGACAGTGCAAAGGATGCTCTTTCTGTCAATACCACCACCCACTGCAGTGAGCCCCTGGCTTAAGGAACTGTGAGTGCATGTTGGTGATGACTAGGACCTGTAATCCTCATCCAGGGAGGTGAGGAACACAGGTGAGTCAAGTAGAACTGCAGTAAAAGAAGTGTGTATTGCCTGAGGGGAGCAACTTTTTCTTTCTACCACATGTGCACACAAAATAAGAAATTAGTGCTACATCTAGTTTTCCCTTGCTTAGATATTCATGGTATCCCAAGTAAGGAAAGTGGTGTGTTAATAGAACAAAAGATGTTACGCATTCATATAGCAAAGGAAAAAGGAAAATTTGGACTTCCAACAGTTAAAAACTAAACAGAAGTCAAAGCTGGAGGGAAAGGTCAAAAGTTAAGGTATGCTACTGGACATTTCCAATGAGATGTTTAATCAAGTTGTTCCTTTGGGTATATTTCAGTGTCTGGGGACATGTTTTGCTGCCAGTCAGCCCACTGTAAATCTGGGGCTTTATGGAGGTTTATTTGTGCTCCTGCCAGTGTAACTGAGAGTAAACCTTGGCTCTGATTACATCTATCTAGTGCAAGCTGCAGCTTGCCTTATCCACAGAAGAATTCCTGTTGACTTCATTAAGTTTTTCATGAGTTGGGACATCTGGATTTGCTACAGGAATACTTAACGTTGTGATACTGCTGTAAACATTAGGATGTTTACAGAAATGAGAGACGAATCAGACCCCTGCTAACTGTTTCACAGAGGCATAGAGTTTCTTCCAAGAAAAATATCTGAGTTCTCTAGGGCAGCATCTGCTCCCAGTATTTTGTTCTGCAGCAAAACCTACATGCAGGAAGATTAAAATTAGCCTCCCTGGATTCCTGTATAAAACTGTCAGCATGAGAATCTACTCTACCTTGCAATTGCTAATTGCACTAATTGTCATAACTGTCAGTGAAATTAATGGGCGTCAAGCAGCTGTATGCCATCCCTTGGGAGTTCCAGCCTCAGTCTACCCCAAGGTAGGGCATGCATCCTTTGATAATTAAACACTTGGCCTCTGTTCCGAGAGAACAGTAAGTGAACTACTTTGAAAACTGAGGATGAAGATGATGAATATTTAGAAAGGGAGAGCTGTATTTTACATACACTTCCCTTTTAGCCGAGCCTAAATTTTGGAGACTTTCTAAGTTAGATATAATGTCTGGTTACATTTCTGTTAAATACAAATCATCCATTCAAAGCACAAACTGATTTAGCTTATTTTTCTACCTCCAGCAGCTCACGATCCACTCCAGCATGTAAAATTAAAGCAAATAGCCACCATGACAATTTGGATGACAATTAGTACATAAAAGCCTCTATAAGCTGCTTCAGGTACAGTGAGAACTGGTCATAAACCAGCAGGAACTTTCTGTCTGCAATGTGGCAAGAACATTTGCAGTGCTCTGTGCCAGAGGTTAGCTGGCAATGAGAGGGAACTGCTGCCGCCAAGGTGGAATTAACTGGCTACAGGTTACGTGGATTGGTCAAGTTGATTCTAAGCCGGTGACTCAGTGGTAAACAGAGAGCTGGGACTCTCCCTGAACAAACTCTGCAAACACAAGAAATAATCTTCCCTTCATTTTGCAAAGTACCAGAGGTTATATAAATAACTGCAAAGGTTGGATAGAAAACATCAGGGTTTTCTCACCGTGGCCAATGTAATTAAAATGTTTTCTGACATGATTGCTTTTTTGGGATCTTAGTGCCAGCCTTAAACCAAAGATGTTGCTGGAGTTCTGTCCCTCATTTACCAGAGGGGGAAGCTCAGTACTGCTTGATGAGGAGGTTTTCAGCAACCCTACCAGCATGGTTTCACTTAGTTGGGAACTGAGCCCCAGAGAATGAGTCATGTTCATCTTGTGTGGCTGGAGATCATCTCTTCCACATCACCGACTGGATTTGCTGTAACAGCAAAGTGAAGCTGAGTATCATCTGTCTACTATTACTGCAATACTCAGTATTTCCTTGCTATTCTTCCTGGAGACTTCATATATACATTAAAGGAAGGAAAAGACACAGCAGAACCTTCCTCTATCTCATCATTTTTTAGCCTGAGGGCTCCTCTTCCCACACTGCCAACAGGAGGAGAGCACTCCAGACTTCTCTGGGAGTGTCTGTATGTCATTGCTCTGGTGCTTCAGGAGGTGCTTTTCAGATCAGTCCCTCTGTTACTCGGCCATGATTGGCCTTGCTGCCTGTGCACCTGTAAAGCAGGGTAAGCTGTGCATGCAAAGAGAGCATTTCCAGGGCTTTTGCATACTGATGTGGAGTGCTGCCAAGACATCATTTGGTGTCAGCGTAGACAACCTCAGAGCCTTCTGGTTCCAGCAGCCTCACTGGGCAGTCCACCAAAATTACCGTTTCATACTGAGGGGCTGGAATGCCTCTTCAGTACCACAGCTTGTGACAAACATTCCACTCTTCCCTATCCCATCCAACGGTGTCAGTACATACAAGGTGTCTATGCATGTATCCAAGTCATACTTTGCAGTGGAAATGGCTGCATAAGTGGCATACACTGCCTTCACACCATTACAAGCAAGAACTTGAAAAACAAGCTATACAAACACCACATTAGGATTTGTTTGTTGCACCAATTGCTAAGGTCAGAGCAGAAAGGTCCTGCACCTGACAGGAAAAATAAAGGATGTTCCTTTCCATTCCTGTCTGTTTTTTATTGGGGACACTGTGTGCTAGGCAGAGATGTGAGGAAAGAGGTACTTCAATTCTTGCACACAAGACATAAATATTCTGGATCTCCACCAGCCAATTTCCAGTTCTCCAGAATCTATATTTAGCACCACTAATGAAACTGAAAATAAACACCTTGGGTTACATTTAACAGATGGTTCTTTCTTTCTTTTTCCTTTAACCATTTTCTAGGCTGCTGCACTGGTTTCCTCATTTGAATTCCAGAGCCACATGACAGCTGAGCCATACTTTGGTCAGCTGCTGGTCTCAACCTTAACACCGTGCTGTGGCTGTGAGAGCCCTTGGCAAAGCTCTGAGAGAGGAACCTGTGGTTTTACTAATACTGGAGCATAGAGTATGCTTGGTTTCTTGCTCAGTCTTCACTCAGAAGACATTTGTTGCTCTTGTCAAGAAGTGATTGGCATTGGAGAAGTTTGCATTGCTACTAGTTAATGTGGTGTCATTTATTAAGGAAATTGTGGATGGGTAGCTTGGATAAGCAAAGAGAAGACATCAGGCCTGAACAGTTGCTTAAATTATTTCTCAAAGGAATTTTTTTCAAGGTTGCACTGTATTTCACAATTAAAAAATTGGTCTATATAAAAAAAAGAGAGCAGAATTGTTTAAATTATGGAAGTTCTTCGCTATCATGTATAAAAGATTTATTGTGTCTCTGTTTCTACCAGCGGAAAAGGTGCTGGGCTGGTTCCTAATTTTGGTGATCATTAACCATCCTGTGTGACAAGGTGTGGGGCAGTAATTACTGTTTTTCTGACATATTGTTCCAGTGATCTCTGAGTCAGGGAACTGCTAAATTAGATTAGAGTATGATAAGATTTCATGAAGAGCATCTGAGTCACCCATTCAAACAACCGGGGACGAGAGCTTCCAAACTAAGCATTGTCCCTCAAGATATCCATCCCCACAGCATTAGTTTCCAAATGGAAAGGTCTGCCAAGAGGTCAGCAAAACAGACCCAAGGAAATATCCCTAGGAACCGTGACTTCTTTCCTCAAGGACTGCATGTTACACTGGTTTTAAACACTTTTTTCCTATGCAGAACAATACAGAGTGTTTCATGAGAGTCCATGCTTGGGGTAAGAGATTGATCCAAACATGATCCAAAGAGAAGAAATACTTTTCTAGAAATAAAGCCTGTATATGAGCTGGACTAGTTCTATACTATAGACAGCATCACACCTAATTAGGGGCTCATAAGGCATTACCATAAAGTAGAGGGAATAGTTGTTACTCTGCTCCAATTACTCTGCTGACCTGGGATTTCTCGGCAAAATATACTTTAGATACAATACCCAGTTTCTGTGAAAGTTTTTCCTGAGTCATTTTCCTTTGAGCGAGCTAGTCTAAAAATGCCTTGTATACCCCAGGGGCCAATTTCTTCATGGTGCATTATGGGGTTTATGGGAAAGCTGCAGTGAGGGGCAGGAGGTATGTCACAGGGAGAAAACACAGCTTACAGAATGGAGTGGAAGCATGAAGCATTTGAACAAGAAATTGACATTTCTATATCAAACTGACTTGAAATAACTTTTCCTTCTTAAATGTCAAAATATTTACACTTTTTTGGATCAGTATTCTCAACAACTTCCCATTTTATGAAGGAGATACCATTTCCTATTCAGGATGAATATAAAGCTCAAAGTGTTAAGAAACTATGAGAAATGGACACTGACCTTTTTTCCTCAGCTGCACTTATTTCATTGTGCACTTTCTTACTGTGCCTCAGAACAGTTGTATTTCTATATAAATTTCAATCCAGCAACATTCTGTTGATCTTTAAGTAAGAAAGTTATGTTCAATCTCAATTAGGATTAATATGACGAAGAATCAACCCGGACTCGGCTGTATAAATTCAAATGCTTAATTTTAACATTTATACAGAAATCAGTGAAACTCCTCTGTACCAAGGACCTGACTGTACTCATCCATATGAAATAAATAGGGTATTTTTATGCCTTCATCTGTGGGCTTTTTTCCTTGTAATCTGTATAATTTCATTTGATCTCAGTGTCAGTTACATATTCCTGTAGTCAGATTCATGTAAAACTTATTGAATTTGGACAGATAGATAACTCCAGAGTGTGGATGTCATGGAGAAACAGCTCCTGCAGTACAGTAGGCTTTTTACACTTAATCTGAATTCAGATGCCTCACTAGATATCTTTGTGTCAGAGGAAAAAGTGGAAATCATAAACCATTTTCTCTTTATTTCTTTATAATTCTCTCAGTAGTAAAGTAAATACAAATTGGTGATGGTGGCTCAGGGAGACAACTCCAGACCACCAACATGGTGAAAGACCAGAACATCAGAACAAAAATGACAAAACAACATCTATGCCATGCTTTTCCTGAGTTCAGCTGCAAACCTCTTCAGCTGAATGTTGTCTGATTATTGCAAGGACTTTACATAAGACCTGTTTCCCACCTGGCATAAATCAGCAGAGCCCCAGAGAAGTGAGATGACGAAGATCTTCCCTAAAGGCTCTTTCCTGAATTGATGATGAAAAGTTATTCCTGTCATTCAGGCATTGGTTTCTGAAGCATTGACAAGAAATCCTCAGACCTTTGTCACTTTCCCTTCCAGCAGTAACTGGGAATCTTGCTTCATTCACTATGAATTTTGATGGAGAGCATGTTAAAAAAATATCATGAGTTCTTAAATGCAAGAAAGCTTGCTACAAAACCTTGGTCCTATCATAGTTCTATTAGTATTTCTACAAGAATAAAGATTTGCTTTGCAATTTCCACATTTCAATATTCAATGTGTCTCTTTTACTTTCACATAAACAGATAACAATCTTTGCATTCTGTTTCACAAGTGATATAAGATATTCCATCCAGATTAGTTTGTCATGTGAAAATCCCTTTTCAGTCCTGTCTACTTGAGTAAAAAAAAGACAAATAAAAATGTGTTGGTGGGTAAAACACTTCTATTTTCTCTCTTTGTTATGTATTTTGCTGAGTTGAGAGTGACTTGCATTCCCACTTGTTGATTGTAGTCAGGCAACGGCGTAGAGTGACTTGCATTTCAGGGTGCAAGAAGAGATGATGTGGAAAATAACATGAATACAATAAAATCGAACTATTCTTTGCATGCATTTTGCTGGAACTGGATAGGGAATACCTACCTGGTGTTTACTGTTGTGCTTTGACCTCTTACATAGTGCTGGGCAATTTATTATTCTCTCAGTTCATTAACCAAACCTAGATGAAAAACTAATTTTTGTGTGGTAAGAAGGGGAGGTGGTGGGCAGAAATACAGAACTGGAAGTTGAATTTTGCAATGCACTCCAATTAAGGAGGACAGAATTATAAAAATACCAAAATATTTGCTATTTTAATGAATTGTTTCATTCTGGAAAAGTGAAAAAAATTATTTCAATGCCTTCAGAAAGAAATATAGTTGGCTTTAAAATCACATTTCTCATTATGCAATTAACCTGCGGAAAAAATGAAATTTTAATTGATTCAAAATGTTCCTGTTTATTGTTCTGCTTGTTTTATCAGAGATAAAGATACATTTAATTTCCATCCAGACAATTTTTTGGTGTTGTTTTCTTTTATAAGTTTGGCAATGTATTCAAGAAAGCCTTTATTTGTCTAAACATACTTAGATTTAAGTTATTAGAAATGTCACCTGTTATGTAAGAGTGCGATTTAACCTCAGCCACCAACTAACCCCCACACAGATATTCACTTCCTCACCCTTGGTGTGTTGCGGGAGAGTATCAGAAAAGGGAGAGAATTTGTGGGTTGAGATAAAGACAGCTGAATGGGAAAGCAAAAGCTGCACACACAAGGAAAACAAAACAATGAATTAATTCACTGCTTCTCATGGGCAGGCAGGTGTTCAGCCTTCCCCAGGAAAGGAGGGCTCCATCACATGTGATGATTACTTCAGAAGACAAACACCATCACTGCAAACATCTTACCCTTCCTCCTTCTTCCCCCAGCTCTACATGCTGAGCATGGCACCATATAGTCTGGAATATCCCTGGGGTCAGCTGTCCCCAGCTCTGTCCTCTCCTACTCCTTGTGCACTGGTGGGATGAGGTGAGAAGCAGAAAAGGCCTTGATGTTGTGTGAGTGCTGCTCAGAAATGATGAAAACATCTCTCTATTATCAACACCATTTACAGCACAAATCCAAACCACAGCCCCTTACCAGCTATTGTGAAGAAAATTAACTCTACCCCAGCCAAAACCTGCACAGTAAGAAAGCATTTTGCAGCATAAATCAAATAGTAAAAGTGGAGCAAGGTTTATACTGGAGGTCCCTAAATCAAACTCAAGGGATTTTATTATGGCTGCCTTCCAGTTCAGATGATCCAGGCAGATGATCAGAGAGATTGGCCCCTCACAATTCAGCAGCAAAACTCTGCAAGAAAAAGTCCCAGTGCTTCAGCCTGCATTACTCCGAGCTGTGTACAGAGCCAAAACGAGAGGTTTACTCAGCTACAAAAGACATTTTGCATAAATGAGGATGTAAATCTCCTTAATGTCTTCCATCAGTGCAGCTCCTAGTTATCAATTAATTACTCTGAGGGTCTGCAAGCAAGAGTTCTCCATGCCAGGGCTGAAAGAAAATTGTAAGAAAAGATGCAAACTCTCTTTTTGATATTTGAACCCATGCTCTTTCTGCTGTAGTGCATCACTACAATCAATAGCTCCATGTTTATTTTATTCCTTAGAAATTAAATGATATGTTTCAGAGTGTGGAATGTGTGTTGATGCCTTAGGGTTTTCATGTATTTGTAGATTTTTATATTTCTAGGTAGTTTCTCATACNAAAGGAGGTTTTTCCTCCCTTGCTCTCCTGAGGCGGGGGGAGAAGATGTTTCCCCTCCCTTGTTCTCCCAGACCAGACCTCAAGAACCTCAAGACTTGCTTGAAGGAAGACGAGACTGGTAATGGGAACTGGGTACTAGTATGAGTTGCTGGGGGTAGCTGAGCTGCAGGGAAGCAGCTGCAAAAGGGAGTTTCTCCCTTATTTGTAGTGGGTTGGGAGGTGAAATGACTTGGGCCCGGATGTTGCAAGAGTCATGTTCCCAGCCTGTGGGTGAAAGGGTTTTTTCACATGGGAGGGACGGGTTGTTGTCCCTTGTTTGCTTCGGTAAGGCATAGCAGAGTGGCTCAGGGTGGCTGGAAACAGCCGGGAATGAAGTGAAAGGGACGCCTTTCAGATTAATTTACTCTGCATGTTTTGAAGCGGTGGTGCTTGGAAAAGAGCTCACATGGTATTCCTGAGGCCGTGAGTTCAACCTAGCACCGGTTGAACATGTTACTTGTTAACATGTTGTACTCTTTTATACTCTTTTATATTCTGTACCCCAAAACCCTATAAGTAAAAGAACTCTTCTCTACCCACATACAGTTGTCTTGGAAATTTTTTTTCCCCTCCTTAGGGCAACAGTATATATAAGGTATTGACCATCTGGCTACAAAATGAGCTGATACTAATTCATAAAAAGCTCCTAAAAATGAAAATTTAATTTTCAAGGACCTCAAGGACCCCAAATGCCATGGTATTGAAAAAGGAAATATGACAACTGAAGAAGAAGAGTGGCAATATGCACTACAGCCTCCTGTTGAAAAGGAACCTTTTTTTCCCCCTAAATTCCATGTTTATTTCTTCTGGTGCTGCAGATGGGGTGGCTTTAATTGCAGAACAGCACTTATGTTTGAGGATTAAGCACGTGCTTGTGTATTTTCTCTGTCTTTTATTGACACTGCTGCCCTGTACTAGTTTCTTATTATTCACCTAAACATCTGTGAGGCCTGCTGATGTTTCTAGAAAATTTTATGACCATGAATAATTTGCATAAATTTAATACACCATGTAAATAACTAATATAATTAGTAAGATGTTAGTAGCATTAGGCAATGAAATAGGCAAGTATGCCTATTCTGCAAAACTGTAAATTTTCTTTAAAAGACTGACAGATATTAATCAAAAAATTAATGTTGCTCAAAGTCCATGGGAACAGATCTTTGCATAGACAAGAACAAAAACTTGCTATATGTGCTGTTTCAGAATATATTAAAGAAAGAATCTTACAGCTACAGAAAAGGTCAAATTCAGAATATTTACCATAGGTGTATATTAAGAGAAAAAAATCAAACAAGGCACAGCAGCTTTCTCCACTTACATTCCTTGGATTAATAGCCATTATTGTAATTCACAGTGCAAATTTAAAAAATATGCAAAAAAATTACAAACAAATATGCATATTGGGGAAAAAAGAAGAAAAACTGTTTCCCAGAAGTTGGGAGGTATGGAAGGAAGGGATGTGCGAGTGAGATTACCTGAGGTTTAGGTTTTAAGCACCTATTACCTAAGAGGTGATGTGTACCTTTGGCTTCACCACCTTATGCAGGTAAGGTAGAGGGTGAGTTTCATCATGTATAGCATCAGATGTTTGAAATTATATTAATGAATGTTCTTTTTCTCCTCTTAAGCTGTTCTGCTTTGAGAGCCAACAAAGCCTGGCTCCTTACAAATTTGTGTATCACCTCCTACCCTCATTGTGTATCACCTCCTACCCTCACCACCCTGCCATGGCACCAGCCTCTGTCAACCCCTCCACCACGAAGTTTTGTTTCCTTTCAAGTTTTCTAGAGCATTTACCTTCTGCCAAGCATTCAGAGAATCTGCTCCAGAGCCCCTGGGCTGGAAGAGACCCTGGAGACCATGCAGGCCCAGCTTCTTTTGGAAGCTGCTGTTCATCAAGGACCTCATCAACTGAAACCTGGAGTGTTTCCTCCACTAGACACTTGCACAGTAATACTCCTAGATTTCCTTCACATCCTTTTTGGTCCTTCACCAGCACCTCCAGGCATACACCACCACCCCACCATGGTCTATGGCAAGGTGGGAAGCAGTGTGGTACTGGTGAGCCACATATTTGCTTGGTCAATGTGCCAACAGGGCTGCCAACAGCCCACTCCCAGGGAGCAAAGGGAAGGGAGGGACGTGGCCCTTCTCCCTCTCAGCACTGACAAAGTTTCCCTTCTCCATCTGACTATTGCTTTACATGTGACATGTGTGAAACCTCACTGTGCCTGGAAGCCACACCTCTACCTCATGTACGTGGACTGTAGGCTCAAAAGCTGCCAGGACTCTGCTGGCAAAACAGACAGTGTGGAGATTCAACTAATGCCCTGCAGCTCCTGCCTTTGGGTGCCTCACTCCAATATGCCAAAGTGTCCCCTCAAAGCTAGCGGGGTGAGAGCAAAAGCAAGGAGTGTGTGCCTGAGGCTCCCCTCAAACTTCCCCATTCTAAAAGCCAGACCCTGGAGCAGAGCAGGCTGCGTGCCGCCAGTGTGGTGCCTGGCTCAGGAGAGGAGAGGTCTCTCTTCACATCTCAGTGCTAACAAAATAAACGTAATTGTTATTAATGATGATTGCTTTTTAATGGAGCTGTGTGGTGCATAAAAATAGAAACGATCCCTTTATGAGGATTTGTACAAACAGCAGCTGCTCACAAATCTCCTTGTCTCCTAATATTTCTTTATTAACTTTCAGACTTCTGATAGGGCACATATTATCTTCATGAGCACAATACAGAGAAATTTCTCCAGTATAATTGCAAGAACCTTTATAAATATTGTGTTTACTTGCCAATACCCACTCTATTAGTTACATGGCACAATGGCCTGACAAGGAGAATAAAATTGGTATTGACATAAGTTAATTCTATTTTTTCTCCTAAGTGGAGCTAATAACCTGCTCTGCTTAAAGATCTGCTAAGAGAACCAGCAAAATTCAGTCTAGGGGTGTTCCTTGCCTTAAAAGAGTGCCTTTTCACATGGTCTTTGTAATAAAGAATGAAGATGGCAGATTTTGCTTTGGTCTGCTTCAAGCTGTAACATTTCATCATTAATTTTCATACGTATGATGCCTGACTGTGGTGAGGGTTTAGCTTCAGTTGTGGCCTCTCTCCAGGCCACAAAGGACTGCACATTTTCAGTACACTTACTGGCATCCTGTAGATCAAAGTGTCACAGCAGAAAGCTCTTGAGCTAATGCCTTAGTTCACCACAGGGACTGTGACAAACACCTAGAAACAGCTTCTCCCTTGCGGGGGAAGACTCACAGGACTGGCCACTCCTTGTTTCTGTGGTAATCTAGTGCCCCATGGTTTTGAGCAGGGAATTTCTGGGTCACACAGTGGACTGACTAATGGCCACTGAACAGGGATGAACACACTGTCAGCCCACACACAACATTGTGGGGGCACCCAGCTGTGTCACACCTGCCCTGTACCAACAATGTGGAGGGGACACACACTTGCATGGACCAAGGGCTTTGGAAACACTGAACCCAGCCACCACTTCCTGGACAGAGCAGTGATATAGGGACAGCAGGATACACTGGATGTACTCTGGTTGGTCTGACAGTGTGGGCAGGTCTGGGTCAACCTCAGTATTTCTTCAAGAAAGCCACAGGTCCCAATTCAGCAGAGCACTCAGCTCATGCTGCAGTTAATATGCCTGTGTCCTAGTGACTTTGGTAGTATTTGAGTTTTAATTTCTGAGTTTGCTGAACTTGCTTTCATCTATCATCTGGCAAACAGAAGCACCACCAAAGTTTCGAAAATAAGCTGGTTCATATGATTTTAAAAGCAGTCGTTTTCTTTCTTAAAATAAGAGGCTCTTCAAGGACACAATGAGGTAATTAAAAATTAAAAGCGCCAAAACACAGATAGGTGTAAAGCATGTGAAGAATGATTTTTCAGACATGCTTTCTATGAACTATTCGTGGACTGTCTCATTGTAACTGTACAATTGATCTGAACCATTCACAGAACAATTATTCTAAATACAGAAGACAGGAATTTCTCTCAGGGAAAGTTTTAGAATATATGAACTGTTATAACATTTTTAACTCTGAAGGACAGCATTTTTGTCAAAATCAATTTGGTATGTTATATGATTTTATTGGGTTTGTGTGATAAGCTTTTGGTTGCAGCAGGGGCTACAGAGGTGGCTTCTGTGAGAAGGTGCCAGAAGCCTCCCCTGTGCCTGATAGAGCCAATTCCAGCCAGCTCCAGGACAGACCCACCACCAGCCAAGGCCGAACCTATCAGTGACAGTGGCAGCACCTCTGGGATCATGTATTAAAGAACGGGGAATAGAAACCTGCTGCTGAGCAGCACCTGCAGAGAGAAATGCAAATATGTGAGAGGAACAGCTCTGCAGACCCCGAGGTCAGTGAAGGAGGGGGAGCAGGTGCTCCAGGTGCCAGGGCAGATATTCCCCGTACAGACCGTGGTGNCCAGCTCCAGGACAGACCCACCACCAGCCAAGGCCGAACCTATCAGTGACAGTGGCAGCACCTCTGGGATCATGTATTAAAGAACGGGGAATAGAAACCTGCTGCTGAGCAGCACCTGCAGAGAGAAATGCAAATATGTGAGAGGAACAGCTCTGCAGACCCCGAGGTCAGTGAAGGAGGGGGAGCAGGTGCTCCAGGTGCCAGGGCAGATATTCCCCGTACAGACCGTGGTGCAGACCATGGTGAGGCAGGCTGTCCCATGGAGATCCACAGTTCTGGAGCAGGCTTCTGGCTCTCCACTGACCCTGTGGAGAGAGATAGGAGTTCACACTGGAATGGTTTGGGAAGAACTGCAGCCCATGGGAAGGACTTGGAGAAGTGTAGGAACTATCTCTCATGGAAGTGACCTTACACTGAAGCAGGGTAAGAGAAGGAGGAACAAGCAGCAGAGACAGGATGTGATGAACTGACTGTAACCCTACTCCACGTGTCCCACTGGTGAGATGAGGTAGGGAAGCTGTGAGGGAAGCTGAACATGGAAATAAGGGAGGATGGGAGGAAGGTGACTAAGATTTCATTTTATTTCTCATTATCCTACTCTGAGTTTGATTGGTAATGAATTTAATTAATTTCCCCAAAGTCAAGTCTGCTTTGTCTCTGATGGCAATTGGTAAGTGATCTCTCCCTGTCTTTACCTTGACCCATGAACCTTTTGTTATATTTTCTCTCCCCTGTCCAGCTGACTAAGGGAGTGATGGAGTGGTTTTCGTGGGCACCTCATGTCCAGCCAGGTTCAATCCACCACAATGATTATTTTTCTTTTCCAAATACTTCTGAGATGAAGAATGGAAGACAGACACTGATGACAAAAAGCTACCACCACCATTATGCTTCACAATCATAGAATCACAGAATCACTTAAGTGGGAAAAGACCTTTAAGATCACTAAGTCCAACTCTGAATAAAAGAGAGCTCTCACTGATACTCAGTAAACATCAATATCTAATCAAGGAAAGAGGCTTAACAATGTAACAAAGGGATAATTTCAATTGTTAGGCACAGGGGTTTTTATATAAATATTCTCATTAAGAGTGAGTTACATAAAGAACTTTTGCAGGACAATGACAACTTTGTTTTCTGTGAGGCCAGAGTGCTGAAATGGCAAAGAGATAGAAGACTATGACTCACAAAGTTCTGTCACGGGGTTCTGTGCTCCTTCTGTTGCAGTGATAACCACCACCATGACTACCCTGAGATGTCAGTCCCAAGTCTTTTTCTCAATTCCTGTTCATGCTTCCCTATTCATGCATCATTCTGGTTCCTACAGTTTTCTCTTTTCATAGGAAATTTCCATTACACAGTTAGATCATGCTTCAGACTGGCATAATGAGTGATGGAGTGATGTGGCTGGCATCAGATTTTAAACTGTCCTTTGTTGTGTCCCCATAATGATGGAGGCAGTCAGATGGAGATTGAGATGGAGAGTACACAACTCACAAGAAAAATGCATTTAAGAGGTGTTACACGTAAAGTATAGCACTATAAAGGTTGTATCCTCCCCTAGCTGGTACATAATGCATGGCTTTGGGTAAAGAGAATGGGAGGCTTGAGAAACATAAGAGCCTCATGTGACAAACCTTCCATAGCTGACCAATGGAGAAGGCATCCCGGCTGCAATGAGTCAGGAGCAGAGTCAGGCCAAACAGCATCTTCACTACCTTTGTGATCCATTTTCTCCTTTTGTGACACAGCTCCCTGTCTGGCTCTCCTGCTTTTGAGAAAGAGATGTTCGTGCACAAAAGGACTCAGTTTTCTTCTCCTGTGTCTACACTGAGTACTTTCTCACTGTGTGTTTTCTATGGCCCACTCATCTACCCTCTCTGGAGATGGGCTGCCAACATTGCCCCCATGCTCCCATGGCTTTTCTGTGCCCAGCAGCCTGTCTCCAGGCACAATACCTGTGGCATCCAACTTTAAAAAGCTGATTCATTGTGGTGGGTTTCTTTTTCTCAAAGTAAGATGAAGCCACTGGGGAAAAATAAAAAAAAGGGGAAAATAAAGCCAAAACTAAAAAAACACCAGATAAAAATCTGCTTTCAGTGAAAACATTTTCGTTAACTTCAAGTTATTAAACAATTTCTAGCTTTCAGTGAAATTCAGGTTTCTAAAAAAATTATTTTAAATGTGAGAGTTTACACTTTTATCTGGAGAAAACATTGGAAAATATTTCAACAAAGTCCCTTCTCACTTTGAAACCAAACTAGCTTCTTAACTGAATATGTTAGGTTCAGCCTTCTTCCACATTGAATTTGAAGGAAATTTATTATAAAGAACTGTCATATTTAAAAAGCTATAAACTAAATTGAAAATATGAATCAGTTAATACTACAAAAATTTTCACCCAACAATAATTATCCTTGCTTCTGAATTTGTTACAAGCATAAATTAGGTGAAGGCACAAACAATATGGCTTTAGCTTTGAAGATAAGGATTTATAATCATCACAATTATATCTACCCCCTTCAGGTTCCAGGACATTTAATAATTCCCATTGAAAACTGCTGGTCTGTACCAACCAAAGAGCCTTTCCATGCTGTCCAGAACTCATTCATAGAAGAAAGACTTGTATTCCCACATCATACATTCAACATTATTCTGAATCTAGAGTTGACTTAAATTTTTCTGAAGAGCATATTTTTATTAGAGAAAATATGCAGTGAAACTGAATATTTTCCCACAGAAATATATTAACTAATATAATAATATGAGAAATTATAAATTATATCATTATAAGAAATTACAGGATATTATTTTTTACTTTTATAAAAAAAATAATTGAAAGAATCAATCCTTTGAAGAAATTCAGTGCTTCATTTGAACTTAAAAGGTTATGAATGAGGTTGAAGCTATTCCAAACAAAGGTCCTTACTTTATGAGAAGAAATACTTGAAAATGAGCTGTTTAAAACATTCAAATAATAGTTTCTTGAATTATTACTTCTTGGGGAACAAAAAAAATTAATAAATTTTCCTTTCAATTCAGGACAAAATGAAAAGTCAGGGTAGAAATTTTCCACAGAGGAGAAATTCTCTGTATTGATCAACACTATTGCAAGATTGTTAGTTGAACAATACCTACAGTCTGAGCATAAAGACATACATATTTTCATATTGCTATAAGTTCCCATGTAATTTTACTCCAGAATTTAAGACTATTAAAATAGTCACTAGCTAATGCAGGTGGGAAAGAGAACTTTAAACATGTTAGGTAAATGCACAAAACACATACTTCTGCAAGTATGAAGTTCATCTCTATGAATTACTAAAATGAAGACTGACAATAATTTAAACATATTACCTTTTCACTCATCATGAGTTGAGCAGAAACACCAAGCTAATGTGTTTATCTGCTGGTAATAAGTGGAATGGCAAGCCAGGGATGAGCAATAGCTGCTGCTGCAGATTGCAGGGACAACTATGTGGGCTGCTGTCTGACAAACTATCAGCTGCTCTTGATCCAGGTGAAGTTATTGCTAAACTGCTATCTCAGCTGCTCATCATGTCTTCCTCTCCAAATCCTCATCTCTGCTGGTTTACCAGCTCAGCTGAGAGCTCTGGGTTACAAAGAGAAGCAAGGATGTTACAGAGCAGCAGGTTTTCATTTGGACCACTGTGAAGAAGCAGGTTACTGACTATGACCCAAATAGGCAAGTTAGCAGAAGCTGTCCCCCCCCAGCAGGTTTCTTTATAAGGTATGCCCTTTCCCTCAGGGCTTGCAGCTGGATGCATGTAACCCTTCATGTAATTTTTGGTGGCAGCACTCCAATACTTCTGGAATGAATCCAGGAACAGGTATGCCAGTAATTTTAGAGTGATCCGTCTTCCAACTGCAAGTTAAATCTTTTCAATAAGATGATCATCACAGCTTTCACTTTAAGGGACAATTTTAAATTTTTCAGTCTACAGAAAAGCTGACACATGTAAAGGCTTGAAATAAATCAAAAGAAATAAGAGATACTGAAGATTTCAGCTAGTGAAAAACTTGTTCCTTGAGGCAAATTTATTTACAATAACAGAGTCACTCTTCCTTGCCCCTCTCCAAGTACACTATCAGTTTCCATATTTCATTAAAAACTCAGACCCAAACCATTTTGATTCAGGATGGCACCATGTTCCCTGGAGTTACAGTTTAATTACTTTGTGATCCAGTTCTCCTCTACAGAAAATATGCTTTTTTTTTTTTTGAATATGAAAGATATCGTAAAATCTGTAATGTGTCCAGAGTATCCAGTTTATAGGATGCTGGATCTACACCTCCCAATAGGAATCAGTACTGTCAGTAGTTTACTTTCTGACAGTATGTGAAATAACAAAGTATATAACAAAAAAAAATAAAACAAAAATATTTTACTATTATTTTTCATTTATATTAAGAACTTACAATATAGGATTTTTCTCTGAAATACAGGAAATGTATGCGATGGTGTCAAACATGCCTTATTGTACAGTCAAATATTTGCAACAAGTCACACACAAAGACTGTTTGCAGGTAAAATGAACTTGGCACTTCACTTTAACAAGTGAACAAGCAATAAAATTCTTCTGAGGTCTTTGCTCACTCCTAGCATTAAACCACATCCATCTGAGCAGCTCAGCTGTCACAGGAATGACACCAGAGAGATGATCTGCTCCAGCCCCTGTGGCAGCCCCCTTGGCCACCCAGCCTTGAGGCCTGGGAGGGATCTCTGAACTCCAGGCAAACAGGCATGGGAAAAGAGAGGCAAGAATGTTGTAATAACACACCTGAGACAAGTCATTGTATGACGTTCAAGACAGCGGCCAACACTGTGAGAAACATGTTTCACCACAGAAGTCACCTCCCCTAACCATCTTTTATCTAGCTATTCCCCATCTAAATGTCTGACACCCCACTACTTAATTTACCTTAGGCTATGCTTTTTGCCAGCAGCACTAGAACTTCATTCCTTCTGATCACTCCACGTGAAAAGTCAGGCTTTACAAACGTACATCTGCCTCCATCTAAGGCTGAGCTGGCATATATTTAGATGCCTCCCTGTTCTTAAACAATTTTGTGATGCTGCTCCAGGAATTCTCTGGGTTTGGTTTTCAATTTTATTCTAACTTTCACATAAGAAAGAACAGACAAAATAAAAAGAAAACTGGTTTTTCTTGCATTCTTTTACTTTTTTTATCCTCTGGCAAGTCTGGAAAAATTATAAATGTTTAAAATGTGATGTAAAAATTTAAAATTATTATTTGAAAACTAAGTGGAAAATGGGACTTTTAATAATGAAGTGGAGTTAATACCTTTTCCTAGAGTCTTCTGAATAAGTAACTCTAGTTACAGTCCATTGGGTTTTGGCATCCCCATTTACAAGAATAATCATTCTTGCAGCAACCTGCGCAATGACTCGGCAGAAATGAAACTAAGGAGCAACCAGCAAAGGTTTTCACTTGGTCTTACACTTACAGCTAGATAGCAAATTATTTAATCATGATTAATTAGCAAAAATCCCATCAAAATCAATGCGTGCTTTATTTACATTATTTGGACTGATACTTTATACTATTTCTAGAGCAGCCTGTCCAGTGATGTGCACAGGGGAAAAAAAAAAGCTCTGTACTGATGGTAGTTCACAG
Organism: Campylorhamphus procurvoides; assembly: GCA_013396655.1. Classification (NCBI taxonomy): domain Eukaryota; kingdom Metazoa; phylum Chordata; class Aves; order Passeriformes; family Dendrocolaptidae; genus Campylorhamphus; species Campylorhamphus procurvoides. The sequence goes on along the minus strand of WBMV01000301.1, from coordinate 699,982 downwards.
CTGAAATTACACACTTGTAGTCCCAAAGGAAAACAAACAGCAAAGAATCTGTCTCTCTCTGATCAGACAAGGTAATGCAATACCAGAAAGCCCACAATATTACTTGCTCCTGGATGAGTTGTAACTAGGTGACATTTAACAAGCATTCAGCTAGTGAATTATGGGGTCTTGAAATAGGAGTTCTCCAATGGGAGCACTATAATATTCCATCCAGGAGAACGGATTCTTTTATACTGTGGTATTCTACAGCATTTTGATAATGGCAAGAAGATTTATTATTCGAAGTCCAGAGGGGAAATACTTTGTAGATCAGAGGAGAAAATATTATATCATCTTCTCCATGCTTATGAGATGCTATGACACAAAACATAGCATATACTTGATAGGTTTCAGATAGTAGAATTTTAGTCATTAATGGCAGCTGCCTCATGACAACAAGGTTTTATGAATCAGTTTGTTTCTTTAAAGATATATCTGAAAGTCCTCATGCTGACATTAAACAACGAAAGAAATCAAAGCAGAAAGCACCGTGATATTTTGGAAATGGATACTACGCCAGATGCTAGATCTGAAAGTCACAAGATTGCCAATGCACTCAACAAACAAAGTCTGAGAAACACAGTGGTAGGATTTGCTTCTGCTTCCAGATATAAATGTCAGTTATTGCTTCAGATCTTGTTATGTAAGTTGTCCACACAACAGCATGGACTTCCTTTAAAAAGACAAACCCCAAAAATTTAGCAACATGTGATTCTATTAAATCAGTGTTTAGTTTACCTTGTGATTAAAAACCTTTACAATCCAATGTTGTCAGATTCATAAAATACTTTTGAAGGGCATAAATAAGTCATATACCATTGAATCTCATTTATTTTATTTTTCTAACAGGACCTAACCTATCCTCATCTAATGTTGAGGAAAAGAAGGAGATCATGGCAGCATAAGGGGAAGGCATATTCCATACTGACCATTGCTAATGTGAGAAACAAAGACACCTCTGGATGTATCTGCAGAATGGGTCTTGATTTTATCATAGGGGGTTACCCAGTAGTGGTTGTCTTAAAGGGACCTGAATTTCCTTTTCTGTCTATTATGATAAATTATAGCTGTGTTACATTTACTCATCCATAAGAATAATACTGATGGTAGAGGATAAGAAAGCCTTAAAAATGCTTCGTTGACCTTAGATCTTCTTAAAAATGTGCAGCCTAATAACATCACCATCTATTTGCCATAGCTGACTCCATCTTCTCTTTGTGGAGTAAGGTAGATTCTTGCCACACAGATTTTTAGGTTTTGGAACAAAGCAACAGAGAATTTTTAGCCTATCATACAGCAAGTGGCCTTCCTCAGCCTTATGCAGCTGTTAGCGCTTACAATGTCTAAGGTCCATAAAGCTGAATACCTTCAGTCCCCTGCTTCCAAGCAAGAAATTGGCCTTCCATTGGAAAATCTTATGGCTACAAATTAAGTCCTGCCTATTGACTCCTGAAGACCTCTTTCTTTGGTATTGCAAAATATCTCTAACTGGGACATTCCCAAACCTCCAGCACATGTTTTTATGAAGGAGAAGAGAGAGCTCCAGCCCTAGTAACTTCCATGCACAGCTGTGACTGGAGGGAGTTACAGGCTGAGAGCCCAATCAGTGAAGCAAGGTTTTATTTTAGTCTCTGCAGCTGACCTGGATGTTCAGTTCTGGGTATGTTGCAAGGGTGTGAAAGGGGTAGAATTTCTGAATCCTGATCTGTTTTATTATGGATGGTGAAAGTTCTTCCTTAATTCTCAGTCTTGTTTTAGAAATTCACTATTTTTGCAGAACTGAATCAAGACAATGACATGCACATCAATATCCTTCCCCAGATGACTGAGCACTTTGGGAATTCCCTTCCCCATTCCAACCAAGATGCTGAGAGATTCACTATCGTTGCTCACTGGAGTTCCCCAGCATCATTCGCAAGAACTTGATCTCTATATATAGGGCTTGGAGAGAGCGAAGGCTTTGTCCTTGGAAAAAGGGAGTGTGCAGGATGCCAGATTTGACCTGTCATTGCAGGCACAAGCAATTAATATGAAGGAACAACCTAGCTTCTCTTTGCAGAGAGTCTTGGTTGAGTCAGTCTGCTTGGGGAAAAAAAAAAAGAGTGGAAGCAAGGACATTAATATAAAAGACAAATTTTACTAATAACTTAGAAGTACAAAGTACGTAATTTTGCCCATATCCTTCTCAATATGAACATGCATTGTAATATTCCTTTCCTGGTTAAACCCTCTTCCTACTTGACTTCTTCTCTTCAGGATCACATTGATAGCCTTGTGTCTTTCATTGCCGTGCCAAAACTGGCTCTGATTTATCTGCTTTTGACACATCTGTCAAAGTTGCCAGGAAGAGGCAGCAGTGTATAAGCCATTCGTTGAAACAGACACCAGTCACTTGTTTTTGCATCTGCCAGTCACCAAAACTTTGCTCAGACTTTCTGATTTATATAGAAATTTATTCCGTATGAAAGTAAGCTCTGACAAGAAAATTATTCTCTTTCTATATATGAAAATTCTATATAATTCTATATACTATAGAAATATTATATAGTATATGTAAATATATGTAATTCTATATATTATAGACAGAAATATAAGTCTAAATAAGCAAATATGGACATTTCTTTTCGTCATATGTGCAAATACTGGAGACTGAGAAACAGAAATTTTTCAAGCTCCCTAAGTGTATTTTTCGAACCTGAGCTCAATTCCTAACATATCTTCGCGTATGTCTTTTACCACCCTGGTGTTTCACACTAACATGGACAAATAATCTATCCCATTTTGGATGTGACCAGCAATGCTGGTAAGAGCTCTGAAACATAAGTACAATTGGGAGAATTGATAAAAACTGTCATCGTATAGGAGTAAAATGTCCAAGTTTAAACTTCATTAACTTATGTTCATTGCTGTTGTAGCTAAGTGTATCCCTGGTATGACTAAAATCACATGTGATTAGGAATTAATTCTCAGACAGACTGCTGGTACCTCTTTGTGAATGATATTCTTGCAAAAAAAAATAAATCCCACAACTTTTCCAAGAACTGCATTGACTTGCAGCTGTAGAAAATGAAGTGTGGCATAACTACACTTGTGCAAGCTGCCCTGGGCTCCAGGCCTTTGTCTGCAGGTTCAGGCCACTGCTGACCTCAAGTGACTTCAAATGAGCCTGTCTGCGAACAAAGTTAGTGTTAGTTAATGTTCCACAACAAGTCCTCTAAGTAGCAGATAGTCCTGCTTTGGCTGCAGGACAAGTTGTCTTGTGTCTCTGGAGTACATTATGTATTGGCTTGTATATATAGGTGTCACAGCCCTCTCTTGAAAGAAGATAGCTATTATGCAGGGCCTCATAGAGATGGTAGAGCTGTTTCTTCCTCTACTTGTTGAGCTTTTGTTCCCAAGCAAGCACTTTTGTGCATTCATTGACTTTTTATTTTAGAGAAGTGTATACAGGCCTGTTAATTTGCCATTTTTTATCAGAATTGCACTAATTATGGCAGGACAATCAGAAATAAAATATTTGACTTCTTTCCCCACATACATTTTCTTACAGTCCCATTATGCAAAAGCTAACAAACAACATGGGAGAAATTCCAACCAAGTGATTCATAAAGTGGTTCACTAGAAACAAGAAGGCTTCACGTAGCCTAGTTCAAAACACCAGAATGTTTTTAAAGTAAAAAATGTGACACTGCTTTGAAGTTGAATTCTTATCACTGCCTGTGATTAAAACTGAAGTCTCCTGTAATCAAAAAAACCCCTTAAATGTATTCATGCACACGTCATGATGTGGCTTGATTTCCTTGCCAGTGTACTCTTTCGGATTAGCACATGTGTGCACAGCCCAGACAGATGTTTCTGTATGACTAATGAATGCAACAGCTTCCTGATCAGTCCCAATGGCCTTCCTGTCAGTAAGCTTTGACAGAAACTATAACTAGAAGTTTTGAGGTACATGTGGTCGATAGTTTACTGGGGGATCAACCAGCTCTAAGTGCATTCCTGTTAGTTCTGACTCTCCTTCTCACCTATCATGATACTGCCAAGGCCAGAAATAAGCTACAGTGTTATGCAGCAGACAGTAGTTTGTATATGATACTTTGGTCCTTGCTTCCCCTTGCAGCCCTGCATGGCACTCCCAAATTCAACCATTTGATGTAGTTCTATGACTTGACCTTCAGCTCCTTTTCGCCTCAGGTAAAACACTATAAAGTGACATTTATCACACCACTTACTCCAGTTTTCTAAGGGAAAAACACAAAGAAATGAAAAACACTAGTGGCCAACTGAATCTTGCTAAGTCTTCTGAATCAATCACCTGTATTGATGCTGGCTAGCTTTTTACTTTTAAAATACAATAGATCTCCAATAGATCTTTATTTCTAAACAAATTGTGTAGTTTGCAATCACTAAAACCAGAAAAGTCACACAGTATGCCAAGGCTGTCTAGTAAGAATATTCCAAAACATACAGAACAAATAATAACACCAACAGATAAAAACTGCTGAAGTTTGGCTATACAGAGCTTGTCAGTGCCAAAAAGTATGAAATCCAATAAAGGTGTTATGTCATTGTTATTTTGTTTAATGAGAACTCCATCTCCAGCATCTTCATCTCCGACATCTCCATCTCCTGCATCTTACTAGCACAAAACCCAGTTTTGTGCTAGTAAGCTCCAGAGGCACAATGATCCTCCTGAGCACTGCAGTTTCCAAGTCAAACTTGCTGTGACCTCAGAGAGGTCTTCTTGATGCTGCTATGTAAAACTCAGCCATTCACACAGCACCAGCAAATGTTCCATCAGAGAGCCCAGCTCTTCCCTCCTTAGTACTCCAAATAAGCTCCACCAGGTTTCCTATGACTATGCTGTTATAAAACTTAGGCACCTTAATGATGAATTCAGTCTAAAGTGCAGTCTAGCCTAGCTGCCACCCATAATGGAAGACACAACCCCACGTGGTAGAGCATCTTCCCTTCAGACTGGAGACTGATCCATCCTCTCAGTCGTATCATGGAGAATGAAGCCACTGTGAAAGCATAGAAGAGACCCACAGGGCTGGAAGCAGTCTCCTTCCCATGAAGGCAACCCCCAAGCTGGTGACGCAGGATCATATCCCAGAAAATCATACCCTGCACATGTGTATGGCCCTCAAGCATTCTGGGTATCTCTTGTTTAGAAGATCTTATTAAAGAGGAGATGCTCTGCTTGAAAAAGCATAACCATAATGGCATTAAAGTAAGTATCAAATCTCTTGATGGGCCCAGGTTGCAAACACTCAGGAGCTGTAAAAAACTTCTCTTGAGGTCTCTGTTGTTTGGAAACATCCTGCTGTTAAAGCTGTTCAAATTGCGCATGTGGCTTTGTGGGCAGATCTCAGCTGTTTATTTTTACACACTGCTAAATACAAATGCTCACACATCAGTCAATCTACTTGCAAATGCATTTCCGAAACATTTGTAATTTCCTCCCCCCACTCCATTATCTCCACTTATAAAGAATTTCCAGACACAAATACCCATCAGTGAAAAAAGACTGATGGTTAGAATTTGAAACTAGAAAGTGCTTAAATAATTCACATTTTGTAGAAACTGACAGCAAAGGAATTGCATTTTCCATAACCTTAGGAATAAATGTAGTCTATTTCACATACAGTTACTGGCTTACAAGAGATTATTTGCACACCTCAGCAACTGCCTCAGCATTTGGTACAGGCTTTGTCTCAAATGTGGGGAAAGACATAAGTTACACTGCCTCAAGAATCAATTTACACTTCACTCTTCTGTTGACTTCAGTGACAGTGTCATGTACCAAACAATGCTGGACCAGACACGGATATTTATTTTCCATTTATGAGTAACCAGAATGAAGTTTCAGTCATTTTGGATTTAAGCCAGTAGAAAATAGCCTCTCCAGTTGTTCACCCACTGAATCCTCAAAGACCTTCTGGCTCGTAGGTCAATGGTACTAAGCCAAATTGTATGATTACAACTTGCCTGATTACCTTAAATAGCAATTCATAGAATGATGAGGATTGTCTGGTGGGATACAATGGAATAGAATATATGCACTAAAGCATTAGAGAAGCCGCAGATTGTTCTGTGAATGACGGCATGACCACAGGAGTCTCAGCTGAAGTATGAGAAAGAAAGTCCAAGCCACAGAAATTCATTCTTCTCACTCAAAAAAGCAATTAAAATAAAAAGGCCCACTTCTGTCATAGAAGCCCAGTTCCTGCACACAGCCAGTCAGTGACAGAAACACTGCAACACCCTGTGTAATTAATACCTCTGCAGTGGGCAGATCTCAGCTAGCCCACAAGTGTACTCCACTGTGGTGAGAATAAGCAGCACAGTAAACTTCACCTGCCCCACAGCAGACATTGCCAGTAAGAGGCAGTTGCAAAAACCACAGCTGTCTACATGGATTCTGCCCAGCAATTTATATAATTGCCTGCTGAGCAGATGAAATGATTTTGCCTGGCTTCTCTGAGTCACAGTGCCAATCCCTACCATCTTCTGAAACTCACTTGGCTAGATTATTATATCCTGATCCTATAATAAAACCTATGAAGGATAAAAAGGGCCTGTCCTCAGGATCAAGGAAGATCAAGGCTGTAGTATAAGGGTGGGGCAAACCTGAGAGTGCTTATTACAGGAAGTGCTAGCAATGATGCCTCAATATTAAGGTCATCTCATGCTTTGTTGTATGTACCTAACATCCTTCTTTCACTCAGTCTTGTTTTTAGAGTAAGAAAAGGTAAGAATCTTCTAAGGTGCTAAATGTCCAAACTTATAACAGTCACATCTTTTACTTAGTCCCCACTAAGCCTGGGTTAGGTGCTGAGGGATTCAGAGGATCTTTTTGGTTTGCTCTTAAACATGTACAACCTCTCTCAAACAGAAATCTACACATTTGGCAGGGAAAGAAGGTCTTCAGAAACTAGGTGCAGATCAACAAGACTATTCTGGATTTTATAGAAAGAATACCTTTTCTTGCGAATTAACTAATTTCCCCAATCAGTATCTTCTGCAATCACAAAATATGTTCACATTTAGTATGATCCTTCTTAAACAAAAAAAGAAAAAAAAAAGTATGGTCTAGGTAAAACTGCCTTTTTTTTTTTTTTGTGAGGACCACCAGCCACATTCTATACCCTCAAAACATGATGCATATCAGGAACAAGGGCCCACAAGCTCTAACACCCTGTGTAATTCCTACCTAGTTAGAGCCCACTGAATGGCTTCCACAGACTGAAGGGCAGAACCTGCAAAGTAAGCCTCGACACGCTGCACTTCTGGGAGCACGTCCAAGCTTCTGGGAAGAAAGTTCTGAGACATAAGCCTAACAAGCACCAAGAAAGGTGTTAGGCAGGTACTGCCACTAACACCAAAAGGCATGCTCTGAATTGGCTGGCTGGAAAGGTTTGCTGAGGTGACAGCTTTAGCAAGACCAAGTGCCAGCAAGGGCCCAGAGAAGCAGTTTAGTCATGGGATGGATTGTGGTGGTGCATCCCTTCAGCTCCATGGACTCTGGAACCAGGACTGGTCACCTCCTTGTCCCTCCTTCCTCCATTCCCTTTCAGCTTTTATCCAAACCACACTGCTCTGTGCTTATGTACTAGGTCAGGGGCTAACACACCAATTTCCATGACAAGCCTACAATTTACAAATAAAACTTTCTGATTGCTCGCATACCCTCTGACACCCGCCGTTCGCCTTTTCGAATCCTGAGTGCCCCCTTTCCCGTGGGGGCTGAGCAGCCCCAGCCCCCCCAGCGCCCCGCGGTGCCCCCGGCGGGCCGAGACGGGGCTGACGCGGCACCGGCACCCTCTGTGCCCTCCAGGGGCGGTAACCCCGGGGCCGCCAGGCCTCGGTGGTGACCCCCGGGCCGGCTCGGCTCGGCCGAGCAGGAGAGGACCGGAGAGCACAGGGAAGGGTACCCGCCCCTTCCCGCCCACCCGAGTCCTCAGCGCGGTCACGGCGCCCGCCCGCGCGCACGCGACATCCGGGCACTCGGGCCCCGCCCCGCCCCGCGCGCCCGCTGGGCCTGG